>RSEF01000023.1:3308558-3326764 GCA_003993805.1 Himantopus leucocephalus
GGGGTGGGATGGGATGAGCTTTAAGGTCCCTTCCAACTCTAACCATTCTGTGATTTCATGAACTTGCAGGCCTGCAGGGCGTGATGTGAGATTTGCTTGTTCAGTTGGGTGTTTTTCTAGCCTTTGTTACGGTGGAAGGACCTTTTGTCGCTGAAAAGAAGCGGTGATAGTTTGTTGAGCTCTTAATGCAGCTAAATGTGTTGGCTGGAAATTGTTGTCTCTGAGAGTTAGTAGAGTGGCAATGAGAGAATGAGTGTGGGCTGAGAGAAATGTTCCTGTTCACGGTGGAGTTTCAGGAGGTCACCACTGCCTTTATTAAGATTATCCTCCCTGAGGTTTGGGGGATTGTATCAGTCCAAAACCTCCAACAGGCCTGAAAGAAGAATGGCGATGTGTGAATTAGCGATGGTATAGTTCACTTCCTTTTGGAAGAGCGTTAAGAAAGGCACAACTTTCCCATGAGATCAGACTCAACTTGGGGCATGTCAGGTCAGATCGCTGTACTAAGCATGATCCTCATGCAAAAGGTGTTGCTGCTTCATAAACTTTGTGCACAGCAATGAGAACTACAAATGATTTTTTTTTTTTTTTCCTTAAAGGAAATGTTCTCGTTCAGAAACTTTATGGGTTTATTTTCACGGTGGGATGCCTCGCTGCCAGTACTTGTGTTATACGGAGTTTGCCAGATCACTAGTGGGAAATAATTTCTCTGTTTTCCTAGTTATGGCTGGGGCACCTTTTTATTAAAGCTGGAGCTGTGGAACACAAGAAGAATAAATTGCCTGGGGAGGGTTTAAGGAAATTCGATATCTTAATCAGAAGTAATTAGAAATTACCGTAGCGAGACTGTGAAGGAAAAAATAAGGCTACAACTGAATTACAAACTCTACCTGAACTGCTTACTGTGTGACAAAATCTGAATCAAAAAATGAAATTTAAGGCCGCCGTCGATGCAGTGACGTGATTCCAGAGTATCCATACAGAAAGAGCTTTAATCTTAAATAGCTGAGCTGTGTCCGGTTAGCAAGTGTTGACTCTACTTTATACTTTAAGTTGATAAAGACACCTACACGGCACAGGTTTCTTGTATCTCACATTTTTTCAAGTGGGAACATTGCGTTGCCTTTCAGTATGGAATTTGATTAGAGGTGCCTGTTTTATGTACTTGAACGTGCACTGGTGAAAGCGGGGGGTTTAATCAGATTGTGCATACCCTGCGGTCTGTTTATCCCAGGAAGCAGTCAGGCGTGCGGCGGGGAGCGAAGGTGCAAGGGTGCCTTGGGAAAGACCCATATGGCAGGACTGCAAAAATTCAGCTACTGCCTTGACTGCTGCTGGCTTTTTCGGCGTTCAGGTGAGCTTTCTGACAAATGCATTTTAGTGCTTTGATAGTGGCTAAACTCATTCCTGTTGCTTCTTAAAAAGAGGCAAAAAGAAACGCTTTGCAGACTGGCTTTGCGGTGGCGGAGACGAAGAGTGGCCCCATTTCGGTGAGGAAATGGTGGTTGCAAATGAAATCGTCTATCGAGTCATAATTACGGGGGCATTACCGCAGCATTGCCATGTGCACTTGGCTGCTTTGTTTTCATTGAAAGTTTGACGAAAATGGAAACCGCAAAACTAAGGCAAAGGTGGTTTATATTTTACCCCAGAAGCCAGAGGTAAATAAGTAACCCTATTATTATGTGCCTTTTGGGTGCGTGTTATAGTGCAATGCAGACGCAGATTATATATAGCCCAGATGGTATGTGCAACCCACAGTCCTCAACTGCACGCCTTAATGGTAGGTCGAGGCTGGAGGCTTTTGTTGCTGATACATCCGAACAAGCTCATCCTTATGCTTCATGGCAGACAATTACAAGCAGAGGACTGAGCTCGTGTTTTCAGCAGCATTCGTCAGGTTAAAATGGATTTCGTTCAATAAATAAGCTTTTCTTGGGAGATGCTGTTGGCTTGTGAAAGCAGCTTTTGCTACTTCAAAAGCTGTAGGCTTCCTCGGAAACAGAAAAGGTTTTCCGCTGAACCAGTGCTGTATGCAGTGCCGAGACCTAATGAACGTGATTATTATCTCTGATCAGTCTTTTGTGGCAGAAGTGTGAAATTCTTCATTGGTCTCTGCACAAATTCAAAAAGGCTGGAAAATCATTGTTAAAATTAGGGGCAAGACCCCATAACTTCATACATACAGTTGAGTGCAAGTCAGCAGGTGCATTTATTTCTCTTGTGAAGTTGCTGTCATGAATTTCTCTGCTTTTTGGATCTTAGCTTCAGACAAGTGTCCCATGCTTTTGGGCTGCTGCAGTTTCTTCACCCTGGAGTCAGTAATCCTCTCATTTCTAATTGTGTCCATGGCACTGTACGGATAGAGTTGGTTAGAGGTTTTTAGAGTAAACTGAAATTCCCTGCACGGTGTGGTACAAGAACAAACTGTTGTATGAGCAGGTATGTACCGATCACAAAGGAATTTTAATTTCTGACAAGCCCTATTGTACTGAAATCGGTTGTGCAGAAAGACACGATGGAAACATGCCAGTTCCAGAGCTGAAACAAGTGTGGTGCTGCTGGGGCTGGGATTTCACAGGAGCTGCAAGCTGACCTGAGGCTGCTTTTAGAAGACAGACCTGCAGCCCTGTGTCTACCGTGTTTTCTGCCTAAAAAAAAAAAAAAAAAAATAAAAAGAGAGAGCAAAGTGNATGCAACAAGCTGGGAAAGAGCTGGATGAAAACGAATCCTTTTATTTGTGGTCTGCATTTAGGGTGGTTTAAGGCAGTCAGGCAGACTTTTGGGTTTGAATCTTAGATGCTCAATGTTTAATGTTGTATGTTGTTTTATAGCCTTTAGGGGGAAAAAAAAAGCATCTCGAGACTTTCCATTCTTAATATTCACCGATCTGAGGAATGGGAACCACACTCCTGAATGCTTTCCCTTTACACTAGTGTAACCCTCTCTGAAAGGTGAATTGGACTGTAGGCGTTTCCCAATCTCCTGTGTGCTTCCCATTACTGCACCAATTAATTTATACAGACCTTGCTCTGGTGCAGAGATTGGGCTGTGGTCTGGGTTTGCAGGGGCTCAGCTGGTATTTTTGTAGCTGGTGAGTGATGCTCTGGTGCTGTGGTTGCTCGAGCAGCAATAAGGTTATTCCTAATATGGGACTTACGTAGTCAAGAATTCAGTTTGTCGTCTTGTGCTTTTTGGAAAGATGGAGAAATAGAAAGTACAGCTTAGAGTTTGGACAAATGAACTCTGCACTTCAAATACTCCCTGGTTTTTTGCTTGCAGTGTGCTAAAGTGGGTGCTGGTGGAGCTGGTTCATTTTCTTCCGTCCCACTGTACACAAATGAGTTGGGTACTCGGATAAACTGGGATCCTCTGTGGAAACTACTCTACAAATACATCAGTTCTTTTCCTTCTCTCCTTTTGGTGTGCCTGGACTTTTCTGGGTAACAGCAAAATGCATGAATTGTGTTCTTCAGTATAAGAATTTACTAACACTCACATTTTGAGCGCCTGTATGTGTTGATAGATAAACTAGTGTGTTTTGGTTTTGTGGATGTCTAGAACATCTTTAATATCCTGGGTTTAATTATATCAAGCTTGGTCTTCTGGCTTTTTAAAAATTTCAGCCCTGGGTTACTTTTAGTTCTCATCTTTGATCTCCACAAACGGGCTATTTTTTTTTTCAATCAGTGTTATAATTAAATGTACATCTTCCTCTATTGAAAAGATTTCTGCAGTAGAACTGTTTTGCGGCAGTGGTGGGGAATTTTGAGCGTTCTGGTTCAAGTGTTAGGTGTTGACCCTTCTTGCTGAGCCAAGCTGAAATCTTGTTTTTCATGAAACTTTTCCAAGCTGAAACCTGCGTTGCTAAATGTTGGGCAGACAGCTGATGAAATGGAGTTTTGGGAGGATGGGGCACTAAATACCAGCTGCAAACAGACGTGTGGTAACCTGCAGGTGATGAGTCCATCTGTCAAGCCTTCTAGGGAAAAACTTCCACGTCTACTCAACAGTAGAGGTAAATCTGAAGTTTTACAGTCTGTCAGTCGGGAATCCAGAGGGTAAATAGCCTCTCGTTCTTGGGTAATATAGGGCTTCCATCTTTTGGGAGCCCGATCGAGGAATAGCCATGCTTTGCCACCTTCCTTCAGATGCTTTTACTCCTGTGTCAGCTTCCACGATAATCAAAAGAACAACATCTGTCCTCTGCACAAATCAGCCATTCTGCTTTAATATTACCCTCTGTTTTTGTCAGGAAGATAATTTTGGTAGAGGCAAGCCCTTCAGCTGCTTCAAGGACAGTGAGTAGGGAAGCTGGTTTGCTGTATTCATACTGCAGGTTTTTTCCCCTGCGTGCATCCACACCTCCGGAGTGATTGATCGGCTGCCAAAAGGTCTGGAGGTGAATTATAAGTGTTTACCACACTGATAGCTGAATAGAAATAGCATTTGTCACTGGGAGCTGGCTTAGAAGTCATGTTGTGCTCCTCTCTATGCCATGCTTTCTTATAGGCTTTTGTTTAAGGTTTGGTAAATACGGCTCATTCAGTGAACTGAAACACCTGGGAGAGGCTATAGTGGCTTTTTGAGACTTTTTATGATGTTTCAAGTAGAAATATGAAAAAACTTTGCTGTGTTTGGCTTGTTAGCCGAGTAAGGTGTCCAGGTGCTACTGTGGGAGTCCTATATAAGGTAGCACCTTCTAGCAAATGGAGTATTGCAAGGTTTAATTTGGCTTTGAATTGCTTTACAAAGGACATTAGTCCCCTCTTGAAGAGGGGGAAACTGAGGCATGGATAGACAAAGGGCCTTGTCTAGAGTGAAAAGTGCTGGTCAGTAGCTGAGCCGTGAGTGAAGGTGGGTCTGGAACAGTTCAGTGTTCCGCGCAGCGTGTCGATGAGTATTTTTAAGGTTTACTTTGTGCAAGTGATGAAAAAACCCCACTCGCCTACCACATCTTGCAGCCGTGGAGGATGCAGCTCCCTTCCCTTTCCAGTTTCTCCCTGGTAATGTTATATTACTGTGCCACCCACAGGCAGCTACTGCGCTGCTGAAAAATATTTGCCGTTTGCATGGGGAGCCAGTTATCAAATGTTAAATCTGTGATGAAAAGGTGCTGGGTTTATTTGCTGTAATATCTACTGTATTTAGATTTCTCAAACGTAGTTATTCTAGTATTCTGGTTAAATTGCATTTATAGTTGTTATACTATTTTCTGATTCTTCCACTGTTTTCCACTTCTTCCACAAAACGCTTTCCTCGTGCTAAGCAGCTGCTGCGTTCCTGCCTGAAGTGATTGCTTTCCTACAAGTGAAGAAACACAAGCCGTGTTCCCGTTTGAAGCACTGGGACCCTCGTCAAGTGAGAGAAACTGCAGGGCGGTTAATTATCAGTGCACCCCATTCATTGACATGTTGCCAGATTAGGCTGTGAGAACAACTTGGTTTAATCTGTGCCATTTTATTGAGAGGAGGGGAATATTCTGATTTACCTCCAGGGTGCGCAGGAGTTGACCTCTCCATTGCTCTGGGTGTGATTAGCGCACAACAAACTGGGTCAGCAGAGGCTGCTTGGAGGATTTTGAAACCGGTATATCCATTTGTAGTGAGTGATGTCCAAACCGTGTAGCTGAAGGACATGAGCAAACCAAGATTTTTTAGGTGGGGTTGATTTGTTATGAGATGAAGTCAGAAAAACAGCGGAGCTTTTTGGCTTCTGCTGACCTGAAGAAGGGCTTGTGCATCTCTCTTCCCCTCTGTGCTGCTCGATCCAACAAAAGGTTAACTCTGCCGTCACACCTTGTCTTGTAATTTATAGTAGTGCATTGGGCATGGTTGATTTGTTTAGGTTTTTTAAGAATGTCCCTTGTGATATTTAAACTTCCGTCTGTGCACCCGTGCTATAAGCTGCCCCTTGGGAGAACTGTTCTGTGCTGTTGAGTTATTCTGCTTTGTAGAACAGAATTTTAATAGTGTTTACCATGCTCTTAATCTTATGACTGGCAGATAAATTGCGTTACTTTAGCCCTTCCTCTGGGGACTTCATGGGGCTTCATGGACAGCATACCCATCGTATTAGGTGGAGTTATCTCAGCTTTACAAAAATCCGCTCATCTGTCTTCCTGGCATGAGTAATTGATTGGTGAGAGAATAAAATGTTGGGTTTGGTTGTGGTTTTTTTTTTAATTGCATTTATAAAAAGGGATGGAGAACCAGATCTGGTGGGGCAGTTGGGAAGTTTTTGCTGTGAGTCCAACTTTTCAGAAACATGTGCAGCTGGGTTTGCACCGAGAAGAGTCCTTCTGATGGCTTGGTTCAACCGTTCCTGTAAAGGCTGGCAAGCCAGGGGTGAGGACTCAAACTTCATCGCGCAGGTTATGAGGGGAGGAACAGGCTGCGCGGTGCCTGGCCTCGCTCTCCCAGCTGCCCTTAGTCTCGTTATCCACTTTTTCTTGTTATAGTTGTGAGCTCCCCCAGGCAGGAGAGTCCCTCACTAGGCTCATCTGGTCCAGCGGGGACCGGCTCTGGATTTGGGCTTCTGGGTGCTGCTGTAGTAATACTGTTTTTAAAACAGTGTAAAGCAAAGGACTGAACTAGTATAATGAATTTTAATATTTTATTTGTTTATTGACTGTTACTAGCACCATATTAGGCCAAAATAAAATATCTTCTGGGAGGCTGTCAAGTGAGTTTGGTTTCCCTTCATGGGTATGTCACTTGAGTGCTCAGAAATGGTCTGTGTTAACGCAGGACCTTGTTCCTCAGGCTGCTGGGTGTTTGTTAACGCGTCCCTTTCCCTCTCCCTCCAGCTGATGGGTAGAGTTCAAGACTATTATAAGAACATCCTTTCTCTCCCCTACATGCTTCTTTCCCAAGACAGCCTCCGGTTTTGTCTCTCATTACAGTAAGAGCCCTGTAGGAGCTGCCTGGCTGCTGTCGCATCCCTCTCTCTGGAATGGTGATTTAGAGCTGAGCCAGCATGGAAACTGGCTTTCCATGCCTAAGGCAAGCCTGTTAGCAGACGCTGCGGAGAAGTGATGTGCCACTTCTGTTTGGAAGAGTTGTCAATATTCTAGTTTAGTTGGGGGAAAACAACCAACATTGGCTTGGCTTTTAGTTGGACTTTGGGAAACATCCCTTAGTCTTTCGAAGGAAGCTGCTCCGCGTTGCTGGAGGAGACGAGCAGTCCTACATCAGAAACGCCTGTGAGGACAGAGCTAATGAGCTTCACTGTGGAGGAAGCTGAAAGCATAATGTTCGAGAGGTCTAGTAAGGGTTGCTGAAAATGAGACCATGAGAAAGCGGGTAAGCTGGTAATCGGTAAAGCTTGTAGCTGAACTACATGGATGGATTGCCTGAAGCTGCGAAAACCCAAACCAATGGCACCTTAGCGTGCAGCTTCGTGGTGACTGGGGCTGTCAAGGTCCTGTCCTTCCCAACGCACTGCTCGCTCCTCTGAAAGCGCTTAGTTTGCATCTGGGTCAATGTGCTGGCTGCTGGCTGGGCACTGGAGCAGTGCTGGCGCAAGGAAGGGCTGGGAAGGCATGGGAGGAGGTCCAGAGTCCGGACTTCGGTCTGTCTGCGTTGCCGTGGGACCGCACCCTCAGGAGGATGCAGAGCTGGGACAGATGAAATTCCCCTCTTCAGCAGAGAGCGTGTTAAGGCTGAAGAAACAGGGTGGAAAACAGCATAGAAAATACTACAGCATGGCTGCGGAGCAGTCATTTTCTATTGTGTGTGGATTAGCTGCCTAGCTGGAAAAAAGCCATCACCTTGCTGCTGAGAGTTCAGAGCCGGGTCAATGGAACAAGAATATATTCTTAGATTGGTACGAAGAGCTGAGGGGGGGGAAAAAAAAAAAAGCTAAGCGTTTGAAGTTACAAGCCAGACAAAGGCTGTGCTTCTGCTTGCCGCGATGCTGAGGAGCAGCAAGGGGCAGGCAGCGGGGCTGCGAAGCCGGGTGTCCCGGAGCGGTGAAAGGGGCTGTGCCGGTGACAGAGGAATTTCACACAGCTGTCAGGCCCAGGGAATGTCTGAGCACTTGGGGGACATGAATATTCAGAGGAGCTGTAGCATGTGTCATATGAAAGGAAATGCAAAATCGACGCTTACGTACCTGGGAAACATCTGACAGTAGAGGATAAAAGTATTTTTCTGTTCTGCGGGGCAGGTTATCTCACACTGTCTGTTGCAGACTACAGCTTCCCAATTAGCTGGTCCTAGTTAATGCTGCCAGCGGAATCTGCACGGCTTCATCCGTTGCTTTGGTGAGAAAGTGCCTGTTTTTTAGTGCGGGCAGAGACGTGCGCTGCCGCTTGGGCACCCTGGTGGCAGTGCTGTGGCAGTCCTGACTCTGCTCCCTCTTGCTCTAACCTGGCATCACTTTTTTCCCTCCAATGTGCCTTTTATGCTTGTTCTATTAATAACCAGATGACTGTGGACTCCGTGTTTTGCTCAGAAGGATCCCTCCTCATGCAGGCTGAGGTGCTTCCAGCCGCGCTGTCAGGCGATGACAGATGTCCTTGGTGCATACAGTGAGTGTCCAGCAGCGACGCTGCCAGGATTAGTATTCCAGGCACAAATGTGCCCCTTGGAATATGCAAAGCTCAGCGCAGCCTGTGCAGGAATGCCCTTGAAAGGCAAATTAAAGTGAACTCCCTGGTGGCTCTGGGGGAGTGGCAGGGTTGCTGTCATCTATGCTGAGGTGGTTCCAGTAGGTTTTGAGGTGTCTGCTTTTGTTTTTCTTCTGCTTTCCCTGCCCAGAAGGGCTCACTGAAAGGGCAGGCAGGGAGACCTTACCTACAAATGCTCTGTACGGTAGAGTTGCTACTAACTGGGGGTTTGGGTTTGTGTGGAGACGGTGACTGGATAATGATATTTGTTAAAAAAATAAATAAATAAATCATTATGGATCTTCTGCCTTCAGTGGGAAGCATTCCTTCTACTTTTTGCAAATGGTGTCCTTGATGCAGTCTTTAGAATAGGTGCATCGAGTGGGTGTACCAAATTGTGCATCTGAAATGCACGTGAAAGTTAGCTGTATTTCAACCGTGTTAATGGATTAAGCCGGAGGGATTCAGAGGGTGTTTCCCAAGTAACCTGGGGGTAACGTGCCTCTGACATGAAGATCATCTGACATTCTTGGGTGATCAACTTGCTGTGGAGAAGTCTGCACAGATAGCGCTTCTTTTTGCTAAGCTGTTTAAATTGCTGTGATTGCCAACGATGTTCTGAAAGTTTAATGGTTTTGTCGAGGTGTTCTCCCCATCTAAGAATATTGCTACAATGGTATTCTAGCTGCCACAGAGAGAAGTAGCCTGGAGCATGGTTGTCTGATCAAAAGAAGTGCTTCGCCCACACACTTCAGCAAAGCAAAGCTAAAAAGCCCTGCTGGCGATAACTTGTTCAGGCGCACTTCCAGTGATGGTGTGGCAGGGTTATCTCCTCCATCACCGCAGCCCTGTGATGCTCCGACGCTGTCTGTGCGGCTCCACGCCTGCTGTAAAATCAGCACATTATCAGATGGAGATGATTCACCTGATCTGATGTCACATTTCAGCCAACAGACTGCACTGTGCTGTGTGGAGGTACAGCGATGGGCTGTCCTAGACTTAGTGGTGAAGGGTTAGGCTGAAATGGGCTACGTGTAAAAGCTAGTTTTGACTTCTCGGCGTTGGAAACAAGCTTATTTTGTAACTGTTTCCCAACACCCCATGCTGTGCCTGCTGGCATTTCCTATTGTGGTTGTCTTCGTTTGAACTGCAAGCTCTTTATGTTTTTACTGTGCTACGTAATATATCAGAATCAAAATGTCTCCCCATTTCCCCGAACTTAGTTCCTCTTGCGCCTCATTTCAGAACTTTCTCCAGAGAAAAGCGGGGTTTGCTACTAAAATCCTAGTTCCTCCTTTTTGTCTTTTTTTTCCTCCAGTACATTCAGAACTGTCTTGATGTTGTGTGACATCTAAAATGCTTCCTGTGCACGTGCTATTCTGCCTTTGCTAGATAAGCATTAGCTGTTCCCTTTTACAGCAGACACACGCATTCTTCAAGAGGCAGACGTGGGATGTTTTTCCTGGGAACAAACATTTGGTGCTTTGTAATTATTGCACCTTAATCTTGTTTCCCTCTTCTTTCCAACACAGCATGTGCGTGGTTAGAGGCTAGCGAGATCTTCAAAGAGGGGTGAAGGTGCCACACGCTCTCATTCCTCGTTTGCTGGGGCAGGATTTCTGCCCTAGGTTCCCTCCACACTGGTTATGTGTCGACTTAAGCAGAGCTGATGGAGAAGTGAAACTAAATCTGGGTTTTGGTCACACTTGGAATTTTAACTCGTGTGTCAATTTTGTTTCCTGTTTTTGTAGGAATTGCTCAGAAAGCTAGTGTGCAAGAGGAATGGAAGAGAACACTGGTGAGTACGCTCTTGGATATCTTACCCTGGGTTGTGGACTTGTTCTTTCCTCCTTGGTTAAGCATCATAAAGAACCTTATTACTTTAAACTTCATGTCTTCCATGCAAATATAGAAGGTGATTAGAAGATAAGCCAATTTGGCAGATGCATCACTTGCAACTGGACTGCACTAACGGTGTGGACCAGATCTGATTGAAGCTGTGTTGTATGTCTGGAAGATCTTTTTTGAAATCTCCCATCTGTGAAACCTGGAATACAACTCTATTGGATATCCCAAGCTCCTGAAAACAAATAACATCCCCTTTCTTAATAGAGGGTAGGAGCATTGAGCTCTGGTGTGCGATTTGAGTAAGGCACATGGCAAGCCATAAAGAAGGATCAGCTCATGGTAGCTCCTGACTTGTCTTGCTGTATTTATTTCTCTAGGCTGCTCTGTCTTGCAGAAGATGTAGGATATTTTTTTTTCTATGAAACAAAATTTGGCTTTAAAGCTCTTGCTTTAGGCACTGTGTACTGCTTGCCCTGAGGCAAGCAAACTCATTGCCATTAGGTTTAACTCATGCAAGGATATAGTTGCAACTAAAACTGGTAGATTTTTGACTTGGAGATTGCCTTGAATGTTTTTTCCATCTGTTTGCCTAAAATGGCTATGGAAGGCACTAGCTAAATGGCCATTTTTTCCCTCCCATTGAAACGAGATTTGCATGAAAGCTCTTGCCTGCCCCGTGGGAAGCCAGTCTCCATGAAGCATTGACCTCACATCTTGTGGACCATGATGTTGCAGCTTGTGACTTCTAACGCCTAGTGAATTGCAACTCCGTGACCATAAATATTATTTCTAGATTATTCCTATGCAGCTAGGTGATGTCATCCTTCAAACTTAGAGAATCCACGTACTTGTCAGCAGTGTGGTGTGCTTGGCATGGCAGGTGTACCTGGCCTGTCTGCTGAAGGCCAGTCTTTGACTTCATGCAGAGCTGGTCAGGTGGAACCCAGTGGCCCGGTTGGAACAGCTACAAGCCAAGTGTACACACATAAAAATGTCATGCTTATAAATAATCCTGGTGGCAGGAATTGCTGCTGTGCCCTCTAATTGTTAGCCTGTAAGGTGCACATTTTAATTTGTGGTGATTGCTTTCCCTTATGATTTGCTCGTGGCAAACTAATCCCAAATGATGACTTTGGAAGGGGGAGGATGGGTTAAGTGAGTGTGACGCTGGCAGCTGATGCTGAAGCTGTGGAGATGACAGCTCCCTGCTCAACCCCAGGACGAGGCACAGACAGCAGCAGGGCGAGTTTTTCCATCTCTCCAGCCTGCATTAATGGGATGGCTTTGAGCAACACTGCGAGCTCTGCTTATTCACCAGGACTCGGCCTCTGCTGGGACTGCCAGCAGCCAGCTGTGTTCATGTCACAAAGCTTTTTCTCCCTTTTTTACGTGCAGTTGAACTCCATTTTTTGGGTAGGTCAGCGAGCCATGGTGTTGGAGCCTGTTGAGGCTGCTGAGAGCTCTGACTCCTGATTTGAGCAGCGCTGGTGGCCTGGGATGTGAAAAGCCTTGTGTTCTGTTTGCATTTTGCCAACTTAAGTACAATTACTTCCCCTTTCCCTCTGAACAAATTCAGCTGTGCAGGTTTAGGATGGAGTGTCTGTACCTGGTCCTTGCATGCACAGACACCCCATACAGCTGGTTGTGAAGCTTTACGTGTTGCCTTCTTAGTGCTGGGTGCTAAGAGCCCCATATTAAAGGCAGAATAAGCAGATGGGTCTTTTATTATTATTTCCTTAAAATTACTTTGCTTTTAAGGATGCTCATTCTCCAAGTGCTGCTAAGCTCAGGACTCCTGGGTTGTTCCCGGCACTGAGACTGGAGATGAGGTAAGGCGGAGCTGCGTGCAGGAGCTGAGCTGAAGTCGATGCCCTTTGTTCCCTCGACGCCTGGTGCTTTTTGATGTATTGCTGTCCTTAACTGGTTGTATATTAACTGCATTCACAATGCTGCATGGCTGGCTTTTGTTTTAACTGCATTGGCGCGTGTTCAGAGTCGTTGTGCTTCGAATGGCCACTGGGACTGCACAGTGAAGCATAAATCCTTTTTAGCTGTCAGGCTTCGCTAGCCATGGGTGGGTGGGGGAGCCCTCCTTGGCTGGCTGCCCTGGCTAATTAAAAATGAAATTTGCTGTTGTCTTCAGATTTTAATTCACGCTCATCCCTGAAGACTAGTGGAAGCATGGTCTCGAGGCAGCGGCAGTGAAGTTGCAGAGCTTTTTCTCTACACAGTTATTTTAGAACAGCTATACAACTTAAAATTTGCTCTCAACCCTACCCTGGGTTGTTTTTCGAGTATAGAGAAGAATATGCAGAAACTTCTTGCAAGCCTTGGGTCATGGCCCTGAGCAAGTAACCATGTGTCAGTTATCTGCAGTAATTTGGACGTGCATGTGTTGTAGGTAGGGCAACATCAGATGGCTTAGTTTTTTACTGTAACGCTGGACTTAAGTGAAACCAAATTATTTTGCTATAGGCTGTGACTGGCATTGGCTTAACGAATGCATAAACGGCTCAAGTCACAGCAACTCATGTAGCTTGTCAGCCTGAGCCCTCGGCTACCGACTCATGCTGTGACACCTGCTGGAGATGGAAGAAGTTTTGAAGTGGTGGGACCCTGCGGGGTTCTGTGTAGGAGCTGAGAGGTGGTGGTGATGGATCGTGCCCCGGTGCGAGGTCTGCGCTGGAGGGAGAGCGCTGCCCCCGAGTCGGCAGCAGAGCTGTGAGGCAGGTGGGAGGACGGAGGTTAGTGAGAGGAATAAATGAGATCTAAATATACACACGTTGCTGAGCCGAGTTTCCCTACTTTCCAAGGTCCCACCTACACAAGTGATCTGTTGAAGGGAAGTGTCGCTGCAATACCTTTCCCCTCTTCACATCCTTCCCATGGTGCGGGTGAAGGATCACACTATTTTCGGAGCCTGTTTCCAGTGTTCCATCTACTGCCCACGCCATTGCTGCCCAGACCCCCTCCCAAGGACCACTCACTTATCTTAGCATGACATGAGCCAATTTGGACCTTTTTCTCAGTCAAGGGATTGTTGTCTTACCTAGCGTTTCATCTGCCTGTAAGTCTGAGATTTTTAAAAGCAAAATATTGAAGAAGTGGGAGCTTTGTGCTTGGCAGGGCAAGTCTCACCTTGTGCCTGTAGTTCCTTGAAAGCTGTGCTGTGGCGTTGGATTGACCTAAGGTGGAAGCAGGCCTGCAGTCCGCTTGCCTGGTAAGGTCTGAGCTAATCATTCCTGAATAGCTGTGGAGGGAGCATGGCAATGTCTTTCTTCATGGGAAGTGTTTGCTCTTGGGTCCTTTGGCCTCTTGTAGTTCGGTGCTCTGTTTACAGTTTCTGCTTGTGGCTATGCGCTTCCTCTGCAGGTATTGGGGATATGAACCTTTTAGTAGGTTCCCTAAAAGGTCTAAATCTCTGTGGGATAGCTGCAGAGCATTTTGGGAAATTAGTGAAGTAGCTTTTGCACACACAGGCTCTTACCCAAAGCTGCTTTTTTAGAATAGCACTTGAAGTACTGAGTTTATGGATGCTTCTGCAGTTATTTCTTTATTCAAGGCTGACTTTCATCCCCTTTGACTTTCATCCCCTTTATCTCCCGCTGTGCTACTTTTTCCCAATTCTTTTCCTACTAAAAATAGGAAATACTCTTCAAGTCCTTAACCTTTGTGCAAACAAAGAAGTAATTTGTTTTAGCATCTGTGCTGACTTCTGGGCTACATGCCTCATAAGGAAACCAGTGTGATACGAATCTGCTGCTTTTGGAGACTTCGACTCCAAATATAGTCTGAGCAGAGGAAACGGCTAGAAATGTGAGTACTTGCTTCTTATGCCACCAGCTCTGCTACTTGTCCCTGGCAGGATGCATGGCTGGCTACCCGATTCCCATTTTTATCCCTAAAAATGCAAGCAATACCTTCAGATGCTCAGAGGTTCAAAACCATTAAGGAAATGCGTGTATGATCGTAACGTGTGCCCAGGTAACAGGATTTTTAGATCACTTTTGGTTCAAAGTACGTCTGTAGAAGCAATACCTTGTACTATACATCCATTGCTACCAACTTTCTAGCAGCACTGCTTGCCTGAAAGGAAGTTTGAGAACAAAAAGACATATCAAGGTGTTCCAGGGCTAGATTGTCCGAGCAGGTTCTGGCATTAATGCCTTTTAAAAGACTAATGCTCAGAAGGGAGATGGACGCAATGGTAAAGGTGCAGTGACCGCGACCTGTCCCAGATGCTTTAGTCGCTGGCTTCCATCAGCCTGCTGCCTTGGGATCTGAAAATAACACTTCATTTTCATATGGCTGGTGCGTGGGACGTGGGTGGCATCATCCCTCTTGCGCTCTGCCAGGACCCCTCACTGCTGCTGCTCTTTGCCACCAAGCTTGGCATCTCCTCCGGGTACCACGTACAAGTAGAAAAGAGCGAAAGACTACAGATGTGCAAAGTCTCTGATGAGAAAACAAAACCTGCTCAGGAAAACCAGTTTTCTGCTTCAAAGGTGTCTGCCGAGTGACTTTCTTCTCGCTATTCCTTTGTGTATGAAGCCTTTTGCGTTTAGCCGCAGTGAAAGCTGAGGGAGCGGCTGCTAGGATGGAAAATGTTTTGCTTGTAGGTTGTTAGTTTGAACCAAAGGAGAGGGATCGTGAGTGTAAGTTCCCATCTTGTGCCTCTGGAGTGGGTCGGAGGCTGGTGGCAGAGACAAGGAGTTTGCGAGGACCACAGCTGCAGATGGAGCTGCCTGCGTGGGAAGAAGGTCCTGCACCTCCCTCTGATCCGATGGTGACTGCCACCGGGGCTCAGGGCTGAGGAGGAAATGCGTGCTGCTCTCAATGTCTTCTGTTCCTTAGAAACCTAATAGAGCTTCAGATCTTTGGGACAGTCATTCCGGTACTTTGGGTAACGTGCTTCAAGAAGGGAAGGCTCCAAGTAGAGGCGGGAAGGGAGAGGGTGAGGTGGAGGGCACTCTGTTTTTGCTCTCAGCATTTGCTGAAGAACTTCAATCAATGGCCTTTCAGCCAGGGCTTCTGCAGCTTGCTGCTGGGGACTGGCTTGGGCGGGAATCCCCTTTCGCTGATGTAAGTTTCAACTGGAAATCAGCTGCTTGGAGGCTGCTGCCAGGACAGGCATTTAACCATTCAACAGCATTTAGGGAAAACTCATCAAATGTGCCCTCTTATGTTGAACTGAAGTGTTTTGACGATGTGGTTCCTGATTTAAACTGGGCTGCTGGAAGATGGCATTCGTTGTTGTCTGGTTTTGATCTGCAGAGTCAAACATAGAGCATTGCCGTGCTTAGCTGTCACACAGCTCTGACGTCTGCCAAAGAGCAGTTAATGCTAACTAGACAGTGGAAATCACTTCATAACATCGGTTCCAGAACAAAAGAACAGGTTTTTCTTCCAGGAAGACACAGAAGCTGCAAACCTCTGATGAGATCGGGTATATTATGTATACAGCAACATAACTGTTTTGTGCAGTACAACAGAAGAGAGCCAAAGTGGTCAAAGTGCCTGAGATTAAACATTTAATTACGGTTGAAGTATGCTAATTTGCAAGTACACAGACAAGCAAAATCCTGCTGTTCCATAGTCAGATTTACCAGTTGAACTGATTGTGGTGGAGACCGTTTGACTTTTAAACAAGGTGCGGCGGTACAGAACACTTGCTGACCTACCTGAAAGCATTATTGTAAATAAGTCGAGTGCACTTGACAAGTGAGTAAAATATTTCGGGATGTTATCCTGGCAGCCTTTTGTTCCTAAATTTGCAATGGACGTTCTAGTTCTTAGCGTGATTAACGTGCTGAGCGCTGTCAGGGTGCTTGGGGCAGTTAATGGGATGCCAGTGCTGTTCTCCTGCCTGCTGTCTTTGCAAGTGATGCAGATCAGCTTTCCTTCTACTAGTTGCTGTGGCATTTAAGAAGATAAGTACCCAATAATTCCCCCCCATACAAGCCCCGGATGGTTTGAGTAGGTGTCTGAACTCTTGCTGCCTTTCCCTCCTGATCTACAAGCCAAGTGTTTTACAGAGATTATTTGCTGACCTGCCAGAGACCTTGTAATTCCGTGGCACCCCATTTCAAGTGACTTTTTAAAGCTGTTTTGTAGTAAATGGCTGTGCAGTTCCTGCAGATAGCTCTGCCTGGAGGAAAGTGGAGGTTAATTTTGCTGGTTTTGTGGTTTTAGCGGCTAAGCTGGGGATGTGCTGGGAATGAGATGCTTTGGCCTCCAGGCTGGCTGGAGCAAGATAGTGGCAAAGGCTGATGTGGAGTGAGAAATGTTGTATCCGCTGAAGTGCTTCGTGATTGAGTTGAACAATCTTACTCCTTGTATTAAGAGATAAGACCTTGTAGGACTTGTAATCAATCCTCCGGATAATTCAGGCCGCCTCACTGTAAAATAGCGAGCGTGGAGTTATTGTGGTTCCGTAAGTAGGGCATGGAGCAGAAGGGTCAGATTTCGAGAGTTTCTAGTTTTCATTTTCGACTTGTTGGACCTTAAATTCACCTTGCTCTCTGGAACATTGCTGCCTGTAAATTCCATCAAGGGATTTTAGGAGCTGATTTTATTGGGGTTGGGGGTAGAAGAGGAGCCTGCCTGGAACCAGAGGTAAGTGGAGTTAGTATAAATGAAGTGCTTTTTCGTTATTACTGTTTTTCTTAGTTCACGCAGCAGCAATGTGTCCAGGCTGAATGGCAAACCTGGCTTTTTAAAAACAAAATACTGAATGTTCTCATTAATGTTGCTGCCCAAGTGAGCTGTAAATAGTGTTGGCTGAGCCACTGGCTGAACAAAGCTGCCTCTCGGCCCCGCTGGGCTGCGGGGCTGGTGCTGATCTGCAAAGCAGTGTTGAACAGTTGCATGTTGTCACTGCTGACGTCACCACTTTATCTTTTTCTTTCTCATTTGTCTTGAAAAGGAGCCTGGCTCTGATTTCTGAAGGTGTCTTTTGTCTAGTAAAACATTTGAGTGCAACAAGAAACCAGAGATCTGGCGTGGCTTTTTTACAGATCCAACTGTGATGGGATGCGTGATAGCCCCGGCTTGGTTAGGAAGGATATTGCTCTTCAACCCAGCTGGGTTTTGTCTTGCTTTGTGAAGCATAGATTTTAAGATTTTCTGAAGGACTTACCAGCTGGGTTATGATAAATTTGTATTCTCTTGTACATTAAAAACCATGTTTATAGGAGTTAGAAAATTCCACTTACTGTGTAGCCTGTTGGTACTTGGGCTGTTCTGAGCTGAGCTTTGCAGACTCAGGATCCACAGTGGATCCCGGTGCCTGTTACAGCTCGTTTTAAGGCTGCGTAAGACACAGCTTTGTACTTCGGTGTAACTCAGCTGTACGATTTCCCTGCCGCCTCTCAGTTCTTTTGCCAGTATCTTCCATTTCAGCCTGGAAACCTGCTTTCATCTCAGGCGTATGGGGTGTCACTGCTGCTAACCTGGCCGGTCACAGAGTGGTCGCTGGAGAGATCCAGAGATGGAAATAGAAGCAGGTTGTGCTAAAGTCATGTAAGGAGCCCAGAATCAGTGCAGAGATCTGTCTGAGACAGCACGTCACCTGTGAGACTTCTCTCATGGGATGAACACAGCTGCTTGCTGCAAGTTCCCCTCCCTGCCCGGTGCGGTGGTGGCTGGGACCAAGTTTGATCCCCCCACTGGTGGACTCTCGCACCCCACTGCTCCCATCACTGTCAGAATGGTTTGGGTTGGAAAGGACCTTGAAGACCATCCAGTG
>RSEF01000023.1:3333340-3348791 GCA_003993805.1 Himantopus leucocephalus
TTTTTTTTTTTTTTCCTGATTGTTGCTTATTTAGATATTTTCACACCCCCGCTTGGTGCCGCCTTCGGCTGACAATGGAGCATTGATTGGGAACTGGCAGCTTCTCCCCGGATTTCGGGGAGCTGTGAGGCCAGACTGTGTGTGTGTGTGTGTGTCCCCCTCCCCGCCCCCGGCTGGCTCTCGGAGGTGGCATCACTGCTTTCCATCCGATGCGCTTCGGGAGCGTTAACAACCTGTGAGTCATCTCATAAATGAACCATCTTGGGGAGGGGAAGGGGAGGGGGGATCCAGGGTGGGATGCTGCTCCGAGCCGGAGCTGTGCTGAAAAAAATAAAGCTTTGAGCTGCTGGTGGAGGGAATTGGTGTGAACGTGAGCCCTGGGCTCCCCGCGGGGGCTGGGGCTGGGTTTTCCCAGGCAGGGAGCAGGTTCCTTGAGGCTGGGACATGGGGACCGTGTGTCCTGGTGCCTGGGGCTGGTCGTGACATCCAGGTTTCCTAAGGGAATAAGATCCATTTGTCCATCTCTGACAGGGAATTTGCCGGCACTTGTTGCTGTACCAGCAGGAGAGAGGTTAGACCCAGGCCAGACCTGGGTTAGACCCCCTGGGCCACCTTCGACCACCCTGATCACGTAGGAGGCAGTTTTCTTTCTCAGCATGTAAAGTATTTACTTTTTCTGCAGCTTTTTAGCTTCCTGCCACAGCACCTGGAGCAGGGGGGATGCTCCGCCGTGACCCACCACCGGTGCCAGGATGGGATGGATGCGTGCGTGTTCAGCCCATTGATTTACCTCTTCCAAGAGCTGCGGGGCCACCGGCGAGGAAGCGGGTGTCGTCTTTGATGTTGTTAATCCAGGTCAGTGCTAACCCAGCTGCGATCCTGCTGCTCTCTGACGGTGCCGAATCGCAGCCCGGCTCCTCTCCCCCAGCGCCGCTTTGGTGCCTCTTGCTCCGGGCGCAGCACTCGCTTCTCCCCTCTACTTGTTCACGCTCCTCCAAATGTCCGTGGGATGGGTTGATTTGGGGTTGGGAGAGGAGAGGAAACCTCCTCTGGGTGGAAAGCTGGTGCGAAAGCACAGGAGGGTTTGGCTAAGGTTTGTGTTTGGGCTGGAGGATGGACATTTGGGTGGCTCGGACCTGGAGGCATCACCATCAGGAGCTGCAGAAGGAGCATCCAGCTGCCATCGGCACTTTTATGCCAGCCGGTCCCTGCAGGGCACTGAGATGTGAAGGTCAGGGGAGCAATGGCATACGACTGAGCGCTGGTGCTTTACAGGGCATTTTATATGTGTGCTGAAGGCTCTTTTCGCAGCTGGCTGGGAGCCTGCTGGCCGTACCCAGCAAGTACCGGGTCCGGGCAGGGCGGCTGCCTGGCCGTGGGGCAGCACTGGGACCAGCATGTCCCCACTGCAACGTGGGCTCTCAGGCAGCAGCAGGTCCTGGAGTGATGCTTGAGTTTGTGGCAGGATCCTGGAAGGTTTTGAAAGGCGATCAGCGGGTCCCGAAGGCAGGACTTGCTGCAGGGGATCAGGCTGCGGCATCCCTCACCTGCCTGGCTTCGGTCCTGGGTGGCAGGGGTGGTGACGCGGGCTTGGCCGCAGCCCAAGGAAAGCCTTTTGGTCGCCAACCAGCCACCCGCTTTCCACCCAGCTCATCCCTGGCTTGTCCAAGCTGGACCTCCTGCGTAAAGGGCGGAGCAGAAGAGCCAACAACTGCCCTTGTCCGTTGGGTGTTTTGTTTTGAAACATCCCCCGTATGTCAGGAGGCGTTTCAGCCCCGGAGCGCCTCGAGCGACGTAGACGCAGGGACCACCACGTACGTGTGCCTGTCTCCCTGGTGGCTGCTGAGGGCTGGAAGCATCGGGCTGTAGGTGCCAACCCTACCTGTGTCTTCAAAGAAATTGCTGCAGGTTGGGGCTTTGGAGGTGCCTCTTCCTTGAGAGCTGCAACTACCAGTGGAACATACGGGAAGCTCCGTGTCTACAGCACTGGTCCCTCCAGTGTGTCAAACACAGGCGTAAGGTGAAGGTTTGCCCTATTTCTCATGGTGGCACTTGTGCATCCGCCTTCCCCAGGTGCTGTGAATATGTGCAAGTGCCTGGCGAGGA
The DNA here is from genome assembly GCA_003993805.1 of Himantopus leucocephalus. Lineage (NCBI taxonomy): Eukaryota > Metazoa > Chordata > Aves > Charadriiformes > Recurvirostridae > Himantopus > Himantopus leucocephalus. The sequence goes on from RSEF01000023.1 coordinate 3,335,447, forward strand.
GCAGGAGGTGAGAACCTGCCCTCAAAGCTTCAAATAAGGTGATGAACCTTCCCACCCTCGCCGCAGAGCTGCAGAAGATGCATGTCGGTGTTCGCAGCGATGCCGCCGCGGCCGGTCCCTTCTCCAGCCCTTTCCCAGCGTGGGGGATTCTGCTTTGCTTTGCTTCCCAGCCTGATAAAATCAGGTGCCGGCTGCCATCTGTCCTGGCTTGTCCCAGTGGTCTCGGGAGAGCCACTTGGGGAGGGCAGCACCTCCTCCCCCCAAAGGGACGCAGATGGTGGCTGCCCAATGCCATATTTTTCCAAGACGGCCACCTGCTTCCCACGCCGCTGCCGGGAGCGATGTTGAGCCGTGGGGCAGAGCTGCTGCCGCCGATGTTCCCGGTCTGCCAGCCAGCACTGGGAACCTCCGGAGACCGGGGAGATGGCACGGCTCTTCCGTGGTCATGACTCTGATGCTGCTGGTGTCCGGCCGGGGGGTCAAACGCTTGGATGGGTGGCCTTGGTTGCATTGATCAAGTGACATGGGCTAGGAGGGAGTAAATCATGGCATTTAGTAAATCGCTGTTCCTAGCAAAGCCAGTGGGTGTTATCCAGGGAAAAGGGGTGGGAATGCCAATGAGGGTCCTCGAGCGGGTGCTGGCACCCCTGGTTTGGTCTTTACTAGCAGAGACAAGACACCCAGACATGTCCGAAGTGGCTTAAACTACAAGTTGGATCCCATCGGTGATGGGTCTTGGAGGAAATCCCTGGCGCTGGGAGAGCCCGGCATTGGCAGCACCACCGGCGGGATGCTGGGCACCCCCGAACGGGCGTTTTGGCCATCCCGAGGGTGAGCTTCCAGCACTGCGGTGCCGGTCCGGGGCTGGGCGAGGGCAGGGAGCAGCATGCGCCGGAGGGAGAGGAGCAGTGCCAGCGAAGGCTGCTGCGCTCAGCCGTCGCCTGTTCGTGCTTCTCCCAACTTCAAAGGCAGCTCCCCCTCCTCCAGCCTGCAAAACCTGCGACAGCTGATCACAGAAGGTGATTTCTCTCCCCTCTTTTCTTTCTTCTCCTCCTGAAAGGCACAAAAATCCCCCCTGCACCCCCCCTTGCGTCTCACAGATCTGCAGGATCTTTCTCCCTCCCGCTCCTACTCTTCCTCCCCAAAACCATCCCAGCCTGGCGCGAAGCCGGGAACAGACTCAGCTCCGCATCACCCACCTCGACCCTCCGGCCGTGTCCCCGTCCCTTTCCCGCCTGCTGCAGCCTTGGGAAGACATTTGCAGGGAAGATCATGGGGTTGGGGTTGGTTTTTTGCTGGAGAACCCTTTAAAGGGGCTGCAAACCAGCAGGTCTCAACTGGGCAGCCCCCGGGGAGCGGTCGGCCAGCCCGGCCTGTGGTTAAGTAAAGAACAGTAATAAGGGAAAATTGAAAGCGGTAGTTTAATGATTGGAACAGCTCTTCTTCCCTATCTATCTGTCTGCCTATCTAAATATAGACATATATTTCCCAAACACAAAATGCCAGCGTCCCCGCTCAGAGCCAGGTGAAGCGGCCGAGAGCCAAACACGAGTATTTAAAAGCCGTATTAAATGACCGATGCCTAACGAAACCCTTGGGCTGAAGGAAGCGCTCTGCTGATGGGAGATGTTTATTTGCGGAGCGGAGGAAGGCAGGTTGGAACCAGACTTTTTTTCCCCCTCCCAAGGTTTTGGCTGCAGCGGGGGTCTTTTTTTTTTTTGGGTGGGGGGGGTGGTTGTGTTTGATGCGTAAATCCCTTCTCGCTCCCCGGCTTGGCCTTCGGGAAGCAGCCCTGGTGCACGGAGCTGGTGGCTTAGCTAAAATGCTGTTGATTTAAGGGATTTTTTTTGGTTGTTGTTTGGGTTTTTAGCTCTCCCTTGCCGTGCAAACACGGCTGTGCATCTCCCACCAGACAGCAGGGAGCAAAGCTTGGTCGGAGGTGGCCGCCGTCCCCGGGATCTGGGGGACCCTCCTGTCCCCATCAAGGCAGCAACGCGCACAAGGCGGCACGGATGCGGCTGAGGCACTGGGAGCAGCGACGCTGCCACGGGTGAAGGGAGGCAGCATCTGCCCGTAACCACCTTCAAGATCTTCCTCCAACCCGATTCCCAACCCCAGGATGGATTTTTCCAACCCGCCTGACGGAGAGACCCATCCTCCTCCCGCCTGCAAGGAGATACCAGCTACCGGGGTGGGGGGGGGGAAGAAAAACACTAATAATTGTGCTCCATTAATGACGTGTAATGTTCCCAGGCTAAATGCTCCCATTTCTCTGCGAAATGAGCCTCTCTCCTTGTCCACCTCACAGCAAACGCTAAACCCCCTCCTCCCCGCGGCCTTGGGACCGGAGCTGTGGGTGGATGGCAAGGGGACGGTTTTTCTTTGCTGTAGCCAAGATATCTTATGAGCGAAGCAATTTTTCCTCTCGCCTTGTGCTTCTACCTTCCTCCGTATCCAAGCGCAGCCGGGATCCTCCCAGGGCCTGGATGACTCACCGCGGCAGCGATGTAAGGGCATTAGCGCATGATTCCTCCCAGGGCTCTGCATCTCCCATCACCGGGAGTTTTTGTATTCCGAGCAGCTCTCCTGCCCTGAGGAAATATCACGTTTACCTGCAAAACGGTCGGCAGAGGGAGCACGTCCCCTTGATGGAGGGGACAGCTCAGGATGGAGATAGGCGGTGGACTGGGGTGGGTGATGCGGGGACACCTCGGGATGGCGATGGGCGCTGGATCGTGGGTGACACGGGGACCAAAGGGATGGTGATGGGCACTGGATGGGGGCAGGTGATGCGGGGACACCTCGGGATGGACATGGGCACTGGACAGGGGTGGGTGACATGGGGACCGAAGGGATGGTGATGGGCGCTGGATGGGGGCAGGTGATGCGGGGACACCTCGGGATGGAGATGGGCACTGGACAGGGGTGGGTGACATGGGGACCGAAGGGATGGTGATGGGCACTGGATGGGGGTGGGTGATGCGGGGACACCTCGGGATGGAGATGGGCACTGGATGGGGGCGGGTGACATGGGGACGGAAGGGATGCACGTACACACGCGGAGTGCCACGGCCTCTCCAATGCCCACGTTTGCAGCGTGACACACACATCCCCGACACAAAGTTATTGCTCTCACCCCGAGTTATTGCTGCGGAGCTGAAGCGGGTCCTGCCCAGCGCGGCCGACGGCAGCTCGGTCACCCCTTCAGCCACAATCCCAGCGCAGCGGCGGTTGCAGTTAACTCACTAATTGCACGTCGTGCTAGGCCAGGCTGCTTTGCAGAGTGCAATTAATTAGCATTTGCTTCCCTGACGCTTGCTGACCCTGCCAGACTCGGGAGTAAATTGGCTGCTGTGGGTAATGGGTTTGCTAAGAGCGGCTGGCGGTGGTGGCACGGCTCCTGGGTAATCACTTCGTTACAGGACGAGCTATTTATACTTTCACTTTGGAAAGACAAGGCGGCTCGTTGGAAGAATGTGGCCCTCAGTGCCAGCTGCTCTCGGCTTTCGGGCTGGCGGGGACCTTGGAGAAAGGAGGCACAGACGTGGCTGGGGTGAACCAGAGCTTGGGCACAACCCCAACCTGCCCTCCTGCGGCACTTTTTGCTCAAGAAAACCATCGGCCAGCGGCTGCGTGTGGCCGGGACGCGCTGGGATGGTGCGAAGAAGGTGGAAAGATGCTTTGGGGATGCTGCAGACAAGCAAAGCGGGGTTAGAAAATATGCAAAGATCATTTCCCTTCTGCAGCGCGAACCCTGCCGGGTCCCCGCGGTGGGATGCAGAGGACCAGGGGATGGGGATGAGCCTCGAACATCCCGCCGAGCTCCCCAGCCCCCTCCTCTTTCCCTCTTTTCCCCTCCTTCTGGGCTCTGCCTGTGCCCAAACCCAGCCCAAACCTTGCTAATTCGGAGAACGAACCTCCCCTGCTCCCTGCTCGCCAGCCCTTTCCTCAAGCCGCGTGGCACTTCATTATATCACTAAAGATTAATCTCCCGCTCCTAATTGCCGAGTGCCCGAGAGCTCCTGGCAGGGAGAAAAATAAGTGTCNATAAAATAACCTCATAAATGCAAGACTTAAGGACTCCAACCACTGTAAAAGTTCTCAAAAAAAGGGTTATAAATTTATATTTTGTGTTTTTTATGTGAATGTTACTGCATTTTAGACCCACAAGAAGCTATCCTCTGTCAAAGAACCTTTTTTTTTTTTTTTTTGCTTTTAATGGGGAATCAGTTCTTTCTCCCCTGCCTGCGCAGCTAAGGCAGGGAAAAAAAAAGTCTCTGCCAAGTGCTGTGATTTTAGGAAGGCTGAGATCAAAGTGCTCTGCAGACTCAGCAAACCTTTCTGGCCAGGAAACAAAAGGGCACGGCTTTTTCTTTAGGAAAAGTATATTCTGTAATTTTCCATGCCACACTTTTCGTCTTAGAAGCAAAGGTTCGGGTCCGGTTTGGGCTGATTTGATGCACTTAATCATCAAAAAGCCTGGGGGGAGGTTGGGGGATGATTTAGGGCACCCCTTCGACTCAATGAACCATTGCCCTCTCGTGGATTGCAAATGTTGCAGGTGACAAAGTGCCTTTTTTCCCTTTGTTTTGCAGGAAAAGAAACCCAAATACCCAGTCAGGCCAAATCCATGGCTTTACTCCGACTGTTTTGGCTTGGCCGGGGAAGAGCCGGGCTGGGCGATGGGGATGGCTCGGGCAATCACCATATTGTTTTCGGAGCTGCTCCGCAGCGGCCGATTCTCTCGCAGCAACGCGGAACGACGAAGGAGGAAGGCAACTGCTCAGTTTGCATCCCAGCCTGGAGCTCAGCGATTTTTTTCCCCCCCTATTTTAGCAATATTTGTGGGTAATTCGCTGCCCAGGGAGTCATGCTGTATACACCTGCCCAGTTCCTCCAAGTATTTAGGGACCCACCACACCTCCGCGTCCTCTGGCAGCCGGTACCCACGGGATCCACACCCCATCCTCCCATGCCCCTTGCCCTCAGGAGCTTTGGGGTTTAATTAAAACAAAAAGCCCCCGTAAAAGCCCATCAGCAGAGCAGCTGAGTGCTTGAAAGGCTCCGACAGAGGCACAGCTCGAAGGAGATGCAGCAGCTGTGGTCGCCCTAAAAAAATTCGGGTCNTCCTTTCATTTAGCATCAAATCCCAGGCTGGAGCCGGGGGGGGGCTCGGTTTTGGGGGTACTGAGCAGCTCCTTTGGGGTTTGGGGAATAGCTGTTGGTGTCCCTGAGCTCAGCAATGCTCTGATGACTCCTCGCACTGGGGGGGCACGGTGGGCGCCTTTCCCGGCTCACCGGGGCACGGGGAGTTTTCTGGCCTCCCCCCACCCTGCTCAGCACCCTCAGCNTGTCCCCCCCCCCCCCCAAAAAAAAAATAAAAACAACCCCAACTCTGCGTTTTCCTGCTTTGTAAAGCAAATTGGCTCAATTCCTGAGCAGGGCTGGCCCCTTCCCCCGTCCCCCACGCCGGGCACGGTCCCCCCGCCAGGCTGAGCATCACCTCGGGGACGTCACCCCTCGGAGCCGCGCCGGCGGGAAGGTGAGAGCGACGCGATTCTGCGCCCGCGGTTTTCCCAGGAGAGCCGAATCCTCTCTGCTGACAACGGCAAAGCGGGTCACGCCGAGAGCCCGCAGATGAATATTGCATGTGGGTTTTGAGGTCTGGGGAGGCAGCGAGCGCCTGTGCCTGGTGGATAATTACCTATTGATTGCTCAGCTTGCAAAGTAAACCCCTCTGAATGGGGACGGACTGGGGGGAAACTGCCCACCCCTGCCAAAGAGCTGGCACGTTAGCACCAAGCGAGGAGCTGGAGGTGTGGAAATAAAGTCTATGAGTCCTTCTGGCTACAAGAAGGGGGGATATTCCCTTGGGAGGGGAAGGGCCGTCCCTGCAAACGGGGGCTCGGGCAGCCGGGATGAGGGGTTTTGAGGTCTGTTCTTCACCTTGCGCGTCCCCCAGCTTTTATCACAGGGGCTGCCGGCGCTGCCTCAGGTTTTCCCTCTGCCCTCGCAGAGCGCTTTGGCATGTTGCTGTGGTTTTTGAGGGTAAATCCTTTCTTTGGGCACCTCTTCAGCTCATCCCTCCTGAGCCTGGAGCAAGCGGAGGGTCAGTTTAACCTATTTAATGCACATTTTCTTCCCGTACCGCAAATTCAAGAGACCCTGAAGTGAAGGAGGACGACGCGGGATTACACCATAAGGCTAAAAGCGGGATGCATGGGTGGCTCCCATGATGCTGGAAGGAGTAAAGGTGTCACTTGGATAAGATGCTCTGCCCCAGGGCTGGTGACGAGAGGGGACAATCCCCATGGGTCTGCGGCGGGAACATCGGGCAGAGCCTCCAGACCTTTAAGGAGAGGGAAAACAAAAGAGCTGACGAAGCTACGGATAAATATCTCTTGGGTTTCCAGCTGCTGCAAGGCACGCGAGCTGGCGGGGTGGCTCGGGGGACACCAGGACCTGATGGCTAATTGTGGGGCAGCCCTAACGAGGGTCAGGCTCCCATCAAACACAGCCCTTTGGGTGCATCCGTGAGTCGGGGTGGGGGGGCTCTGCCACCTCCCGGGTCCGGGGCTCGTCTGCAAGCCCTGATGGTGCAGGGTGAGCCCAGCACCGGCGTTCAGCACCGCACCAGATGCCCCAGCCCGGGGCTTGGTGAGAGGTGGGTGTGCGCCGCGCCGNCGCCGTCCCCCATCCCCCCCCCCCCCCGATTCCTCACCCTGGACTCAAAACTTGTGACATGCGCTCAGCCATCCTGACGTGCACTAGATTGCGCCGCCGCAGCCCACGGCACGCAGGGGATCGGGCTTCACTGATAGATCTGAAGGTGCTCCCGTGGGCCAGATGTAGCCCCCAAAACACTGCCAGTCTCCTGGGGGGACCCGTGCAGCCATGGCATCGCCCCAGAGAGGGTCTGGAGGGCCCCAACCCCTCCTCGGTGCTGAGAGGGGTCCTGTTGCCCAGGGTTGGGTTAGGATGCGGGAACCTGTACGGAGGGGTAAAGTCCAGCTCCAGCGCTGCGTTAATTCCGTTCGATTCAGACATGATTCACCACCGGCTGCTCCATCCCCTTTTCAAGCAGCGCAGGCGCTCAGCGAGCCCCGGCCGAGGGTCCCCCCAAGGAACAGCTGTCCCGGGGGGACGTCAGGACCCACGACCTCCCGCTCCATCCCTGCGGACAGAGACNGGGGGGGTTAGCGAGGTATCGAGCAAGAGGATGGGGAAATGGGGTTGCCACGGAAACCGCTGAACAGCAAAGCGCTGATTTTTTTTTTTTTTTGTCAAGGCTGGAAAAAAAAATGCGGGGGAGAAGGGCAGCGGCGAAGCCCCACGACGTGGGCGATTCGGGGAGCTGGGGCACGGAGGGTTCGGACCCTGGGCAAGCCAGGGTTGCAAAGCCAAACGGGGATGCTCAGGCATCTGCGTGCCGGGTTCCGCACCCGTGGGACAGACGTGTCCCCTGGGTGTGGCTCAGGGCAGGCCACGGGGACGGGATGGGGTCTGGTGGCACCGGTGGTGGCATGGGGGACATCACCGCAGCGGCATGGGGGACACGGCTGGGGAGGGACACGCCGTGGGGCTGTTAAAAGAGTTGCAGGTTGGAGATTGAAAATAACACCATCGTATGGAGGATTTAGCGTCTCATGCAGGGACAGGCAGGAAGAGGCACCAGCATCTGCTGAAGCTTCAGAGCATCTGGAACCATAGAGCACCCGGGGGGGCAAAGCAAGCCCTAGCGGGGACCGAACGGTCCTCTCCATCATTGCAAGGTCACGAACAGCCCCAGGCGGAGCCCAACCACCCGCTCCCAAGAGCTCGGCTCAGCTCAGGGCTGCGACAGAGCCCCGGAGCTCCCGAGGGCTCTTGTCTGAGCCTCCCCGGCTGCAGAGGCTGCGTGGGCAGAAGAAGGGCAGGGGAGGGCACCAGCATTAGCATTTGCTGTTTGAAGCCATGGCTACACCTCTCGAGCACTGCTGAAAAAATCAGAGTTGAAGTGCCCACTTCCCCCAAAGTTCAAGAGAGAGCTCCTGGGATGAGTGCTGGCAGGAACGCCCTTTGCCTGCACTTATTCCCGGCCAGGCTGGGGGATGCGGAGGGGAGGAGGGGACCGTCACCTGCGGAGGAGAGAGGGGAAAGCCCCCGGGGACATGACACCTATGGGGCTGACGGCGGGATCTCCTGGGGGGGGGGCTCAGCCAGACCCTGAATGCTGTCAGCCGTCCCAGTATGGGGACTGGAAATTTGGGAACTGAGTTTTTGTGACACATACACCTGTTTGTGCCCTCCCCGTGGAGTGGGGTGGAGGGTCAGCCCTGGGGACTGGTTCCCGGGAGCCACCTGGAGCCTGTTTCAACCCCTGGAAACAGCTGGATGCCAGAGACCCCCTCGCTGTCCCCTGCCCCAATGACACCCACCCACCCGCTGTGCCACAGGGGCTGGATCCTGCATCCCCCCCCCAGAGACCAGAGCATCCCTCAGGGCCAGGAGGTCCCCCCACCCCAGGCAGGCGGGAAAGCTGTCCCCGGGGGACGACGACACTCACATGGATGTCGGGGGAGCCTCCAGCAGTGCCCAGCTCTCCAGTTTCCTTCCCTGCTCCCTTTCCTCCCCTGGGATTTCTCAGGAGATCAGGGGGGTGCTGTGCTCAGGGTGACATTTCCCTTGGGGACGTGTCCCCTGAGGGACAGACAGACACATAGGGATGTGTCTGTCTCCAGCAGCTCCATCACAAAGTGGGGCCAGGCTCCCTCCAGTATTACTCAGACACCTTTACTGGACTGCAAAAAATATAGCTCCGAATCCCCCCTGTTTCAGCCTTGTCCCACCCCAGCGTGCCCTGGTGCACCCTGGGGACAGCACGTGAGCCTGGGTCCTGCGTGCCACCGGCGTGGCGCTGCCCATCCTGTGCTCCCCGCGCCACACAAGGTCACACCGATGTTTTATTCATCCCCCACAACCCACTCCATTCCTTAATTGCAGCCACACGCACTTTGCAAGTGTAAATAATTGCCTTGGAGGCTTATTAATGACTTTGGCGTGCTAACGAGCACCGCAACCCGAAGCGTACTCTCAGGGGTGTCCAATCCCCCCCCGGGCTGCCGAGACCCCCAGAGGCTGAGGGGTTATCACCCAAATCTGGGTGCAAACTGCCCTGAGCTCTGCCTGGGCAAAAAACGCACCCCTCAGCCCAAGATTAAAAAAATAACCATCGGTTGATTCAACAGATCCGCAGATCAGGCGCAGGAGCAACACCCTCATCCCCCGACCACAGTCACCCACGGTCACCGTGACCTTACCTGCGTCCCCGTCACATCCCGCTGCCGCCCAGCGGAGCCGCTGGGGGAAGTTGGTGGCGGCGAGGGACGGGCTCGGTGCCACGAGGCTCCATCCCCGCTCCTCCTGTAGCCAAAGGTGCATCTCCCAGCCGGTCCCGGATGCCTTTTTGGTGGAAAACCCTCCCGGCTGTTGGTGGAGGTGCTGCCCTGCCACGGGACAGCCGTCAGCATCCAGACCCAGCCGAGGAGCCGCTCCGGCCTTAATTAAAGGTCTTTAATCACCGGGTAAGTGATGGATGGGCATCAAGCCACTGATACATCCCGAGCAGGGGGCTGGCGGATTCAGGACACGTGCTGGAGCTGGCCGGGGGCTCTGGGATGACCGCGAGGCTCGAGCTGGGGGGGTGTGCGAATGGAGGCGCAGGTCCCACCCCCCCTTCAAAAAGCAGTCAGTGTCACAGAGGCAGTTCCCACCTTTATTGCTCCAGCTGGAGAGTTTTTCCCTGCTCCTCTCCCCCGCCCCCATCCCTTCTTCTCTCCTGGGGACACAGTGCCCTCAAGACAGGTCCCTGTGTCACAGAGCGGAGGGACACGGTGGCATCCCTCTGGCATCCAGGCACCGCAGCAACCACCCTGTCTCCCTCCGTGTCCCCCCACTGCATGCGCTTAGGTGAAGAAGGATGTATTTGGGGGCAAAACCTGTCCCTTTCTCACCCCCGGCCCCCAGGACAGTGGCACAGCCCCACATCCATGGGGCAACGTCCCTCCTGCCCCCAAATCATCCGAGTCCAGCTTTCCTCCAGGGAAGGGCAAGGTCAGACGGGTCTCCCCTTCCAGGGATGTATCCATTCCCAGTGGGCTCCCAGCACACCCCACGCAAAGGGAACATATTTACAGGGAGGAACTGCTTGAATTCACCGGGGTCTTCCCGAGCAAACCTGCCTGTCGCCGGAGCCCGGCTCCCCGGGACATTCGAGGGAGCCCAGTGCAAGGAAACAGGGAGCCGGGATGCGGGGACCGATGCCGCGCCGTCACCCTCCCTCCCCACCCCGGCTGCCCGATGTGGCTGTCACAGCATCCCATCTTGCACCGCGTCCCCTCCAGCCCCATGGCTGGGCACCGTCAGCAGAACTGCAGGAGAAGCAGAGCCGGGGCGGGTGGTGAGCCCTCACCCAGCCCCCGGCACCGTTTTGGGGGGCTCTGCCACCCCCCGGGACCGGGGAAGGGTTGGGGTACCCAGAGCCCCCCCCCAGCTGGGCACAGACCTTCCAGCGGTTCCCACATTCGTTGCACAGCACGAATGTCGTCATGGGCTCATCGGCGCTGCGCGTCTGCACCTAGGATGGAGCGGGTGGCCGGATCAGCAGAGACCCCTCCGGCATCCCCCGAATCGGGGTCCTCTGGGGACAGGGGGGAGCCCCAGGGGCTTTGCGGGGCTGACCTGGTTGTAGGTGCAGTTCTTCTTCTTGCACTTGCCGCACTGGAAGAGGTCGGTGACGGTGCCACTTGTCTTGGCCATCTGGTGCTCCCGGATGGCCTCCTGGGTCATGGTGTTCCTCAGCTCCTTCAGCTCATCGCTGGCCATCTCCTGCCACCGACACCGACCCGGCAGGGTCAGCGCTGCCGCGGCTCTGCCCCGGCAGCTCGCAGCCAAGCCGGCACGGGGTGCAAGCCGCCGTGGTCCAGCGCCCTCCCCATCCTCTCCAGGACCGGGACTGATCCTGCTCTCTGTGCTCGGTGGAGGGCTCAGGTCCAACCAGATGAAAAAATCACCCCATCCTCAAACCGAAAGTGCTGCCTCCCCACGGAGGGAGCTGGGCTCCCAGGAGCCTGATTTGGGGACCCTGGTTGAGGAGGGGACCCTCAAGCCTGACTCCTGCCAGTGTGACATCCCACACCCAGCTCTGTGATGGGCAGGGAGGGGGTTACAGGGCTCAGGGGGGGGCCCAGGCAGTGCCCAGATCTTTTTTAGCTGCCACCCCCGCTGCTGATGCACCCCGGCTCTGATGCTCCTCCTGACCCAGGGTGGGATGGGGAGATGCTGGGACAAGTCCAGTGCGGACACCACCAAGCCAAGACCCAGCCAGCCCTTGGGCACCAGGAATGGAGGCGGGGGGGGTTGTGTCTCACCCCTCGCCCCCGAGAGGTAGCATGGACATAGCCCATAAGAGCCAGCCCCGTGCCCCCCACCCCGCTGCCCACCTCGGCGGTCATGCGGGCGATGAGGCTGGGCGGGATGGCCCCGCACAGCACGTTCCTCCGCAGGCTGGGGTTCTTGGGGTCCTTCAGGTTGCTGATCCTGCTCCGCACCCGGTTGCGATACTTCATGTCCGTGCTCTTCAGTTCCTGGAAGATATGTTGGGGGGTGTCCGTCAAGGAATCAAGGGGGCAAGGTGGGGGGATGCCAGCTCCATGGGCACCCACGGCTGCTCTGGGCTCGGTGGTGGTGATTGTCCCCAGGGCCAGTGCCCACGTGCACGTGGAGGTGGCCGATCCCAACAGGGCTTTGCACCCTGGGGGACCACGTAGGGGGGGTCTCACCCCTCCTTGGGTTCAGTAGGATGTAGCACAACTTGGGATGTGGGGAGGACATCAACTTTGCATTTCCCTGCTGTGACACCCAAAGGCGGCTGGGGGACAGGGACCACGACCAAGTCCTGTGCTGGGACGTGAGTTCATGGTGCAGAGGGCTCAGCCTGCTCTCCTCCTCCCAGGCTGGCCAAAAAGTCACCGGCTGCCTGCGCAGATGTGGGCAGACGGGCTGAGGTACCGGCTTTGGAGATCCCACCAGGCTGCAGGCACACATGGCCAGAGCGTGGGAGGCACCAAAAATCGCAGCGTACCCAGGAGGGCGAACAACCTCAGGGCTGGTCCCGGTCTTGGGGGGCTGCCAGGAGACCCCCAAGCCTCGAGCTGGGGGTGAATGGAGGTGGCTCCGTCCCTGCCAGCGTGCCACAGCCTGGGGACTGCGATGGACTGGGGCTGGCAAGAGACACGGGCACCCACAGCAGGTTCAGCAAAGAGACCTTGGCTGGGTTTGGGGTTTATTTCCCCAAGGATGAAGGCAGATCCCTGAGCAGAGGGGTTTGGGGGGGGACACACAGACCCCCGGACCCAGGTGCCCAGGGGATGCTCTGCTCAGCATCAGCATCAGCCTCTAACCGGGGTCTGGGCTCCCTCTGCAGGCAGCGGGGACAGCAGAGTCTGTCACCCTCTGTCCTTGTCCCTGCCACCCTCTGTCCTTGTCCCCACCACCCTCCATCCTGTCCCCACCACCACTCTTGAGCCTGCACGTGTGTCCCCCAGGAGATGGAGCCTGGGGACTCCCAGCGCCCCCCCAAAGGATATGGTCTTCAATCTCCGATGCCATCTTCTCACAGTTGACGCCGAACTCCTTGTAGTCGTCTAAAGGGCAGAGAGGCCGAGGGGTGACTTCCAGCATGAAACCAGCCGGGTCTCACCGTGTACCAAGAACTCCCCCCCCCAAAAAAAATTCTCCCCTCTCCCCCCTCAACTTGTCCCAGGCACCCCATCTCTAAAAAAACCTATTTTTACCCATCTTAAACCTCACAAAGAACCCATCTCCACATCCAGCCCCTTACTGGAGACCTTACTGACCTCCTTTCCTTTCATTTTGGGGCTGAACACTGAGCAATGAGCTACAGCTGCAGTTTGTTTGCAAGTTTGCTGTTGCGGGGCTGTGGGCGCCCCAGGACGCAGAGCCTCGCTTATTATTGTAGGGTTGCTTCTCTTAAGGCTATCCCATAGGAGAAACAGCCCAGTTTGGGCCAGTAGCTTAGGGAGATGATGTGTTTCCTGCTGCCCCTTTGAATAACCCACTGGGGGGGCTTGGCCGGGGCAATGCTGAGATCCCCCAGCTCAATGCAAGCTTGGAGGCTTCTTTCCACCCTGTTTTGCCACGTGGGATGAAACCAGGGCTTAAAGCTGCCTGCTTGCCCAGGGCAGCCAGCTCCTGCACCGCCCCCTAGCTCCAGCATCCCCAACTCCAGCACCCCCAGGCTCCAGCATCCCCCAGGCTCCAGCGTCCCCCAGCTCCAGCGTCCCCC
>RSEF01000023.1:3356676-3373139 GCA_003993805.1 Himantopus leucocephalus
CCTCAACAGTTCTATGATTCTATGATTTTCTAGTGAAGACGGTGAAGGTTAAAGGTTTGAATTCCCAGAAAGAATTTTATTGTGATGGTTAATCTAAATGCAGGCACCTTTTACAGCATTAGACTAAAGTGTAAGTAACAGCAGTAACACCCAGTCTTCACTGGAGAGCAGTCTGGACTCCCTACAAAACAGGAGTTTTCAGAGGAACGTTGGGAAGCCTGGCTCTGCCCAAGCGCTGATACAAACTGTCCAGGTAGCAAAACGTCCCGTTCTGGGTTGCCGGCTGGTATTGCACAAAGGACAATCCAGTCGGGAACGCTGCTTGGGCTGGGGCAGGGTGCGGTCTGGGCAGGAGCACCAAACCCAGCTGTGTCCTGTAGGGAGCTCTTCCTGCCCGGGGAAGGCGCAGCGTCCAGGGCTTTACGTGCCAGGTTTGTTCTGAACGATAGCAGCCCTAAATTGTCAGTTAAATGCCCTTGGAATTATAGCTGGAAGTGAAAATTAATGTTACTTGGTTCAAACAACCTCCCTGCAAGGGGAGTCAGCAGGAGGTGCGCGAGGAAAGCTTTTTATGAAGGGTTGGGATAAAGCCTTTTCTAAAGAATGCAGTGTTTAATCCGAACTGAACCGATGAAGGAATCACAAGGGAACTGAAATATTTAAGCTAATTAAGCCAGCTCACAACCTCTGAGCTTTTGAGGCTGCTTTTATGCTCTGGAATACAAGAAACTGGAATTTGTCTGTTGGTCTCAAATTAACAAATATGGAGAGAAATGAAATGGATGCAGAAACCAGCAGTGTAGGATTGTGTAGTAGTTTGTACTGTCATGAGTTGTGTAAGGGCTAGTTCATCAACATGGAACTCGTTTAGCAATATACAGGTGAGAGGAACCATTACATAAATTGTACAATTCAATAATTTGACAATTTTTGTGTTGTGACAGGGCCGTTGACGGTTTTTGCTTTGAATTTGTTATTCCTCCTCTGTTTTAACGTGTTGTGTGCTTTTTCCTTTTTTTGTTTGGTTCCCTCCATGAATTGCATTCACTTATTCACTGTGTGTTTGGATTCACTGAATGCTGCTGCTGTTTGTCAGAGGTCTGTAGGATTTAAGATGCTGGAGTTTTCGTATTTATATTTTTTTTCTTTTAGCATATCCTGAATTGAGGATGAGCTCTCTTGTGTTGAGAAGTTATATTAGATTTTATATTAAATGGTTTCAGAAGCAAATGTGGGACTTGATGCCTTCATCCAGCGATGAAGGTGAGCTGTAGGAGTTTCGCTGTGGAGTGTTGTTTTTTTTTTTTAACTCTTGAGCTGCTGCTTTTAAAGGGAATGTCACAGGTGAACTGCCTGGAAAGCTGAGAGGAGGAAGGCAGAGAAGCCAGAGACTGGCACAGCTGGAGACGCAGCTCTTGCATCTCACTTGAGGGAAGTTCACTTTTTGGATGTACTCCAGCGTTTTGGGCTGCCATTCCAATACAGCCTCAGCAGCACAAGTACAGATTGTTGTGAGGCGGCGGCAGGGCTGGGCTGGTGCGGAACAGTCTGTGGGTCGTTACTCCAAGGGGCGGTTCTGAGTCAAGTATCAAGGAATGGTGCTGTGGGTAGTGACTGAGAAATGTGTGTGCCAGCTCTGGTTTTAACCAAATCCGTGTTGTTTTCAGATGAAAAAGACAAAGAAAACACCAGGCCATCTCCTTTCACCCCAAATAAGGACTGTAAAGAAAAAAGTCTTTCTTTGGCCGCTTCCCCTGTGAAGATCTTGGCTTTGCCGCAGATGGAGGAAGCCCAGAAAGAATTGTTCAGAGCAGAGGTGGGGACAGTGCAGAGTACACCCCAGTGTCGTGCACAGAAAGCACCGGCCTCGCCGACTCCTTTGCCAGACTCTTCGGTGTCACAAGCGGAGTCCCACAGCACGAGTGAAGGCTCCTGTGGGGCGGGAGAGGATTGCCGCTTCTTCAGCTTCACGCAGGATTCAGAGGGCAACCGGATCATCGCTCACAGAAACGTGTCTGATTTATTTGCTGGAGAAACGGTTTCAGCACGCAGCAGGGTCACTTCAGAGCATGGGACAAACGAACGCGAGGGCCGAGCACTCCCAGAGGAGGCGCAGACCGGATTTGATTTCCAACCAAGACTTGGTGCAAACCAGAGTAAGAAACCACACCAATCGAGTAGTGTTAATTCTCTAATTGATTTCACTGAGACTGAGAATATAAATCCTACGGTAATGAGGGACAGTACCTGGGCTGTTGGCTTTTATTCATCTCCACACAGACCAGCTGGAGCACAGCCTCTGAGGGAGCGCAGCCAGAACGCTGGTGCTGGTTCAGTCGAGGGATGGGGCAGTAAGACGGGGCTGAGCAGTCCCTGCAGGCAGCTGTTCACCCAGGATTCTGAGGGGAACAGAGTAATTGCTCACCGCAGCCAGAACCTCCAATCTCCTCGCAAGGGCAGCGGCAGCGCTCGCAGGCAGCTGCCGAACTCTCCCTGCCAGGGCTGGTCCAGCCATGCTGCAAACCGGAGCTTGAGCAAACCAGAGGAGCAGCAGCTGGATGTGTGCTATGATTTACTGTTCACGCAGGATTCGCAAGGGAACAGAGTGATTAAACACTGGTAATTGACCTTGAACGGGTCCCCTAATAACCTTTTGTGAAGCCTCAGGAAAGCATTTTTTTTGTAAGAAAGCGGTCAGAATTAGGTAAGTGTCCCCACTGTTTCTGTGTGTATGGTCTAGCCAGCACATGCAGTGGACCATGCAACAGGCAGGACCTCTTTGTTCTCTGAAATTTTGATTTAATAAAAATAAAATTTTGAAGGAGTATGTTTATAATAGTTTGACTGTTTCAATCACAATTACAGCCTGTGTGGCTAAGGCCTGGCTTTGGTACTGCTTGGGGCTGATGGGCGTCATGGTTCTGGTCAGCCTGAAAGCCCACATGGCTGTATTTTTTAGGATCCTGGAAGTCCAAATTTAAAGGTTTTCTAGGCTCAGCTCAGGAACCGCACTGTCTGCTTCACCTTAGCGGCCTCAAGGAAGCACTCGGCTCAGCTGCATTCTGCTTAGCTCAGGACTGCGGTTGCGCCAGCTCCTTTTTGTGACAGCTGGTGTGTGTGGCAGCGCGGGGAGGTTCATGTTTTTCAGCTTGTGCGTCTGGAGCTGTGAAAGCTGCGCCTCTGCTAGCTGCAGGTGGGACTCACTGCACTTAACTGCTGTTGCCAGACTTACCAGAGGTTTAAAGCGAGGAATACTGACAGAGAGGGGCGATTGTCACAGTGCATCTGTTCTGGGTGAGTCTGAACTGCAGTCCTGACACGGGACCCGCAGCTCTTTCACAGGACGCACCTGGCTGGAGCGGGCTGTGCCCTCCGTCTGAGTCCCTCAGCGTGGCCCTGCTGAGGTGACGAGCGGAGCAGAGTGCTGCGGGCTGCACTGACAAACGGTCAGTATTAGTTTATCTGCGTGTGGCAGCTGCTGTGTCTCACCACCAGCAGCGGTGCTTCCTGTACGCTGCTTGTACGGCTTGTTCAACATAACCCCCTGCTTTGGATAGGCAGCGTTTTGGATGGGTGTGCTTTAGATTGGATCTGGATCTGTCCCTGAAGCGCAGGGACCAGCTGCTCAAAAACCCCAGGGGTCACGCGCAGCAGAGGCCATCTGTGACCACGATCACACCCCAGAACAACAGCCTCCTTTGTCAGCAGCAACAGCCCAGTTTTTTACTTTTTTTATAAAGTGTTGAGTATATCTTTAACACTGCAGGTGTTGCCGTTTAAGCTATCTTTACTTCCAGTACAATACACCAGACTGGATTTACGTCATAGCCCAGAAGTTAACTGCTCTGATACACTCCTACATCCAGCCTGCACATGGAGCACGTTCCCAGGAACAGGGACTCTTGGTTACAGCTCTGTCTTCTCCATAGGCAGGTGTATTCCCACGAAATCGTTACGCAGAGGAACCTTCTTGGGACAGAGAGAGAATGACCGTATCCTCCAGGGGCTCTTGGTGTGCATCTGAGGGGGGAAGAGCTGTAGCAACTCCCTATAAAGCTGATTAAGTCATACCTGCTATTTCTGCTCCCACCCACTGGGTGGCCAGAGACAATACAAGCCTCTTCTCTCACTTTTAAGGTGGGGATGAGGGTTTCATTTTTCCAGGGCTGAGGCCCAGGTGGGTTAAGAGAATCCTTGGCATGTGAGCGCATTCATCTGCAGCACCACCAGCCAACACCTCAGCTGCAGCAGCTGAAATTCCACCCCCCCGCCCCCAACCTCTCCGCAATAGAGGCACTGCTGCTGACCTGTTTGGACACCTGCACGTTAATCATATCAAGGACAACCACTGTCTTATTAAGGCTCCATTTTATATAAAGGAAAAAAATCATACTTTAAATACAGCCATGAGGAACACTGCAGAGAATGTGTAGCTGAAGGAAACCTCCTCCTCAGTTAGTGAGAACTGTAGCCACGACAATGCCAAGTTCCTTCTTCCCTTTTCTCAGGTGACAGCTCCTGTGGTGGGTGCTCAGATCTCAGCATTGGTGGTTCAATAAATAGACCTTTTGAATGCTAAATAAAATACATTATCTGAATACAAGGACTATTAATGAAACATTACATTACTGGCAAGAAATTAAGGCCATTCTGTCATGCAACTGTGGGGATAATTTGTGAGTTGAGAAAGACGAAGGGCATACTAAAACCAGCCAACATCCCGTAGGCGCGACCGAGTGGTTTGATCATCGACTGCCGTCGGGTCAGGCAGAGTTAGCGGGAAGACGCCTTTTACCACTGTGGTTCAACAACCTCCCGAACACTGAAAATGTGCAAGCGTTCATTAGCTTATTCTCAGTAGCTCTGTACCATACTCAGAACAGAGAAAGAACTGGGTGTTTGACACCCGTTTACACTGGAAATGGTAACTAGTTATATTGTAACAAGGCCCTTATAAGTTAATACTTAATTTGAACTTAAGGAAAATTGTAGGTAGAAAGAATATCGTCCAGCAACACTCATTGCACTCTTCAGAAGATCCTTATCAATAATCAACATCAAAATACAGGTGGAAAAGAATTTCCATCTTCTTAAAAAGTTTTTTCTTAAATATAACAATACATGGAAAACACATCAAATCCGTAGGGTCTTTCCTAAGTAAGTGTCCGGTGCAGAAACCATTTCTAATTAAAAGAGGCAAAAGGCTCAATCCTTAGGAAGGCAGCTACCGTGGAGAAAATTTTGGGAGCGTAACACTTTTGCTTACAGAGTTTAATGACAGTAACATCATTTCTCCTTCATGGTCAGATCTTCATCCTTTAGGGCGAATTTTCTTCTCAGAACTTCTGCTATAAGAACGGCAGGGTCCTCCTCCTTCACGGAAGTTCGGTTTCTACATGGAAGACAAAAGCACAGCAAATGAGTAAAGCGACGTGCCAGAGCTGACAGCTTACAGCTCTGCATAGAGTCCTTGAAGTATTTTTCTGCAGGCTTTATCATCGGCTTTTGTCGCAAGTGGAGGAGCTGCAAGAACACCACAAAACAACAAAAAGCAGCTAAAACTTCAGACCTTTTGTGTTGGCTTAGAAAACCTGGAGCTGAGTTTGTGGATCGAGGAGCATCCTGACAATCTCAGCACCAAGTGTCAGTAACAGGTCAGTAAAATAAAACTTCACCAGCTATTTGCAGCCTACATCCCCTCAGTATAACTCTACAAGTGGTGTGGTGTTTGAGTTGAATTCCTAGAACTAACTTTTCATGAATTTTGCTATACAATGGGTATACGCTTTTATATTTAAATACAGGGAATTACAGCTATTTTAGAGGAGGGCTGCTATACGTTTCCCTCTGCTTAGCTACTGCGCTTGAGTTTTTCTGTAGCATTCTATTACCAGAGCACCCTGCCTCTTTCAACAAGTTCAGACGAGCAGTTCACTGCAGAGGTGTTAGTAGCTTATTTTACAAGAAGCTAAAACCCATTTTTTTTCCTCAGATCTCGTGAATTGCTCACTAAGGTTTTGTTTAAAACCTGCAATAATAATTTCAGACCTTAACTTTTTTTATAGCTGAAGTCCTCCCTTGGTGAGAAAACATTATGGGTGTTTTAAAAATTCCTAAACAAAAAAATCCCTCTAAAGTATTTCCACACGTGTTCAGGAGGGGCTTATTCCCAAATTAACAGTGAAGGCTTTAAGTAAGCTGTGTAAGATGCCATTGAGCTGCTCACGGGTAACCCTTAGCGCTACGTCAGATTCGTCTGATGCAAGTTCTTAATGTACAGTTGCATAAATGCATCACTATTTAAAAGATGATTTTGTAGCCAGAATCATGCCTTTGATTTCAGCCGGACAGAACTGTTCCTTCAGAAAAGGGTGCAGAGGAAGCTCAGAGTAGAGGGTCTGGAGCCCTCCCCAGACCGTTCCTTCCACACGGGCGAACCTGAGAATTCAGTTACCCGCGTGTCCGTCAGCTGCCTCCGAAGAGGGCCGGGGGGAGACTGAGGCAGCCAGAGGAGGAGGCGACACTGACAGCAGTGAGGAGAGACAGCACTGACAGAGCCTCGAGCTGTGCCAATCACAAGGAAAAGCTCTGCCAGGATGAGTGAAGAGACAGATAACCCACACCGGGGTGAGAAAAGGAACCTCTCCTACCAAAGCGTCCAAAGTCCTACCGCGAGGCACAACCAGCAGCGGCCCACGGAGCACCAGCGTTTACCTTCAGTGTCTCAGCCCTTTACAGCCGCTCAGGGGGCCAAAGAAATAACCACGGAAACATTAAGTTGTTCAGCCCCGTACCAGTAGTACTTAGAAATAAAAGTGTACTCACAGTCCGAGCAGCTCCTCACGCTACCCGTCTCCCCCCCGGCTGAGCGCGCGGCTCAGCAGGCACACCACTCAGCCACTGCCCGCGCAGACGGCACCACAGACACTGCCACAGGCTCTAGTTCACATCTGCCGAAACACGCACATTTCTGCAAGCGTTTCTCACTCATTCCTGAAGCTTCCAAGGTTGTGTTTAAGCACCGAGTCCTAAATAGGAGCATCAGAGAAGCATCTATGTAGTTATCTTGTTAAGCATCATTTGGTACCTTCATCCACTTAAAGAGTACACGATCCTTTTAAGTGTTAGAAGCGCTGCATACCTACACCAGCAAATCCACTCGGCATAACCTAACAGCACGTCCGCACGGTGAGCACAGCTGTACAAGTGTGGGGCTGCTCGTCAAACTGCACGGACGCTGGAGGATTGTGTCTAGGAATTAAAGCTCATCAAGTGATGAACACAAGTGATTTATTTAATGGAATTTTTCAACTACCTGTGATTCTTCAAACAGCTTTAGTTACACTGTAATAACCTATCCTAAAACGTCACTGCTGCATGTAGGAGGCAAGTTAAAGGCTGAGACAGGAAAAAGATGAGGAAAACGGTTCAGCCCCAGCAAGAAACGGTCTCAAGCTTTTCTATTAAAGTCTTCCTGCCCTCAACGCAAGTGGCAGCCGCAGCAGCGAGGGTGACCCAGCTCATCAGTCAAGCTGTCACAAGGGGAGAAAGGGGTCCCGGTGATTCAGTTCCTTTGCCCACTGTACCCCAGCGAGGAGGGGTTTGGCAGCCATCCCCTTCCCCCCAAGTATTCCACAGTACGAAATCCTTGCTCTCCCCCATCTCCTGTAACGTTAAAATCAGCGCTGTTGGTAAATTCTGCCCTTGTGCACAAGCCACCTCTCCCTCTCCCTCACGCACACGACTTCTCGCGCAGGGTAACAACAAGATCAAACACCGTCACCCACTATTAGCTGTTCTCATACATTCTGTCGAGGAAATTGAAGTCAGATTGTGACCCATTATGTTGCAACGTTCCCTGTCACCTACGCGCTGCTTTTCACGCAGGATCAGCTATGCGGCTGCTGAAGACACACTCATGCGCCCCACAACTGCCACATGCAGAAGGGTAACACAGAGAGCGGATTATCCCAGCTTCAGCGTAACACCCGCTAACAGCCCAGCAGGCGAACCGGGCCGTGGCTAACAAACGCTCATGCATACAAGTCACGTTTTCGTTTCTGCCTCATGGATTTGCTCCAGCCCTCCTCAAAGGCTTCGCAAACAGCCTCCCCCCCAGTCAGCACCTGGCTCCTTGCGATTCCACCAGGGCTGGCAGGAGCCTTGCTGGCATATCCAGGCGTGGATAAGAAATGCCTCGGATTTCCGTGCCATAATCTGTATTTGTGCAAGTTTTCCTCCCCTCCCCTGAATAATGCACGTTTCCCTGTCTTCATCTGGCACAGATGGTGGCAGTTTTCTTACCCTGAAGAGTCTGCTTCCATAGAAGGCTGACATACCAGTCTGCACTAATTAGAAGATTGATAATTACGTTCTTACATGTGAATGCTTAGTCCTACAGGTACACAGGTTTCTGATAAAGTTAAAACATTACATGTCACAACACGAAGCATCTGCAAGCTTTTCCGGATTTAACAGAGCCCCTGAACGACCAGGAGGATGGCACAGGTAAGTTACCTAAAGCCCAACCTGAACCTCTGCGGAGCCAATGTGGCCGAGTCACACACAGCTGCAGGTATTTTTCTTGAGAATTCTCTCTCCCTTTGACTAATAATTCAGGATTATTTTTGGATGCGCAAAGCACTGCTTTGCAACAGGCAGAAAGAAAGAAGAGGAGCAATTCATCTGTGGTCCATGAATTCTACTCACCCTCAAGAAACATTATAGGCATTTATATAAAGCAAGTGAGCGTTTTAGCTTTGAGTAATATTTAACACTTAGGAAAACAAGAGCAAAAGGGTGTGCTGTGTGAATTACGGACGTGTAATACCACACTGACATTCTGCATACAAGCTGAACATATTTCTCTCATTTGACTATATAATTTTTTCAGTGCTGAGAATTTAGTTTCTTTCAAACTGAATTAGGCACAAAAATTGTGAACAGCCATCACACAACATGTTATTTTTGGCCCAAAAATCTTACTTACACAACATAATGGCTGGATAGATCTTCCGGCTGAAAAACGTGGAAACTGAACTTTATCAGTGTGATTTCACAGGTGAGACGAAGGCAGCACAGCTAACAGGAAAGAAACTACTTTATCAGCGGGGCAGAATCCTGTCTCGGCCATGCAGCAGCTGGCACGTCAGCAGCTTGAGGCGCTCTCATGATCAATGTGTAAACTCATCAAGAGACAAGTGAAAACTCACGCTGCCCACGCTCTGGGCGGGAGGCAAAAGCTGAGAAGCTGAAAAGTTCTGTGCGTTAATCCCTGCATGTGCCACACGGAAAAAGCTGCTGAGCTTCCCAACTGCTCGGGGCTGCAGGATGGTCTGAGCAGCAGCACCTGGAACCGCTGCAAGCAGAGCGAGCAGTGCGGCCCCCACTGACGGCTGCCAATGCACACGATTCTGGTTTTCATCTGCGCAAAGGCAAGCTGTTTTGCAGGTGAACGAGCTGAAGCAGCCAAACATGGTGCTAATTGGTTTAAGTGCCCCTCCATTGCTTTCTATCCAGGCAGGTAAGCCATCATTAAAAAAAACAACCCAGAAACGTTAACGGTTAGCAAGCTCTGCTACAAACAGGTATTTCCCCCTTGTGAATTGTGAATATAGAGCAGCATCAACAAGCAGTGAATGCAATGTCCAGTGTCCACAATGATTTGACCACCAACAACAAAGATATAAAATCAAGAGAATTCAGGAAGCACTTACAAGTCTTTGCTCTGCTTCATCCTATGAATGTCTTTAAGAATGCCCATCATGTCCGCAAAACTGCTGGCCTTTGAAAGAGACACGGAATCTTCCTCGTCAGGATCCTTTGGTTCTGGTTTACAACACTCGGAGGTTGTAGAACAGAGCATGGAGACAGACGGGAGGTCGGGGCTTTCGAGTTCTGCCTCCTCCTCTGTGATATCGCTAATGACAAAGGAAGTTGTAGATTGGAAAGAGGGTCCGAAACAAGGTAAAGGAGAAGATGCATTTGAACTTCCTGGAGATAATAAATCTGGTGTTAATGAAGCAGAAGCTGAAAAAGAAAACAATACAGGTGGATAGATAAGCTAATACCAAACCATGTACATATTTTTTTCCCCAAACCCAAGAGAATATAAATCAAGAGGCATCGTCAGCCAGCCTCCTCCATGCTCTAAGAAAACAAATTTATCATGTTCTGCTACCCTCCATGTCCACTCTGCTTCCTATGACACCATGTTGCAACACAAGACCTTCTCCCGTACCTTTTATCCCACCAACCCCCTAACGTATCTCTATTCCTATCGTGCCCATCACCGTATCACCCCTCCAGCTCACACACTGCGCCCTGTCCCTGCAGAAGTCAGGCAGTGTTTACTTTTTCCGTTTTTACAGATAAGAAATGGAGGAACAGAGATTTAGCTGCTGCTCAGGGTCACAGAGGGAGCCTGTGTCAGAATGTCAGTCTTAATTGTCTTAACTCTTCTCTTTTTCTTCATTGCCTTGAGAACTGCTTGCCTTTCTTTTCCTTTTGGACTCTTTCCCCTGTAACCACTACGCCCGGTGAGAATGCAGAGCTGGTTCAGGAGCTCCAGCGTTTTACACTAGATGGTCCCAGCAATTCGCTGTGTGCCTGCAGGCTTTCTGACCTGTTTTGCTTTCCATCGCCATCTGTACAATGAGAATAGCAGCCACATATTCCACAGGGCACATGGGACTTACTTGTTCATGCTTTAAAATGCAATGAGGGGAAGAACAGCTACATAAATTCCGAGTGTTATTAAGTGAAAATGAGTTAGGTATTTCCAGTGTAAAGCACTAAGGGAAAACTAAAAACCCAGAAAAATGCCTAGTGCACATGTCCTTGAGAGCACCTCCCTGTATTGAAAACAAACTGTACCTGAAAGCACTAATGCCCTTGGCCTTAAGAGTAAACTTGTAGATAGTTATCAATTTCCAATTAAGGGATTTCTCTAACAGTATATAATAAAGCAGATTGCACAATATTTCTTTGTTGACATCAATCTTTCCAAAATAAGCCTGCTAAATAGTTATCTCCTTCATCAGATTACCGAGCCACAGCTAGGCCCTAAATCACAGCTCCCCGCTATTGACTTAGAGGATGCAAAGTCAATACAAACTGTTCTCAAATGCCAGCTGATAACAACCAGGCACACTGCTGAGTAGAGAGGGAGAGAAAAAGGTATTAAATGATTAAATCATTTTTCTCCCATTTGGATCTCTAATTTTGCTCATTATTACTCTCCTTGAATTAAAGCGGACTTTTCCGGCACACAGCTTAATCAACTGTAGAGCTGAGACAGCACTTAGAAGGGGAAAAAAAAAACCCACAGAATTTCCTCTCTTCTTTATTCCAATTTGGTTGTTCCTCTCATCTTGCATAAAGAAGAAAGAGGACACATGCAGCCTCTCTGAAGGGGACATCCGTGATGCCTTGTTTTACGCTTATTCCCTGCAGAGTTGAGGGCAACGTGGTTCCCTCACGCCCAGAGAGGCTTCACTTTACCATGCTGATGCGAGAGTCGAGGCAAGAGGCACACGGGATCCCGTGTACTGTGACAGGACCAAAGATGACACGAAACACCAGCACGTGCATTAGCTCACAACAGCCCTTTACCACGGCAGTGAGCAAATATCTCATCTAAATACAACTTCACATGCTAAAAAAATATATATTCTCATGTGTGGCACATATGTTTACATTATTGATACCAAATAGATTCGTACGAGTCCACTGACCACCACACAGAACTGAAAAAGAACCCCAAGTCTCCCATGTAGAAACCAGCATTTCAGCTAAATCAAACACCACAACTCTGTTTCGTGTTCAAACGCATTTACAGCTCGTGGATAGTTGGACTAAATATAAGCAGTCATTAAAGCTGCAAGTCCCTTGGGGCTACAATAATCAGACAACCACGTCATCTTTTGCAGATCACAAGAGATTTGGTCTCGTGCACACACTACGCAGTGCAGCGCAAAGCAGCAATCTGGGAATGAAAAAAAATATTTGCCTTCAGATATAGGATAAGGATGGTTTCATCAGCCATTATTACCCATCATAAACAGCAATTAACCGGACTGGTATCATTTCAAGTGTGGCACAATCCTGTGTTTTGGGTTTTTTTTAAAAAAAGTAATGGGAAGAATTATAGGTCCTTCTTTTCTTCTGGAAAGCAGCCATAACACAGCTGTCGCCTTGGTTATTAGCGAAAGTATTCTGCATAAAAGAAATGCAGCTTTTAAGAAAAACTGTCTTCAAGAAGGACTAAATTCCTTTCGTCTGCAAAACTGTTCAACGTTTTTTGAGTTAGGAGATCAACAACTCTGCCTTCTGAATACTCCATAAATAGACACCAAGGTATTTCTGTCTTACTACTTTCCACGCTCTACACCAGCAAGTGGTTTTACAAGACTTGTAGAACCACTGGAATTTGGATCCTACCAAAAATATCGTAAAATTTTCAGAGCTGAGTATACAGGAAAAGCCATGAAAGGAAGAGAACGAGTCTTTCCTCATGGTTCAGTTTTGCAGCTAAAACATGGCTTTTAGTTGCATACCAATGGCACTGTCATTTTCACAACAGAAACAAACACGAACATCTCCCTCCTATCCAAATCAAGACATAACCCTCACTCTCAGGGCCGACTTGGAGCAGGACTGGCAAGAATACGCCAATG
Source organism: Himantopus leucocephalus (assembly GCA_003993805.1). Lineage (NCBI taxonomy): Eukaryota > Metazoa > Chordata > Aves > Charadriiformes > Recurvirostridae > Himantopus > Himantopus leucocephalus. The sequence continues at coordinate 3,369,354 of RSEF01000023.1, forward strand.
TTTTCATGAAACAAGGGGCTTGAGATGAGCCGGCCTCCAGATCAAATGCAGAGACAAAGCAGCACGTGGTATTTCTTAAAAACAAGCTGCAATCCTCCAATGAAACAGATGCAAACGTGTAAGCACAGAACCAGCACTGAGCTGACACCAAAGATGGCATCCCACCAACGGGAGCCACAGCTTGGCTGGAAAAACAACATGCAAGTCTGGTTTGTACGGAGGAAATAACACGGTTCGCTAACCCAGCCCTTCTCATTCAACACAAAAAAAGCTCTTAATATTCCTACCTGACTCTGCAGCGACTATTTTAGCTATCTGACTCCGAAGGTGACTCAGCTCATCCTGGAGCTCTGTTGTTCGGCTCAGTGCTGGTAAACCAGGTTTCTTCAAGGCGAGCAGCTTCTCCTCCTGCTTCCTCAGGTTGGGGACTGAAGCGTTTCGCTGTATAACAGTGAAGGGGCTCGGCTTCCACTTGTGCTTCAGCGGGCGAGTGTCACTTCTACAGGACAAAAACCTGTTGGTCATTTAAAAGGTCCAGACCCCTCTGTGACAACAACGCTCGGCAGCGCTCTGCCTCCACCTCAGGACAGCAGACGACTTCAACACGACGAATTAAGCCTCTGCACCACAATCTCTGTGTACCACCATATAGACATGCTGTGCCACTGTATGTCCTCTCTCTGCCTTACAGGGAACAGAAAGCCTGTCACAGAAATCACGACCCAACGGCACAAGATGTGGTGAGAGGACGTCGGGACAAAAGCCTGGGTGTGCTCGCATGGTTTCAAGTCATTTCTCTCCTGGTAACTGTGTCTCCATGACAGGCTGCGCGCTGGGTACGTGTGGGAATGTCACTTACCCATTAACTTCTGCCTCTGATTTCAAAGTCCAATTTATCTTTCACAAGATACCTATTACTATTGCCCTGCTTTAAGGACAGAAGTTCAACTGACCAGAACCGAACTCCTGAGCACAGAGCGTTTCAATCCCAGGAGAACTCAACTCTTCAACTTTCTAACCAGAAAATACCATGGATCGGGGGGTCTCTCTGCACAGATCTTTCAGTGAGTAAAATACGGTACGGCACAGGCTCTTAGCACTTCCTACAGAAACTCCTCCCAGGGTCCTTTGTCCGATTTGTTTTTTCCTGTCTCTTAGGAAAAATGTCTTTCAACTGGCACCAGATCAGACCTTGAAGACTGGAAGTTGTGAGCATTTGATCAATGTCTGGCCTATGCTGTGCAAAATAAACCAGTGTATAAAAATAAGGAGCAGCAGACACAAAGAGGAAACCAACCTGACTCTGGCATATGTTTCTTCATCATCTGCTGCTATCCACACAATGTCTGCCAAGGTAGGGACTGGAGGGATGTCATTTAAATAGAGATCCGAAACATTTGGTAGAACCTAAGAAGAAGAAATTTACGTTAAGGAGACGGTGGTCCTGTCTGCTGAAGCCGCCCCAGATGTGCTGCACGGGCTGTCAGAGCCTTTCTCCTCTGCACCAGGTCAGCAGTTGCATCTGTCAGACGTGTGACACCAACACCATTTGGCTTATGGAAACGTAGTGCTTCTGTCTGTTGGCTTCTGCACATGTTCTTGGGTGCGCTGCTGTGCTCTGTGAGACTGAGCAGCAAGGCAGCGAAGGGACACTTGATACAGCTTAGCACGCTGCCAAGGCCACGTGCAACACTTTGCCACTGCAAGTCCCAGTGCTGCCCTTGAGCTTAAACAGTGACGTACGTGCTTCCACAAGCCCTGTTTTACTGTTTAGGAAACAGGCCCGGAGGGCATGTGGCTTGCTGGAGGTCACGCGATGAAGCACTGGTTCTGCATCTCCCATGTTTTTGTCCCCTCTAGCTTGCTAACCCAGCCCACAGACACTATTCGAGGAGGGATCTTCCTCAAGTTGCCAATGATCACTTTACAAGAACAGAATTTCAAAAGCAAAGAATTAAAACCCCATCTTATTACAGTGCTACACGAGTGTTGTGAATACAACTCTGCAGACAGATGCAGGTGACAGAGGAGCAGCTCGTGACAGTGCCTCGCCTTGCTCTGGAGCAGCAGCGTCCGATACGCCATCACCAAACCCCTTACGAGTCTGCTTACCTCAAAGGTTGCTCTGGGACAGGGTTTTAAAGGGAGGTTTGACCCGATCCTCCTGACAACGCTGCGTGCTGAGCCATGGGGTTTGTTCTGCCAGATGGGGATCGTCTACAAGAAACCACGTGATATAATTAATACTTCATATCAGTTGTCCTTCTTAAAATTTACTAAATTGGAAAATGTCTCATACAATCGACTCAAGAGCTCTGATCTCTGACTTTTTATTTGTTGAGTGACACTTTCAATTGAGAACCTGCTAATAACCAAGCTCCTCATTCCAAAAAATGGTGTTTCAGCTGAACACACATTAAAATCAGCCAGTTACTAAGGGGCATTTTAAACAAGGCTGTAGTATTTTCAGAACTGAAGACCAAAAGCACTCAGTAACAGACACTGAGCTCCAAATGAAAGCACGCCAAAAGGATCAAAACTGTCACATGAGGGGCCCAGAAGAAAAATTAGATCGGAAGAAAGTCTCACTTAAAGGAACACTCTCGCTTCCACGTGATCTTTAATACAAGCAGTACTGATAAGCCTGTGAACATCTCTTGGATGACGGCAAAGTGACAGCGTCTGCAATGTCTATCCCAACTGAGGGCCGATGAGAACAGCCTTGGAGAGTGTTTTCAGAAAGAGCAAATGTNTGACAGCGTCTGCAACGTCTATCCCAACTGAGGGCCGATGAGAACAGCCTTGGAGACTGTTTTCAGAAAGAGCAAATGCCTTAGTGATCTCTGGATACTTTTGAAACAGATTCAAAAGGTGAAGTTCTGTCCTTTGACCGCGTTCCCCTCTGCCAGTTTTACGGCCATCACAGGCTCTCGTGACAGGAGGCAGCACAAGCCCCTGGACAGCAAATACCATAATGACAAACTGGAACCCAAACAGGTTATTTCCCTCAGTCCACCAACAAATCCGCTAACATATTTATCACTGGAGCTTGTTACGTACACAATACGTGAACATTGGTCTTATACAGTTAGATTTAAAATTCCTGATGTGTGTTTTAAAATTGAATCTCCGAGGTGGGAGTGCACCGACTGCTGTGACGGCCCCTCTGGCTACCGGCCACGGGGGAGGAAGGGGCCGGGGTGGGGAAAGGGGCCCGGGGCGGGGGGAAGGAAGGGCCCCGGGTGCCCGCCGGCTGGGCGCCGCTCCGGGCGCCGTTCCACTTACGGACTCCGCTGCCATCTCCGGCTCTGGCGACAGCCGCCGGGGCGGTCTCAGCGCTGGGTGCTGCGGCTCCCGCGGGCGCGGACCGGGCTCATCTTACCCCGCTCCCCGCCGCGCCGGCGCGTCTCACTGGAAGACAGAAGTGACTCGCTGCGGGCCCTGCCGGGGGCTCCCGCCGCGCCGGCCCACACGGAGCCCTCCGGGGATGGCCCGAGCCTCGCCTCCCCCCCGCCGGGGGCAGCAGCGACCCCCACTCCCGGTCCCTCAGCCGGTGCCCGCCCCGCTCCCTCCGCCCCGGGGCCCCCCCGCTACCTGAGGGGCGGCGGCGGCGCAGCTCAGCCCCTCTCCCGGCCCCTCCGCCGCCATGACCCGGAAGCAGAACCCGCCCCCCGCACTTCCGGCGCCGCCCGCGCATGCGCCGTTACCCCGGCGGAGGGGTGTAATGGCCGCCGGGGCCCCGCTGCGAGGGCCCGGCCGCCCCCCCTCCCACCTCCCTGCTCCCCC
>RSEF01000023.1:3373152-3464135 GCA_003993805.1 Himantopus leucocephalus
CCCGGCCCAGCCGCCCTCCCCCCCCCGTCCCGGAGGAAGCAAGGACTGCAGGAGGCGGAGGGTGGTGGGATGGGTTTAACAAGCGCAGCTACAACCGGGGCCCGACGGCCCCTCCCGCCGACCGGCACCGACCCGCGCGGGGCCGCTCCCCCCGGAGCCTCGCTGGCAGACATCGGCTCTGACCCGCCGTGGGTTTCGGACCAGAGCGTCACGAAGCACAGGAGGTGGGGAAAAGCGGCTCCTCCCCCAGCCCACCCCACCCCGAGGTACCACAAACCTAGCGGAAAAAAAAAAAAAAAGTTAAGTTTACAAATAGGAGACAAAAAAAAAAAAGCTTGGCACGCATTGATAAAAGCCTCAGGCAAGAGCTTGTGTCAGGAGCCCACCCCCGGCAGCGAGAGATCAATTAGGCAGGTTGGCAGTTAACAGGGGGACACTGTGGAGTCCCCATGGGACCCCCAGTCTGTCCCGGGGTGGCTCCGGGCAGGGCTGCGGGAGCCCGGCCCTTCACGAGGGGATATCCAGGGTACCTCCAGGGATCCCCAAGGCCTCAGGAGCCCGGCCCTTCACGAGGGGATATCCAGGGTACCTCCAGGGATCCCCAAGGCCTCGGGAGCCCGGGCTGACCACAGGCCCTGCTCACGCGCGGGACTGTCGCAGGCACCGTCTCTGCCAGGCAGCTCTGCGTCTGCAGGATCGAAGGTGTGACGGTGCCCCTTGGAGCATCGGCACGGCAGGAGGCAGAGGGGCTGCCCTGGCCCCACACAACCGCTGCCGTGCCTGTTTTTCCAAGCCTTGAAAGGCAAAAGGAATCCCTGCCTGCTCAGCCACTGCCCTCTCCGGCCCCTTCTGCTGCAAAACCGGTGGGATGGAGAACAAACGGAATGAACTCTCCACCCCAGCACGACTGACCGACACGGCTCCCAAGTCTGAAGCCCCTGAGGGAGGGGCTCAGGAAAGGTGCAACAAAGTGAAGCTTTGTAGACGCCAGAAGGGCAGGTGTGCACTGCAGTTGTGCCTCCCGCGCAGCCGGGGGGAGGCAGGCACTCGGTCTCTGCTGCCACTCTCTGCTCGGGGCAAAGTCCCCTGAAGGGACAAGACCAAATTTCCCCAAAGGGCTGAAGACCGCTGGTGCGATGGGAGCTCGGTCTCTAATGCTGCCTGGAGGCTTTGGCACTTTCCGCAGCCGAAAGCGCTGCCGGATCCAAGGCCATCATTACTGCAGGCCCCTTGGAGTGCTAGAAAAGTGCAGAGCTAATGCATAGTTATAAAGCCGATACTGAGAAACATCCCAGGGGTAATTAGTCTCACTAGAGCAATTAGTGAAGCTACACTGGTTCAGCCCAGAGGTCCATCTAAGCTCTGTCTCCAGCCATGGATACAGACAGGAGGGCTGGGGCAGGGTGGGGACAGGGTAATCATCACCCCGGGGTTCCTCCCAGGTCCTGGAGCCCAGGAATGAAAACTTCCCTTCCAAAAAAACAGTCGTGTCGTGTGTCCGTCCCCCCCCCCTCCGGTTTGATTTGGTCCCACAAAATTGTGCTTCAGAGAGCAGAAAAAGCATCAACAGCCACAGCTGTTCGCAGCCACTTACTGAAGATGCTTTGTCTCCCTGCTTACCTACAGGAATATGCTTTAAAACCCGTTTCATTTAACCTTTCCTTCTCCAAGTTGCGCTCACTCTGTAGCCAGGCATTGGTACAGAGTAGGAGCAACCACTTTGGGTGGTTGCAGATAAGACAATGGCGTTCTGTCTGAACTATTTCTTTGGAAAAATCTCCTGAAATTTTCTTTTAGTACTGCTGGCTTTTAAAACCGCTTAGTTCTCAGCCAGTTCCTGCTCTCAGGGCAATGCTGAACCTCCTGGTTCCCAAAGGGAACCTCATTGTGGTTCATCATTCAGCGTGACTTGGAAGCTCAAAGCAAACAAGGATAGAACATTTCACCAACTCTGAGGAGACACTGGGAGAACAAAGCTCTCAAAAGCCGGTGGGGTGGGAGTGACCCTGGGCTGAATGGGGTGGGGGCCTGGAGTGCACGTGCTGCACTGGTGGAGCTAACAGGGGCTCTGGCCCCTAATCCCCCGAGTTAATCCACGCCTGATGTCTCTGAGCAGCACCGTACCTCTAACGCCCTCGTCTCCGTTCCTAATTTCCCTCTGTCAACCTCAGCACCTCCCTCAGATGCAAAGAGCCTGAATCAGCAAGACCGCTCTCCCACCACGTCACGCAGGGTGCGGGAAGGAGGCTACTCCAGAGCTCAAGCCTCCACTGTGAACCTCCTACTGTCCTGTCTACGCGTTACCAGCCACAGTCCCACTATGCCATTGCTGTCAATAAACGCCGTGGTGAAGAGCTGGCGTCCAAGCCACAGGGCAGCTTACAGCTCCGAGCTGCCACTGGCGACGAGGTGGGGAGGACACAGGCTACCAGGAAGGAGCTTCCCACCTGCGCTGGATTCTGCGCCTTCGCCCACAGGGCACAGGCGCTCACCACGAGTGTTCGGTCCTAATGGCAATGCTGTTCTCCGTGATTCAACACACAGTCCAGTCCTTGAGATCAGAGGGTTCCGGGTGACGCTTGGTATAGCTGTTACATGAGTTTCACCACAGAGTCTGAAGAGGAGCTGGAAAAGCACGGGGGTGGGTGGCAAACCAAGGCGTGTGCACCAAGAATGTTTATAGATTCAAGTATTTTCAATCCTGTAAAAATTTGCCTGAACTCAAAAAGGGCAGGTTTTGTAAACTGGTATCCCTTGAAACTTGGCCTCAAACCAACATCCAGAGGAAAGCTCCAGGCCTGGGACTGTCTGCATCCTAACATCAACGTCTGGCATGGAGATGAGGAAGAATTTCTGTAATCAAAATAGATCTCTGAAGTCTTTGGCCATCTCTGTGGGGCATTCGGGTGCCTTTGTTTTTAGGTCTGCAGGTACGGTTTTGCTCTTTGCAGTCCTTCCTTCAGGAACTGGAGGTAAGTTGCAGTTGAAGGGTCTTCAAAATTGGTTGAGAAACTAAAGATGCTACTTTCAACGTCTTCAGGCTTCATAGAAGTAATATCCAGGAAGTAGTTGGCATTGATATGGTGAATCTGGGAAAGAATACAGGTGAGGAGAGGAGACTTTAAAAGCCAGAACAATTCCCCAGCGACTGCCTTGGCCTCTAGCCAGGACATAGGTGACAAGACTGTAACAACTCTTAAAGAATCTCTAACACTTTGCGAACGCTAATTCAGCATCCAGGATTCAGGCTTGAATTTTACAGTCAGAGGAAGATGCGTGAAAGACAACCATCTGGTTTTCCCCCCCCAAGAGTGCTGACCCCTCACTTAGGTTATGAAGAAGATGAAGGCGATTTGGGAAAAATCACGCAGGCATAAAGCCTCACTCTGAGCAAGGGCTGGGGAGATGGCAGCCCGACCCTGCTGACGGCTGGGGTGCATGCTTTCAGCCCAGCAGCGCTGCAAAACCAGCTTCAAACCTGAGCTTCAGATGCCTCTGCGCTTTCTGCTGCCCCGTGGAGGTGGGAAAGGGGGACACGCGGCCACTGACCACAACCTCGACAGCCTGAGCTGAAGCCACCCACCAGCCCACAGCCTCGTCCGGAGGGGGGCCAGCAAGGAGTCACTCTGTGTGTTACTAGCTAATAGCTGTAAGTGTGGGGCATGATCAGATTAGCCCTGGCAGTATCCTCCACCGCAGACGGCCTGGCTGCTGACACGCAGCAAAGCGCCGCACTGTCAAGTGTCAGGAACCGTTGTCGTTCTTCAAATCCAAGGCAGGGGGGTTGTTCACGGGAACAGCAGAGCTGAAGCGTGCAGACTTGCTAATGGCTGACCTGCTGTGACAAACTTGGGGAATCAAGAGAAAGATAAATGTGCTAGAAGGTGCTGATAAGGAGACATTTTCTCCAAAGCACGAGCACAAGGGACAATGGGTGCAGGAAACAAGCTACAATGGCTTCCCAAAGGTCACTACTCCAACCAGGGACAATGAGGAAACACAGGCAGGCGTTTGGTTCAAGTCTGATTGTTTTCCCCCCAGCCCAGAGCTGCTGTTGTTCTGTCTCTGAATAAAAAGACATTTGTTTCAGATTTCTTGGTAGGGCTGCTGTGTATCTGCTACAGCATCCCTGAGAGCACAGCATCAGGAGGGACTACGGCCCCACAAAGGCTTGGGAAGCCAGGGAACGGCTGGGGGAACGGACACTCACTTCAGGGTCTGAGGTCGACCCTGAAAAGAACACATTCTGATGGGAAGAGCCAAGCCAAGCCAAGCCAAGCTAAAGGGGTAACGAACGTACCACCGTGCCATTGGGGAGGCAGATGATCATCTCCACGGGGAAGTTGTATTTCTCCAGGTGCAGGTCAGCCAGCTTGCTGTAGAACTCATTCTCTCTGTTGGTCTGTAAGAAGACCCCAAAGAAACATGTTTTCACACACCAAAACTAGCAGAACAGTGCGGGAGGAGTACGCTGAACACAGGAGGAGGAGGAGGCAGACCGAAAGGCTGCTCTGCAGCATGGTAGTAACTGGCTCCATTCTCACCATCTGCTTTATTATTCCTGCTCAGTCAGTCTCCCCCTCGCTTTTCAGCTGCAGATTTTCTCCCCAAACAATAAGATCACCCCGTCACTGGCAGTTCCCAGGCACACCAACAGCCTGATCCCAGCTTTTCCCAGAGTCTCCAGCTCCGTGACTGACCCCAGCTGACGGCACAGGCCCAGGGAGAGGCTGATAAGTGGGGAAAGGTGAAATCAGGAGACTCAGGGTTCAGACAGTATTTGGTTGCTCCCTGGGTTACAGAGAAGTCAGTTTGTTGATGGCACAAATGGCCTTGGACAGGGCTATCTCACAGTGAAGCATCGGGTTTAGCTTTTAATATCGGTACCATGACAGAGTGAAGGGGGTCACTGTGCCATTTTCGTAGCCTCCCTCCATCTGGTGTTTGCTTGGCCCCTGCAATCGCTAGGACACGGAGGGTTTGGAAACAAAACCCCCCACTGGCACAGGTGTGAGCTCCCCCCTCGCGCTGGCACCCCTGTGCCAAGCACCGTCTGCGTTCACCAGCACCAAATGCAAAAGAAGGCAGAGCTTGCTGCGACACTCACCTGCAGCTCTTCCAGCTCTTTCACTAGCGACCAGCTGCTAATGAAGCTCTCGTTCAGCAGGGCGAGGATGGGCGAACTTTCCAGGACGGTCTCCCGGAGAGTTCGCCCCGAACCTGGCATAGGAGGAGAGGCAGACAGTGGTTTGCTGTGTTTCCTGAGATGACTGTTGCCATGTTTGATGCCACCGCTCCGGCTGCTGCAGCAGCTGGCTCAGGCTCCCCCTAGCCCAGCCCATTGTCTTTTTTCTCCTTTGTTGGCAGTTTTCCACAGCTTATTGTTTCCCGTGTGTGCTGCTGGCAGAGAAGACTCACCAGAGCAGACCCCGGCCACTTGCAAGGCCACAGAAGGACCAGGACAAGCTTGCCATGGAGGCTGACTGATTTGGTGCATTTGGGAAAGGATCAGGCCCTGCAGATCCACCCTGAATGCCTCTTGCTGCTTATGCCGAGCAGTACCCATACACGCTGGAGAGTTTTTAACGGCAGATAGGACTAAAGATACCTGCCCCTCTCCCACCCATCACTCCTGCTCAATGCGGCATGCAACTTCTTAGGCGTGAGGGGTGGAAACAGCTACACATCAGGACAACTTCAAGCCCACATCTGGCTCTGGCTTCTCCTGTGCAGGTGTCAGGGACAAAGCAGAGAGCAGTGTCCCTTTCACCCTGCAGATGCTGGCTCTGAACTAGACCAACGCCTCCCCCTCAACAAAGGCACTTGAATTAGCAGGTTGGCCTAGGGCTTGTCTCAAACAGATCTGATCCTGCTACTGGGGACCTAAGCTCTGATCAGTAATTCCCCACCTCCAGCTCCTTTCTATTCAGCATCTTCAGTGCCACAACAAGTAACACAGTATTAACTGCTGGTGTCTGACCAGCTCCCTGGCCCCCAGCCACTCTCACAGCCTGAAGAACACACACCATTCCTCCAGCCACGCTGGGAATGTCCTCACCTCAGCAGGACTGGTCGTCCAGGGCACCCCACAGCAGGATCGAGTGCACCAGCTTCTTTTCTGCTTTTGCTCTCTCAAAAGCTTGTGTGAAGGGAAGATAGGAGACCTGGAGGCAGAGAGACAGCTTGAGAAATACACACAGAACAGCCCATCTCAAATATGAGCAGGGCCTGAAGGAACCAGACCTGCCGCATGCCACAGGTGACACACACAGAGTTTAATCTGCAGTAGATCCTGCAGATAAAGTAAATGACAACTGTGCTGCTCTCCCCAGGGACAACTTCATCTCCTGGTGAGATTGTAGTGAGCCCCTCCCAGCATGTGGGCTGCTACCGGCACCCGCAGAGCTCCACCTTTACATACTGCAGAGAGTATCCGCACAACTGCGGGCAGACTGTCTGCAAACGCACCTCAGCAGCCTGGGAAATCTGGTCTTGAGGTATTTATTACAAATCCTCACTGAAACGGCCTAAAAACTGGCTGCAAGGGACCCTGCACAGAGATTGTTCCAATCGCTCAAATGAAGGGAACTTTATTAACATTTTGGCAGCTCTAAGGGACATTTGTAAGCTCAGGCACAAGGAGGCAGCCATTGAAACGTGTCCCTTCAGCCAAGGAAGCAGTGACAGGCAGTAGCCATCTGCTCTACAAGCTACTGGCATGTTAAATAGTTTGGGTCACCCAATGCTATAAATTTGTGTCTCACTGCGGGATGCAGAGGCACAGGCGGATTGTGTGTTTTCTGCTGATAAGGAAAGCTTGGTCCAAAGGTAGCTGAATGTTGCAAAAGTAACGCCAGAGGAAAACCATTTGTAAGCAGCGCGATTACCTGCCTCGCTCAGAAATCGTGTCGGCAGCTACTGATAAGAGGAAGGAAGGATGAGCCTACATTTACAATACAAACCTGGGACACATGACATCTAGGCTTTGCTCTTGCCTGTGCTGCTGTGCAACCCCAAACGGCCTTTCAGAGATGCTGTACTCCCTCATCTGGGAACTGGAAGTCCATCAAGCCACACACACAGTGCCTGGGAGGCACACACTGAGCTGGGAGACCCTCACACTACTCTGAATGCTGATCAGATTGTAGCCTCCAGTTTCTGCTGGTCCTCCAGGTGGCTGGACATCTCGGTGAAGACGACCTGCCCCAAAAAAACATGCCAAAGAAGAGCCTGGCCCCTTTCTCACCTTCTTAAATGGATACATTGCCACTTCCAGCTTCTGGGCTGCCTCTTCCCAGGGGATTTCCTGCTGCCAGGTTATCTCTTCAAACACAAACTGAATGGGCTCCCCTGAGGGATCCCTGCTGTCAATCACATTTCCGTTCTCGTCATGGATCACAGAGGGGATTGAAGGCCCTGTCGATTCCAGCTCCATCTGCAGGAGAACAGGCTGAGAGATGAGCATTGCAGATACCCCACTCCTGTTTTTTCTGTACTCCAGGACAAAGACTCCAGGATAAAGATACAAAATAAGACTGTGCAGCTTCTAATGAAGATACAGTTTGATCTATTGTCTCCTGGAGCTGCACTTTACCAGTTGCAGATGTGCTTTACTGGGGAATAGCAGGAAAGCAACTTCATTTCCTTCAGTTATTGTCTGACTGTGCTCGCTAGATTGGGAATGCGTGAGACCTGTTGACTCCATGTTCCCACCATCCCAGTGGAGATTTATGACTGTGGGACACCAGATCCTTAAAAGCACTGGGATCTGCAGGGCTAGTTTGAAGCTCTTGTTTGTACCGCCAGCACAGCCCTTACACAGCCCGTGGCTAGCCACAAGGGGGTGCAACAGGGAAGGCTGTTCGGGAGCTCCCCTGCAGCTCAGTGTTGTGGTACTTCTGCAATTATTTTGTAAAGTCTCTTTTCCTGACTTTTGGCAATTAAAAAGAAACATGGATCTGGTTTAGGAGAAAACGTGACTGTTAAATTCAGGCATTCAACATCCTGACTTATGTTTCCTGTCCCAAGAGCTGGGCTTAGCACAAAATAGAGGAATAACCTCATGCAGTTTCTAAACTCAGACGCACTGCTGTTCATACACCCCTCTGGGCTCAGGGCCTGGATTCGGCTCCTATTCTTCCCTGCCCCCCCTGCTGTCAGACAACTTTTTAAAAATGGAAAAAGTCACATGACTCCAGGAGCTTAGGATTCAAGCCACACAGAGGGAAAAAAATAAATTCTCACAAGAACTGGCAATAGGGAGCCATATTGCTGCAGAGGACCTACACAGATCATCAGAGATTATACGGTTATATTGAAATGTTCAAGAGAAAGCTCTAAAAAACAGGGTTATACAGCTTAGGGACACGGCAGCATAAATCCCTGCTGGGATGCTGCACGCACACGGAGGGCTGAGAGTGACTACAGACCTGAGGCAGGTAACCGATATCCACTTCCATGTTGCTGCTTTCACTTGCCCCATACAGCCACTCCATATCAACGTTCAGAGACCTGCAAAGGGAACCCGATGTGTTCAGAGTCATCCAAGGCTAAAGTTCTGTATGGGAAACCCCAAACAAATGAGAACATCCAGTGCTCCTCTTGCAGGGTCAGCACAGAAGCCGGGAGCCTCTTGCTCCTTGGAGATCACCGTGCTCCCTGCACGAGACCAGCAGCACTAGATCCCTGCTGGATCAGGGCCCAGGCACCCACCCAACACTCTGGGCAAATGCGCTCACACCTTTGAGTGCTGTCAAAGTACAGGAGAAGGGGTGTCTTTGCTCCCCCTTCCTTCCCAGCACTTAACTTGCACGTTCTGATACTGCTGAACTTTTTAAAGCGTTTTTCTGGAAGCAAAAGGCTTTTCTAAGGAGTTGCTGGCAGAGCCGTAAGTGTCTGCTTGCTGTAACAAATGTGCTGACAGAGCCATAGGGATTGAGTCGCCAGGGTAATGTTATAATAGAATTTTCACTCCAGCCGTCATGGGCAAAGAGATTTGAAGCTTCTTTCCCCTGAAACGCTTCCAGCTGCTTTCCAGAGAGCAGGAATGAGCCAGTGCAAAGCTATGCACACAAAGGCTTAACCTGTGAAACACCAAGCAAAAAATACACTGAAGTAAGAGCATCAGGCTTTGCTGAACTTTGGTGCCTTAAGCCAGGCACTGGGATTGCCAGGGGCTGCTCTCCACACCCTTCGCGCCTCTCCCCATCCTCCAAATACCAAGGGACAGCTACTGGTGAGTGAATCAGACCCTGAGGGATCCTGAGGGTCAGGGATCCTCAGCAACTTGTAGAGATGCATTGGCCAGTTTTACAGACAACTGCAGAGCTCAATTCACTCAGATTTTCCAGGGACTTGGCTGAAAAGCATGAGCTCATCCATCACAGACACCCAAGGAGCCTTCTGCAGCTTGCAACAGGTACTTGACATCTGCAAGAGCGCCTGCCACAGCCAGGGACTGCCTGGACAGGTCAAGGGGAGCAGTGCTTGCAGCAGTGCTTGCAGAAGAGGCTGCTGCCTGTCTCTAGGGTGATATCAGGACAACCAAAATTCCCCATCCTTGTGCGTCTTCCCATGTGCCTGCAGGTACCTCCCTCTAAAGTGGTTTGGCACAGGACAACTCAGGCTTGGACACTCTGTTGAAGCACATGCCAGTTGCAGCCAGGTTGTGCAAGGACATCCATCCCATGATCCATGTCCCCAGCAACCTCTGCCCTGCTTCTCCCCTGTCCTTCCTCTGCCCTTGTCCTTTCCTGCCTCTTCCAAGCCAGATGTCCCCCAGACCTGCTGATAAACGGAGCTATTCCTGAAAAAATTGCATCAGAACCAGTTTAGGGAGCAACTGTATCTAGAGAATTGAGGACATGATGACCATGACGACCGCTGGCAGAGAAGGATGTGTGGGGAAAACAGATAAGCAAACAGCAGAACTAGCCTGCCCAAAGCTCAGGCTGCAGATCTGCTTTCCCTGCAAGGGCCAGGACGCCCTCATACCGCAAGGGACAGGGCTGTCACTGCACTCCTATCTTCACAGGGAAAGAGCCCACTAGCCTCCCCCGACGCACGGCCCCTGGTCCTGCACAGGACAGGATCCCAGAGCTCCTGGGTTTCACTGGGCCTCACTTATAACAATCCTCAAGTTTCTTCAGCACCCAGGAAGAGAGTGAAAGAGCTGTACCTGTTGTTAGGGACAAAGAGCTTAAACTCTCGGACGTGGGAAGAATCCTTGGAGAGGATGATGTGACCTGTGAACTGGCCTGGGGAAAACCAGAAGGGGAAGTCTGGTGGCTCGTTCAGCTGGAACTCAGCGTGGATCCTGAAATGAGAAAGGAGCCATCAGCTGCAGTGCCGGGAGGAGGGAATGGATCATGCACTGCAAATGACAGCAGGGAAAAGTTATCTCCAGGCACCAGAAATTATGAAGCTAAATTGGGGCAGAGAGGTTCTGTTCAAAGAGCTTTTCATGTCACACAATGAATAGAGTAAAAGACTCGAGCAGATCCCCTGGGTCAGGATCACCTCCAGGATCAATGCCTTTTGGAACTGGGCAATAAGTGTCCATCCAGGAAGGATGAATTACATTATCATTCCTTGAAACACAGGAACAGACTAAGACCCTTTCAGCCTCCCTTGCAGCTTGATCAGGCAAATAAAAGCTGCGTGTAACACTCCCAGTAAAACAAGAGAACAATTTCCCAGAGTCTCCCACTTGCAAAGGCACTCCACCCCTCGATTAACCAAAATCTAACAAATTTCTTGCTAATCAGACTCCCCTTTCAGCCAGGGATAGCTCCAAACCAAGGGCGATGGAGAACTGCTGCTGTCCTGCATCTGGGACACAGTCCCCACCTCACCAGGGAGCCAGCGACACTGGGAGCACGGGTGCCCTCTTTGGGCGTCAGCAAAGCATCACACACGGGCTGTGAACCACACTCTTCCCCGAACTGCTTCGCTTCCCTTCCAGCCAGGACACATCTGGTCTTGCTTGGGAACACGACTGCAGGTGCAATGACAGACACACACTCCGCCATGGACTCACAGCAGCCTTCTCCACTCCCTGAGATATGGAACAAATTCAGAAGTGCCCCCAAGCCCTCCTCTAACACCCCGGACCCATGGACTTACCTGAACGCTATGGTGTAGTAGAAGGTGCTGACGGCTTGGATGCAGGCCACAGCTCCTTGGGGAGCAAAGCGGGTTTTTACAAAGGGGCGTGGGTGGAACATGCTCAAAAGCCTGTGGATTATGATCTAGCGAAAGAGAGCAAAAATGAGAACAGCTCCTCCACCGCAGGTCAGCTGCAGCTCCAAAGTAACTCTCTCCACCAGATCAGGAAGGCAAATGAATTGCTATGACTTAAAGATTAGCTCAGAGACCTATCTAATCACAAAACAAGGAGATAAAGCAAGAGACTGCTTTTAAAAATAAATCCATCTTCCACACTTTTTATGCTATTCCCATTGTTTGCAAGTTTCCATCATCCCAGTTGGTTCAATGTCTGAGTACGGTAAACTGATCTACGAGGCTGCCTCCATCAATACTACTTAAGACTTTGAAAGAGTGGGTATGCAATCAATAAACACATCAGGCTGGGAAGGCATATCAACTATGTGATCACTAACACCTACCCGGGCACCCCGGGGGAAAGTGATATACATGCCTAGATTTACAAACTATGTATACACATCGTTTCACTTGTCAATGAAACGCTCACCTCTGGGGTGGCACTCGGCAACTGTTCCACAAGGCACCATCACTTCATACAAGCACTTTCTGAATAACCCTCTCCCCTTCCTGTCTGGGAAAGACTAGCCCAAAAACCCCCACACTTAAACAAAGCAAGATGAAGATACCCAAGTCAGCCTCATCTGGCCATGACAGACACCCAGAGCTTTTGCCTGCTCTCAGTTTTCCTTCCAGTTTAGGAGACGGTGCTCCTGGCTGTACGCTGCAGCCTTTTTGCTCCCTTAGAAAGTCCAGGGAGACATAACGCAATAGTCTTTTCGCTCTAGGGATTCCTGCCATTCATCTGGGCTATAAGGCAGAACATTTATACAAAATACCTCTCAGATATACAGAAATTGAGTTTCATATCTCACCTCTTTGCCCTTGGGAGGCGGAGGGTAAAATCTGTTGTTGGAAAGATACCCAGTGAAGATGTTCAATTCACTAGGAATTATCCACCATGGATCCCCGAGATCCAGTTTATTCTTTGGGGGAAGAAAGGCTTTAAACTGCCTGGCAAGCATCACGCTCATAGGGGCTGCTGGGGCAGTCCAATTCCTCAGCCCAGACAGAGCGACGTGAGAAATCTGTGAACAAAAGACACTGTCAGAGCCTAGACCGGACCCTTCAAACGTGCAGTAATGCTGATGGATGTAACTAGGCTTTGGAGAAGGGTGAAAAAAACCCCAACCCAACCCCGTTTTAAATTCTTCCTACCACCCCAAGCCCACCACCAAATAGTTCTGTCAACTTTCAATTATGTGAGTAATAGGAAATGGGAGAGAGGGGAACATACCACATAACACCACTGCTTTTGGACTTAGCTCCAGGAGAGCCACCACTAATGTCTGCTTCAAGCTTCCCAGGAAGGGCCTAAGAGTTGGGGCACAGCACTGCTGAATGCACTGAAAACAACGAAACACTGCAGAAAGTGGTGAACTTGCCCATCAAAGCAAATGCCCCAGGCTTGAGCAAGACCATCTCCTCCTCCTAACACGCTAGCACTTATTCCTGGTGATGTTACGAGCCCATTGGACGTGTTTATACCAGAATTTCTGGCCATACACATCCTGCATGATACCTACTCCCAAGAAACCGTCTTTGCTCTTCGTCATCGTTTCCATGACCAAAGGCTGGAATTTAGCCACAATGGATAAGGTCTCCCCGCTTGGATCAGGCGTCTCCTCCTCTTCAAATTCGGAGATGGGAGCAACCCCTAGACAAAGGGACAGGAATTTAAGCAGCTGTTTCCCCTCCCTCCCCTTTTAAGCAATTGTGAAGTGATTACACATTTATCCCGGCAAATCCCGGAGCACTGGGAGCTTCCCAGCTGTCCCTATGCTGTATGCAGCAGCAGAACTCAGGCCACCCCAGAGACCAGCCTCAGCTGCGTGAATTAAAGGGGAGCCCTCCTTTTAGCGGATGACTCTCTAAACCCCATGGCTCAGTTAAGCAGTCTCCTTTCACCTAGGAGGGATCAGAACACAGAATTCATTACAGCACAAGCAAACAACTGTCCGTATTTCAACCGTACTGTAAGCTCTCCCGTACATTATCGTCACCACACTTCTTCCTGCTTGGCACCACCAGGAGACATTTGCTACACGCTGATACAGTCTCCAAACACGATCTCTCACAATTGCTATCTGAGAGAGACCGCTACAGCCGCAGGAGCGTATCAATGAAGCGCTGCGACTCACTAATAGGTTTGGCCTAGCTGGGGCTGAGCTGTATTTGTTGCATTCACCCATCCCAAATCCCCTTTAAGCTCTAGACAAAGTAACTTATGTACTTTGCTAGTCCAGCAATGGGATCTTCCGTCTTTTAAAAACTCTACTTTGTGAAAGTGATGTCTAGTGCTTAAGCCTTTTCAAAAACATGTAAAGCTTAGCAGCCTCTCTTCATGTAAATAAGATCCAAAACAGCACCCAGAAAAAAATAAAGACGTGAGTAAAAACTGTTGAGTGCTTTATCTTTGGTTTTTGCTCGGTCTGTGCAGAGAGAGCTCCGCAAGGCAGACAGATACTTACCCGTCAGCTTCTCAGCTATCGGCTTGAACTCTTCTGGACTGAGGTACAGATCGTTGTTTGTGTCCAGAGAAGAAAAGAGAAACAGCCCCTCACTTCCCAAAGACTTCAGTGCCAGCTCCTAGTTCGGGAAGAAATGCAAGTGAGATTTCATTCCAACCTCTTGCAGAAATTCACTCCGGCCCCTCTCAGCTTCAGAGTTTATTTGCATTCTTTCCAGCACACAAACACAGCCATCAAATTGAAAGATTAACGCCCCTTGGCAGGATTTTGTGCTATTTACAATAGGGATCGGTGTCCAGGAACTGTTGGCATGAGCATATTAAAACTACATCTGGCTGAGTAATTCAAACGGAATCATTTGCTCAGTCGGCCTCAAAGTCTTCTGTCAGAAAAATTTCCAACTTTTTCCATGTAGTTAGTCCCAAACCTGCAGATATTCAGAGCACCTGGAGATCGTGATTTCTGTAATTAACCAATGTGCAGTGAAACAAAGGCAGTCAAATACATAACTATGCACATTACAAAAACACAAAGGAAATGAACCAAGCCCTTGTAACTCTACGGAAGGCAACTTAACCTGTGCCGAGATCCATGCCAGCAGTACTGCACGCAACTGCCCTGCTCTAGTCAGGTTCCCCTCCAAGTAAGTCTCCAGCCTCAGGACTGGATGGAGCATTTCAGTCCCTTGCTCCACAGGGAGCGCTGCTTACTCATACATCGGGCAGCCACAAATCCCAGGGTCTTCTCCAGAAACTTCTGCAAGATCCCAGCCACCCCCAGCCTCAGTTTCTCCCTCTGAAAAGCCCACACGGAGATCGTCCAGTGGAAAACACCCCTGAAACGCAATGCCTCCCTTGGAGCAGCCCCAGAAAGGCTCTAGATGCTTCTAGTCATTTCCACTCCGCAGCACTCAGCGCTGAAGGGAAGGGGACAACTTGCGGGCAGAACAAGAGAGCTCCACGTTGGCGCGAGAGAAAGAGAGAGACGCACAGCAAGTCAGACAAGCCACATCACTGCCAGCAGCCTGCAGCGCATCCCCTGTGACCCATCATTTGGGGCAGCTTCCCCTGCCACCCCCATAAAGGCCTAAAGCTGCAAGGATAAATACTCTGTATTCTGCTGTTTAACCGTGTTTATTCTCTACTGCCTGCAGCACCATTACCATCCCCAGAGCTCCTGAACTAGTTTATTTTCCATCTGTTGCCTGCCAGCCTGAAGCAGCACTAATGCAGCCTGGAAGGCTTTGCTCCCGTCAACTGCAGCAACAAAAGCACTTAAGAGCTTTCCAGGGCAGTTCCAGAACCGCGACAGACAGAAATAAAGACCCTGGAATACAAACCAGAGATCTGGATGCGGCCATGGCTGAGGAAAGACAAGGAGGGGAGCGTGCAGGAACTACACAGCTGAAAAAAGGAATGAAGGAACAAGATGGTTATTTATCTACGCACAGGAACAATCCAGTCCGGCCTGTCCACGTTCCTGGGGCCAAAACTGTGCCTTCATTCCCCAAATGAATGGGGATGCACATCCTTGGCCCTGCATACAGATAATGACATTTTCCTGAGCAATTGCCCTACTCCCCGACAGCCGGGTGCCAGGGTCATGTCGCACAGCCTTGGGCCAGGGTCCAGGACCCCTCTCGCCTCTAGACCTTGCTTGTGCCCGGCACGTAATGCATGAACCTCATCAGGTGCGATTGCTCACTGTCTGGGAGCCGGCTCACAGCGCAGGGAAGCGTGCAGGGAGCGCACGATGGCCTCCTCCTCTGCCAAGGGAGCTGTCCTGGACGCGTACTGAGCTCTGAAGAGACGGTCCATTTCCTAGTCCTCTCCACAGCGCGTCAGTGATTCCCTGCTGATGAATCTTTTAGAGTCTCTCTTCTTTTTGCACTTCACAGACATGGACCTCAAGGGATAGGAGGCAAATGAGCAACAAAGTTTTTACTTGGTTAGACCGCCTGCTGCTGTACTATTAGGAAAAAGTCACGATCATTTACTTAACAGGGCTGAAGGCAGAAAGAGAACCAGTTATGCCCCACACCTACAGAAGAACATCCCTGACTGCGTCTAAGACAGCAGAATGTGAAGGGGGGAATATGAGTGCCTGGTGTTGGACGTTAGCCTCCAAAAAACAATCTAAATTGAGAGCACACTCCCATCCCCTCAGCCTGCACTTTCACATAGGTTAAGCAATGAAAAGTCATCAGATGCAGAACCATCAGATAATTATTCCTACAACGGCAATTAGCCTGAGACATGGTAGCTTTGTGGTCAGGCGACTTATGTGCAGGCACACATCTCACACGCATGCCAATGGCCGGCTGAATGCAGCCTCCCAGCTAAGAGGATCGGTACGGGGCTCCTGCCTGCTCCAGACGACGCTGCCCTCTCCAGCACTAGTTAAACCAGCCGCTTCTCCAGCAAAGGCGCACTCCAGGCAGTACTGGCAGAGCGCATCAGTTCCACACAACCCTGCAGAACAGATCGCTCCCTCTGGAAACATTCATTTCCACCCTCACAAAGCGCGGCAGCTCAGTGGCAGCATCATGCGAGCCCTCGCCACCAGGACCGCAGGGACCCACCCGGCCGGAGATAAGTCCCCAACCACGGAGGAACAAAGATTTCCACCAGTCCTGCTGCGCTCAGTCAATAGGGATGATAAAAATTATGTTTAAAGGGGGAGAGAGATGTCAGGGCTTGGCCTTTTGCTTTCTGATAACATTCAGGTTAAAGAAAGCTCTCCAGAGCTTGTGGGGTTTTTTTCATTCTAATCTGGTATTATAAGAAATAAAGTTTCCCTGTTTGTGCCAGAGCAGCAAGACTGAGCTTTTTCAGTCTTTCTGTAGAGGAGGAGAGTTGCGGTTTTCACAAAGAGTTTTCTTCTCCCACCTGCTTGTGGGTTGTTTAGCTAAATAAACATTTCCATAGAAAGAGACAAGACATATGTTGTAAGCAGGATGAAGGAAAAATAAAAACCTTGGGGGTGCGCGCATGTTGTTCTCCTCTCCAGCAGCGCCTCTCACAGCCCTCTGCCTGTCCTCCAGGAAAAACAAAACCTCCAGACCTGGATCTCTGTCAGGCAGGGCTGAGGTCCTCTCAGCCAGCCTGTGAAGGACTGTCCTGACCCTTCTGTCCCCGCCGGAAGAATTCTTCTCATTAACCAGGTTGAGCCATTTCCCCTTTTTTTTGGCAATGCAAGAGACAAAGAAAAGAGGCATCCTTTAAAACCACTTGTCTTTTCACTATAGAAATATCAAGAACAAGAATTCTGCTCCTTTATGCGAACCTTTTTAGATGTTCAAGGATGCACGCTGAAGCGAAGAGCCAGAGGAGTAGGACCTTTAACAAAGGCATGCTTTCTCCAAAGCACGCACCAGTCATTCAAATTACACGGATTACAATCAAAACCAGTGTCAATCAGCCTAATTTAAAAAAAACCAAAACAAACACAATAAAGCCCCTAAAAAAACCTTCCCGTTTTTCAGCTCATGTCCTCAATTCTTTTGCTGCTTCTACAGTCAGAGTTGCTCCAGGCACATAAAACCTGCATTTCTAATATGAAAAAAAATCCACAAACATCTGTTTTGGGCCTTTTTTGTAGGGAATAAAGCAGGAAGGAGACACCTGAGGCCACGTCGAGAGGAGCCGTGAAGCGTTACGCCAAGAGCAGGGCTGGGGTCTGGGGCTCCCGCTCTCCCTCAATCTTCTGGCAGGAGCAGCTGGTCTCAAAGCTGGTGCCTGGTGGTCACCAGCTGCGGTTGTTTCAGCCTGGTGGTGGCCACCATAATCCCTGTGGCCACCTCAAGCCTAGTAGCCACCTCAAACTCTGCAGCCACTGATGCCTGGTGGTCCCTACAGCCTGGCCAGTGGCTGCCAGAGCTTTGTGGTCCCCACAGACTGGCGGTGGTCACCTCAAGCTCCACAGCTGCTGATACATGGTTTTCCCCACAGCCTGACAGTGGCTGCCACGGCCTCATGGTCACCACAGCCCAACGGTGGTCTCCTCAACCCCTACAGCCACCTCAAGACTGCAGCCACCAATGCCCTGTGGCCACAACCCAGTGGCAGCCACCACAGCTCTGTGGTTCTCAGTCTGGCGATGGCCACCTCAACCCTGGGGGGCACCTCCACCCAGTAGCCACCGACGTGCGGCAGTCACCTCAGCCTGGTGGCAGCGACCTCAGCCCCTGTGACAACCTCAGTCTCAGTGGCCACCAATGCCTGGTGGTCACCTCAACCCCACTGACCACCTATATGTGATGGTCCCCTCAGTCCAGCAGTAGCCACCTCAAACCCTGTCTCCACGAATGCCTGGTGGTCACCTCAGCCCAGCAGCAGCCACCTCACCCCCCGCGGACACCTCGACCCCAATGGCCACCGATGCCTGGCGGTCACCTCAATCCTGCTGGCCACCTCAAGCCCTAGTAGCCACCTAAACCCCCGTGGCCACCGCTGCCTGATGGTGTCCTCAGCCCAGCAGCAGCCAGCTCAATCCCTGTGGCCACCGCTGCCTGGTGGTCACTTCAGCCCAGCAGTGGCCACCTCACCCCCCGTGGGCACTGCTGCCTGGCAGTCACCTCAACTCCAGTGGCCACCGCTGCCTGGTAGTCACCTCAACCCCGGTTGCCACCTCAAGCCCGGTGGCCACCGCTGCCTAGCACTCACCTCAGCCTGTCCACAGCCACCACATCCTCAGTAGCCACCTCAACCCCGGTGGCCACCAATGCCTGAGGGTCCCCTTAGCCCGGTAGTGGCCACCTCAACCCCAGTGGTCACCGATGTGTGGCGGTCCCCCTCAGCCCAGCAGCGGCCACCTCAACCCCCCTTCGGCCCCGCGGCCGCCACAGCGGCGCGAAGGGGCCCGCCCGCCATTTCATCCCTCCCCTCCCTGAGGGGCAGCGCGGCCTCAGCACCGCCTCTCCCCTTCCCCCGCCACCTCTCGCCCTTCCCGTTACCTGCTGCCGGGCTACTTCACCGTCCCGGTAATACTTAACGGCAACCAGCGCTGCCAAAGCGGCCAGGGCCAGAGTCAGGCGCGGAGGGGCCGCGCCGGGACCCGCCATACTCGCGTCGTTCAGCGACGATGCCGCCGCCGCCGCCGCCCCGCCGCCATGGCCGCGCCGGCCGGGGGAGGAGGCGTCAGGCGGGCAGGGCCCGGCGAGGAGGGGCCGGGGCCGGGGCCGGGTTGGAGCCGGTGTCCTCCCCGCGGGGACCGGAGGAGGGGAGAGGGGCCGGACGGGGGCCGCTGGCCCCCGTCCGGCCCCTCTCCCCTCCTCCGGTCCCCGCAGAGATTTTCACGCAATCCTGAGGAAAAAACCACTTTTTATCCTTAAATTTATCCGCTGAGGGGACTCTGGGAGGAGATTCGTCACCTCCTCCTTCAGCGATCTCGTTGCTTTCCGTCGNCCCCCCCCCCCCCCCCGCCTTAATTTCCAGAGGTGGTCGTTGGTCCTTAATTCATCGTTCCCCCACCCAAAAAAAAAAAAGAGCCGTATCCCGCTCTTCTACTTGGTTTCAGCTCACCAAAATGGATTATTATTATTATTATTATTATTTTAAAACCTAGATATTAGTGATTTCATGGGGGTTTAAGCCCCAAAATTGCAGGGACGGGAATGACTTTGCAGCCATCACCGAGCCTCGGCCGTCGCGATCCCCAAATTTTGAGTCCTGTCTGCCACCACCCCACATTTTGAGTCATTTCGACCATCCTTTATGACCCCCCCCCCAAAAAAAAAAACCCAAACTTTTCCGCCCTCCCTGTGTTCTTCGTGCCCTTCAGGTTCTTCTGCACAGTTGTCACATCGCTCCTTAGCGTTGGCTTGGCCAAGAGATATATATTTAGTCATTTTAATCTTTCCTCATAAATCAGTCTCCTGCTCCTCCTTACATGCAATCCTGCACCGCCACCGAAATCCCCTGATTGCTGGGGAAGATTTAGTACCATTTTCTGCTGCTGCAGGGCTAACGGCGCAGAATGTTTGATCTCTCTAAGGGAAGCGTTAGCATTTAATCCTTTGAAGCTTTTGCTGTTTTCTTAAGCCTGCCTAATCATTTTTGTTTTAGGTTTAAAGAGCATTTTGGTTGGCGATGAGGAGAGCATGACCAAGCCATTAAGAGAGCGGTGGCAGCTGCACTAAGGACGGAGGAAGAGGCTGTTAATCCCAGGCAGAGCAGACCAGGAGCGTTGGAGTTCTGAGCAATTCCTGAGACAAGACAAAAAAAATCCCACCGTGCATCTTCTTGTAGACCACAGCAAGGAAGATCGGAGGCAGCAGGACTTGGTTGGTGAAGAGGAGCCATCTCCCTGGGACTTGGGCAATGTTCCTCTCTCTGCCGCAAATCCCCGCGTCGCCTTTGATGTTTCTCTCACAGCCGTGGCACGAGCTTGGGCAATGCAGTGCACCAGGCTGGGGAGCCCAGCAACAGAATAAACTCTGGGTTATTTGTAACTCAGATCAGTACTGGTACATCTGCATGGCCAAGGGAGGAAGGACACAGTCCTTCTGCCAGCTCCACCATAGAAAAAAACATTCATGAAACTCTGCCACTGCTCTCCACCTCTCCATCCATCAAAGAACTGGTGCTTGGGCTGTGGGAGGAAACAACAGAGCACTGAAATAACGTCTGGGAGCAGAGACAGGTGTGAATGAGTTAAGCACTCAAGTACTTGAAGCAGATGTGCTTTAAAACTTTCCAGACTCATTAGGTTGGGCAGTGAGGTGTGGAGAGCTTTTGCTTACCTCAAATAACCTAGCAAGTACCTTTAGAGCACAAAATGTAACAGGATGAGAGAGCTTTGAAACAGGATAAATGTACTCGGGTGTCTGGGAAACAAGCAAGAGCAAGAGGTGATAGCACACGACAAAGCCTGCAGACACCTCGATGGAGAAGGCGACCTGACAGGGTGGCAGGCAGAGCCAAAACGATACCATTTAGACGAGAAGCAGAAGGGCTCATTTTACATCTGAACCATTTCCAGTGTCACCAGTGACCATATAAAGATGACAAACGGATGAATTATTTGATAGGAGAAAGAATGAAAGACAAAAGATGAAATAACTCAGGGCATCTGCTGGGAACTAATCCTCCTCAAAGGAGAACAAAACCAACAACTCCTGGCTCTACACTGCTGGTTCTCGAGATTACAGATTACAGCGCTCAGGAAGAATTTTAAATATCCAGACATCTGCTCTGTGGCCCGCCCAGGCACACTTGTATCAAAGGAAATCCTTGTGATAGAGAAGCAACAAGGAAGATTTCCACCAAGAAAAGTCACCCAGCAGGTAGAACTATCCCGGATCCCTTTGCCAGCAGGGAGAGAATCCGGCTGAAAATAAGGAAAATAGTGAGAAATTGGTAGCAGGGACGAAAAGCTTGGAGCAACCTTTTTTTGCAGTACAGGGATGGGTGGAAACCATATGCTGGAGTACACACAGTAACTCCACGTTGCGGAGCAGCACGTTGCGAGAGCAGAGGAAGCCTGTCCTTGTTTCAGTTGATGGCCCCATTCCCATAGCCTGAAACCCTGGCGCATTTCACAGTCAAAGCGATCACGGTGTAATGGAAGGCGGCATTAAAATCTGAGCTCTGTGCACAAATGGAGAAAGCACCTGGAAACAGAAATCCCCTGAGGAAGCAAGTCCTGATCAGACTGAGGCCTAAAAATATTAATCCTCTGAAAAACGGCAAGGAACAAGGAGTATCCAAACCTGGTTTCACATGGGGCTTTTCGAAGGGGATGAGAAAACCGGAGCTGCATTTACTGCAGAAGAGGGGTTTGTATCCTGCTCCGGGGATGCACTGTGACAAAGCTTCACAGCCACGGAAAACATACAGTTCATCCCAGAAAAAGAATGGTCAGCAAAGGCTGCGGAGTGAAATGACCTTTGACTGAGACGTTTCAAAGTCGAGTTGAAGAGCGAGAGCCAAAGCCTACTCAATTCCCAAGGGCCCGCACTCCTAACTCCCCCACGGCCTTTCCCATTCAGTCAGAAGCAATCCAGTCTGGGGGGTCACTTACAGTTCTGACGCTCGCTGGCTCTCGCCAAACGAAAGCATTTACAGCGTAGGGGTGTTTTAGTGAGAGGATTCCTAATTACAGCACCGGTACCTGTTTGAGGCTCCACAGGGAATCAAGCCAAAGACCCCAAACGTGATCAGAAGTAACTGCTGAAACTCTGAAACTGCTAGCACTGGGCGCCAGCGCTCGATGCATCACATCTGAAACAATCAGATAAATAGATCAGATCAAAATGTATGTGGAAAAATACTACGACTGCCAGGCTTTTGAATTCAATAACCAATTCTGCTGAAAGCCTTCCAAGGGAATTTAATAACACCGTAAAAAATGAAGTGTGGGTTACAAAAAGATGCATTTGTTTTCTGGGTAGTTTTGTCTTATCTCCTTGTATGGGCAGGCGACAACAGCCGGCTGGTCTACAAGTGATAGTTATTAGTTTTCATCTCTACCATTAATGCAACTTTCTTTTATCAGAATTTTATTTACAGGAAATTCCTTCTGACATAAAATAAGGCCACATGTTCTGGTGGTGAAAATTAACATGGTAATCGCGGCTCCTGAATTTGAATGTAATGGGGGAAGTGGGAAATAACCTAGGCTGGTCACATTTCCTGGTACAGTGACTCAAAAATTGAAAAAAACCTTCATAAATCAACAAAATTCCCACTGGTGTCCCACATGCCTGAGACTGAAAGGCAGGAAAGCAGCTCAGAGACACACATCTTCCCAGACCCTTTCCATTAGACATTTTAAACCAAACCTCTGGTTCAAACGTAACAGCCCATTTATTTATCTCCTCAAAGCTCCCACCTGGACGAACAGAAGTCCCACCACCCCCGCAAGGCAGGACAGGGGGGTGCAAGGTAAGAGAGGGGAAATCCCAGCGCCCGCTTCCACGCACAGGGCTCCCAGAGCACCCAGCCAAGGCTCGAGGTGCGCAGAGGAGCGAGGAAAGAGCCGAAGCGTTTCAAGACACCAGCGGGGCAAATGTTTCCGTTACCTGCATCGCCGTAGGACAGAGAAATCCCAGTCGCGGCTCAGGGCCAGGCCTTGGAACAAAGCTGATCCTTGGAACAGATCTTTACTCCCGCTGAACACATGCATGCAACTCGATGCCTGTGATGAATCCACTGGCCTCAGGGATTGAACTGTGGCTATCTGCGAGCGCAGGCAGACGTGTTTGCAGAATTGCGGTCTATGAGAGCAGAAATGTTCAAGCACTGCTGTTTGCAACAAAAAGCTTTTGTTGTGACTGGTGCTGAACTCCATACCAGTGTCTTGGTAAGCAAATTTACCAGTAAGCTTTGTATCGTCGGGCATGCTGGGCAACTCAGAAACCTCCCTACTTGTGATGCAGCCACTGAACTGCAGGAAAGCAGCAGCTCTCCTCTAGAAGTGTATGTGACTTTACTAATCCCGTTCTTGCTCACTTGTGTGGAAGAGAAAACAAGAGCAGAGTTTTAATGTAACACCAAGGATCTGTTTCTAAAGGAAACTAGAACCATACTATTTGTTTTGGGGGTTTAAATTTTGCCAGGCGAAGTGTTTTCAGTTACTCCAAAAGCAGGACATTTTTATTTATGGAATTCCTTAATCCGTTATAAACCCCCTCTGAGCTAAACCAGCTTCCCGGTACCCAAATCTCTCGGATAACACAACTCATTCCCAAGATGTTTATTTACCAATAACCATTCCTCTAGGCCAAGCTTACCAGCCAGTATCTTTATCCCTGGGATAATGCTAAGTCCCCATCTGACAACCTTATTTCTCTTGGGGAATTACAAAGGCATGAATTTACAAGCACATTTTTTTTGTTTTCACAACTTGCTCAAAGCAACTTCATCCTCACGAGTTGCTGAATGAACCAATTATCAAAAGAATGTCACAAGAACGAACAAAAATGCTCCACGTGGCTCTGCAGTGACGAGAGGACAGACTGCTGGGAGACAGGATGCTGATCCCAGATCCAGCCCTTGTTGCAGGTACTCACGACTGCCGGGGTGAGAACAGCAGCGGCGCGTGAATATGTCTGCACAGCTGTCCTGCTTCGAGTCACAGAGGACACGCAGGCTAAACTGCCAGTTCAGTGGCAGGAGGCATGGAAGAATCTGGCTTCAATTTTTTCCTTTCTTTTTCTTCTGTTACTTCAGTCCAGAAACAATGTATACCGAAGAGCAAACTTGGATGGGGATTATTTATTTTTTGTTAGAAAAATAAGACATTTAGTAGAACTTCTGCTAACCCGTATCAGATGGTGAACAAGCAATTTAAGAGAGCTGGTGCAGATGGGAATTGCTGTCCATACACTGGCTAGATTACTCTGGGAATCAACATCTATTGTGAAATAGTCTTGAAATCAACCAGTATTGTCACCTAGTTATTCCAAGCATGATGTAACAGGTCTTTGACAGATGGCTTTAAAGAGAATCAACCCAAACATGCTTTTTATTTTACAAGACTTTTATTCTGTTTCACAGATCTGACTATTACAGCAGTGAAATTATTACAAGTGACTCATAACATTTAGTTCCAAATAAAAGTAGAAAAACACAAAAACGATAAAGGAAAGTTAAATGAGATGTGATGTGTGGTAAATGTGTTTTAAGAGCACAGAAAAAGTATATAAAAATACATTAGGATCAAGAATTTTGCGGACAGGTTTTGATCGAGTTACAATTTTGACACCACAGAATCACAGAATCACAGAATGGTTGAGGCTGGCAAGGACCTCTGGAGATCATCTGGTCCACCCCCACCCCCCCGCTCAAGTGGGGCCACCTGCAGCCAGTTGCCCAGGACCGTGTCCCAGTGGCTTTTTAGTATCTCCAAGGGTGGAGACTCCACAGCCTCCCTGGGCAACCTGTGCCAGCGCTCGGTCACCCTCAGAGTAAAAAAAAGTGTTTCCTCATGTTCAGAGGGACCCTCTCATGTTTCAGTTTGTGCCCAATTGCCTCTGGTCCTGTCACTGGGAGCCACTGGAAAGAGCCTGGCTCTGTCCTCTTTGCACCCTCCCTTCAGGAATTTATATACATTAATATACAAATTTATATATTTAATGTACATAAATACCTAAGCCTTCTCTTCCCTAGGCTAAACAGTCCCAGCTCTCTCAGCCTTTCCTCACAGCAGAGACGTTCTAGTCCCTTAATGATCTTTGTGGCCTTTTGTTGGACTCTCTCCAGTATGTCTTTGTCTCTCTTGTACCGAGGAGCCCAGAACTGGACACAGCACTGCAGGTGTGGCCTCACCAGTGCTGGGTAGAGGAGAAGGATCACCTCCCTCATCCAGCCGGCAATACTTTGCCTACTGCAGCCCAGGATACCCTTACCCCTTGCAGCAAGGGCCCATGGTCATGGTCAATTTGGTGTGCACAGGACCCTTAGGTCCTTTTCTGCCAAGCCGCTTTCCAGCCAGGTGCCCCAGCACGTATTGGTGCATGGGGTTGTTCCTTCCCAAGCGCAGGACTTCGCACTTCTGCTTGTTGAACTTCATTAGGTTCTTATCAGCCCACTCCTCCAGCCAGTCGAGGTCCCTCTGGACGGCAGCACGATGCTCTGGTGTATCAGGTGCCCCTCCTAGTTTTGTGTCATCAGCAAACTTGCTGACAGATCATTAATGAAGACGTTAAACACGACTGGACCCAGTATTGACCCCTGGGGTACTCTGCTAATTACTGGCCACTAACTAGACTTTGTGCCACGGATCACCACCTCTGTGCCCAACTATTCAGCCAGTTCTCAACCCACCTCACTGTCTGCGCATCCACCCCATACATCAACAGTTGTCTATGACGATCTCCTTTGACAGTGCCAAAGGCCTTCCTGAAGTCCAGGTAGACAATATCTGTTGCTCTCCCCTCATCTACCAGGCCAATCATTTCATCATAGAAGTGTATCAAGTTGGTCAAGCATGAATTCCCCTTGGTGAAGCCATGCTGGCTACTCCTGAAGAGTTTTCAGTTGTTCATGTGCCTGGAAATGGTTTCCAGGATGAGCTGCTCCATCACCTTCCCAGGCAGTGAGATGAGGCTGACGAGCCTACAGTTCTCTGGGGCCTCCTTCTTGCCCTTGAAGATAGGAGTGACATTTGCTTTACTCCAGTCTTCGGGCGCTTCTCCTGGTTGCCATGATCGATGAAAGATTATTGAGAGTGGCCTCACGCTGACATCTGCCAGCTCCCTCAGCACTTGTGGGTGCATCCCTTCAGGGCCCATGGACTTATCTATGTCCAGTTTGCCTAAGTATTCCCTGACCTGATCCTCTTCTGCCAAGGGTACATCTTCCTTACTCCAGTCCTTCCCCCTGCTCTCTGGAACCTGGGATTCCTGAAGGCCGGTCTTCCTAGTAAAGGCTGAGGCAAAGGCGATATTTGGCATTTCAACCTTTTCCACGTCCTGTGTAACCAGATCCCCTGTCTTGTTGAGCAGTGGGCCCATATTTTCCTAGTCTTCCTTTTGTCACCTATGTTCTTATAGAAGCCCTTCTTCTTGTCTTTGACGTTCTTAGCTGAATTCAATTCCATTTGGGTTTTAGCTTTCCTAACATCAACCCTGGATGCTCAGACAATGTTTTTGTAGTCCTCCCAGGTTACCCATCCTTGTGTCCACCCTCTGTATGCTTCCTTTTTGTGTTTGAGTTTGGCTAGGAATTCTCTGTTTGTCCACACAGGCCTCCTGGCATTTTTGCCTGACTTCCTGCTCATTGGAATGGAACTTCGTGAGCTTGGATGACATGATTCTTGAATATTAACTGGCTTTCTCAGGCCCCCCTTCTGTCCAGGGTCTTATCCCACAGGACTCTTCCAAGCATATCTTTGAAGAGGCTGAAGTCTGCTCTCCTGACGTCCAGGGTTGTGAGGTTGCTTTTCACCCTCCTTCCTGCCCTCAGGATCCTGAGATCCACAATCTCATGTGGCAGCCAAAGCTGCCTTTGATCTTCACATCCCCAATGAGCCCCTGCTTGTTGGTGAGTGTGAGGTCCAGCAGAGCACTTCCCTTTGTTGGCTCCTCTGCCACCTGGAGGAGGAAGTTATCATCAATCCACTCAAGAAACCTCCTGGATTGCTTATGACCTGCTGTGTTGTCCCTCCAGCAGATATCGGGGTGGCTGAAGTCCGCCATGGGGACCAGGGCCTGCAAATTCAAACCTGAGGCTGCTCCTATCTGTCTGTGGAGGGCCCGATCCTCTTGTTCTTCCTGGTCAGGTGGCCTATAGCAGACGCCCACTATAATGTCACCTTTACCTGTCCTCTCTTTAATCCTAACCCGTAAGCTCTCAGTCAGCTCCTCATCCATCCCCAGGCAGAGCTCCATGCGCTCCAGGGGCTCTCTCACATAAAGGGCAACGCCACTTCCTCCTTCTCCTGTCCTGTCCTTCCTAAAGAGCCTAGAAAGCCTACCGCCTAGAAAGCACAGTATATTGAAAACTGTTAATTAGAAAGGTGATAAATCCAAGAGTATATAAAAGGCAAAAATGAAACAGAAAAACGAAAGGAGGATGTGTGTGTGTGTGTGTGCGTGTGTGTGAAGTCTATTTTATGGCGAACTTCCAGTCCTTTGGCCACTATAAAGCAAAGTCAGTGGATTTCATATAAATTCTCTGTATAAAGGAATGTCTATGAACTGTGTACAATATGGCCCAGAATAAACATCTCATTATCAGGCTAATAAAGCTCCTCACAGAGGAAAAGAAGGTGCTTATGTCACGGTTTCATCTCCCCAATATAATACTGTCCGGAATTGGACTAGTGCCCCAAAATACCATTTTAGGAACAACGCAAATTCCTTTAATGGAAAGGAAATGCAGTAACCCGCCGACGCTGCAGAAGCAGGGTGCTGGGCAATGGCCTCACTACTGCACGCTTGCTTTAAAGTTCGTGTGGTTGACTGGCAGGGGGTGAGCCTCTGTGTTGAACACCCAGTCGTCCAGGGACAGCACGTCATCTTCACAGAACAGAAGATAGAGGTACCTGGAGCCACAAGGCAAAGGTGGGCGGGAAGAAGATGGACATAAACGGAGATTAAAGGAAACTCAAGCGGGACTCCAAGCACGCACAAGCAAGCACTGTCAGCAGGACTGTGATGGGGGTTGCCACTGGCCTCATCTGCCACAGTGACACATTTCCCACCTCCCTGCCTCACTCTCATGCTGGAAGCTACCACCCCTGGCGCAAGGGTGGCAAAGCGGGATGGGCATCTGCACTCCGCCACTCCGCAAACACTAGCTCACGCCACCAGCAAGGGCAGATCTGCACCAAGGCGCAGCAAATTCAGGCCACAGTCACGCCTCCTCTGTATGCAGGACACTAACCTGGCAGGGGAGACAACTGCCTCTTAAACCATCAGAGCTAAATTCAAGGGAGCTCAGCAGTCAGAGCCTCCTGCTTTGAGCAGCTCTAAATCCCAGGAAAAGTCCTTTTAAATCCAGCACATGAGCAGAAACCTTGAGAGCGCCAATGACAGCAGTGGTTCTACAGGAGGAAACTACCAAAGCTTTGCAGCACCCATAGCCTTGCCCAGTTTTCCCCCCAGAGAATAAGACTTCCCCCTTATTATTTGAGTCTTATTAAGCAGGCAAGAGTGTTGATGCTGCAGGAATTATGTTCCTCTGAAAGGCCTCTGTGATACTACACTTACTTCAGAGTCTCTGCGAGGAAAAAACTCTGTTGCATGTTGTCATGGGTTGGGGTTGTGGTGTAAACATCTCGGATGCCAGAAAAACCAGCTTCTACTCTACAATGTTTTTCCAGGGCCTGAGAAAAGAAAAGAAATCTCAGTAACACACAATAGCATGGAGTAACTCATTAATCATCATCAGTTGCATTACAAGTCAGCTTTACAAATCAAATTCCAGGTTTATAGTAGCCTCTGTCTCTTACTGAAGAGCATGGTGATTACTCCAGACTCTGGGAATAAAGCTAGTTCTAATGAAATAGCAAGAGAAACATAAACTGCCTAAGTTAGTTGATTGATTGACCTTGACGTTACACACAGAGCAAAACCACATCTCAAGTGGCAACTCCAGCTGTTTGCAGAGCCTCTTTTCCAGGGCAGTAGACAAATGACAGTTCTGCCCCCGAAACACAGCCCCTGCTAGGATGCAGGGCAGCAGCCAACGGGCTATTGCACGAGCTAGAAAGAGGTGAGGGACTTTCTGTCTGGGAGGCCTTTGTGGGAAGAAGACAAGACAAAGGGCAAAGGCAGGTTTGCTGATTTTCCCTGGTCAGCTACGAACCAGTGGTTCTGAGCAGTCCAGATATTTCAAATAGAAGGCTGAATCCTTTTTGCAGAGGGCTGTTACATTAATAGCAGGTTGCGCTGTCTGCAGCACTCCTTTCCATAAACCTCCACGATTTTGATTGACTGATTGATTTTAGCATAGCCCAAAAGGTGGAAGAAAACATTCATAATGATCAACAGAGATGCCACACTAAATTGAGCTAATCTGTGTATTCCTGCCCCATTGCTAACGTGTCTTAGTGTCTAGCATAATTTAAATCATTTCTGCTCTTTTTATTGACTGAAGGAGAGATTTCTGTAAGAATTCAGCAGCCTGTAAGAGTTATTACCGTGAGCTTTCCAATCCTACCTTCACAACCTCCCAGCCCCACTGCCGGTACTTGGGATCGTGTGTCAGCCGCCACATGTACATGTAGCTTTCTACCACTTCTGGGCGTAGGATGTAGTAGCGCTCGCTGAGTCTGGTTGCCATGGCTTCAGTTCCAGCATCAAAGCGAAAGGCTTCGGGGCCGAGTTTGGTATCTAGACAAAATCACACACATGCAATGGTCAATTTGAGCAGAAAGCAAGTAGCAGACTGTCCAAGTGTTTTTATGCTGCTCAGGCTGCCAACATTTAACTAAGGCTTGCGTGAGGTCAGATGAGCAGACCAGTCATGCCTGTGTATCACATCAACCTCACAGCTGATGTCAAAACAGGGGCAACTCCACAGAGTGCATGAGCTGTGCCCACTGCTGCTCCAGGTGCTGCTCATTCTGGGTACTATCCAGGTGAGGATAAAGTGTTTCTGAGGGTGGATACAACTGACAAAACACAGACTTGGACCAGCTTTGAGCGTGGAGAGGGCAGATACAAATCTCTCCCGTGTCCTAGCACTTTTGCTGGGATGGTATTTGCTCCTAGGAATTGCGCTGCCCCTGACCCTGAGAGTAGAGTTTGTCATTGAAGACAAACTCAGAACCCAGATGAGAAAGAACAGAGAGGCAGATCCTGTCGTAAAGCCTCAAAGAGAGAACACATTCAAAAGAAAATCTAGCCATGCAACTGACCCTGCCATAACAGAGATATTGATACGCTGCTCTCAGGCAGGGTGTTTATTTCACAATTATCAGTCCACCCGACTGAGCCACTTTGCCTGCACTGCAGCAGGGAGGCTGTAAGAAGTGGTACCTGCGACCTGCAATCACTTCTTCTGCCTTTCCTTCTTGTCCGCTAGCAACCTCTCTGAAAAGAAGACATGAGGATGATGGGGAAGCCTTAATCAATTTCACTGGTATTTTATAAATAAAACATTAAGAGTACCTTGGTCCTTTTGAGTGTCCCTTACACAAGAATCTCAATCTCTTGCAAGCATTAACTAGCACTCATCCCTACTTTCAACACCAACCCTCTCCCTAATTCAAAAACCAGGGAAACTGAGCATAGAGGCTGTTTATGATCATGTCACGAGGTTTCTCTTGCTGCATCCATGTGTCTACCACAAGTCTGTATTTCAGGGACTCATTTTATTTCTTTAAATATTTTGCACACTTTCCCTGGGCCCTCCTGTCTGTGTGGGGATCTAACAGTGTTCACTAGCTGGACTATTTGCTGAGAGCCAGGGTGACATGCACAGCCATTCTTTGCAAAACAATGAGCTTGCTGAAATGACAGCACCATAACCAGTGTGGGCAGGCTTGCTATTGTCCTTTCTATGCTGATGGATACTGCTGAAGGTGAAAATTGGCTCCAGGCACTCACAACCAGAGGGTTATTAGTTCGGATGGCTTGTTTTAGTTCTGTAAGTGCTGGGGTAAAAAAAAAAAAAGAATTATTTGCAAATATCATTTCAAGTTAGCTTGAAGTTTATTGGGCAAACATGCTGGACACCAGCTGCTGATTATGGGCTTTCTGACGTGTGGAAGGTGTGAAACAATCTTTGGGAACAGTTAGTGCAGACAGACCTGTGCTTGACACCATCCCGGAAAGCAGACTGCTGCTTCGCTGCCTGCAATCTCAGAAGAGCTACAGAGATGCCTACAAAGAAAGGAGCAGAGTCCAACACGGACTTATCATGCTGAAAGCCCTTCAGGCAGAGAACTAACCCAGTCTCTCATTCATCATCAGTCACTGCTCTCCCAAAGCACTGATAAGCATGCTGGGTGGTGAAACAAATTTTACTGGACTTGTGAAATAGAAGGACTCAGCCAGCCTCTGCTTAGGCAGCTGAGAGAGGCTGAGTAACTTCGGTTTTTTGGCTCCTACCAGCAGCTGCAGGTCTCCAACACTCTCCTGTTCCAACACTCTCCTCTGCCACACAAAAGCTGAGTCTCCTAAGGCTCTCTCTTACTAACATTTTCTAGGCAGCCCACAGGTTTACCTGAGCGTGCGTAAGACTCGTGACATGTGTTTGTTATTTCTGCAGCGAGATCCATGTAATGTTGCCTCCTCTCTTCTCCAGCATGTTCAGCTCCAAGTGCTATCATGCCCCCAGAGAAGCAAGCCAAGTGGCCCATTTTGTGATCCAAGATGCCACCCCTCCATTCAGCAATGTAGGTCAATCCTCCAGCAGACTTTTTGACCAGATGCTTTTCTATTGCCTAAAAGGATGAAAATCATGATTTCAAGATACTTAGTGGACAGTACTAACTTACTAAGTAATTAGTGGACAGGACTGAATACCAAGGAAACCCAAAAATCTAAGACATTTTTGCCTGAAACATTCTGATGAACTATGTCCCACACAAAAAACACAGAGCAGCGACCCGCTCCTTACCTCTAGTGCATCGTCGTACATCTTTTTAGCTTCAGAGTCTTTCTTGTCTGACATCAGCCAAGATTTGATGAGATACTCATAAAAGCTGTCCCCGAGCCCCCCAATGGAGACATGGTCTGTAGTGGGAAAGCCAGAAAAGAACTTCAGGTTCATGATATACAATGAGCAGTTGCTTTACAAAGAGCAAACAACCATGTCCTATTTAATGCCCTTGTTCTCTCCTCCCTCTTTCCAGTTTCCTGGGGAGAGCTGGCAGCATTTCTTTTTCAAAAAGGAAGAAAGGTGGAAAGTGCAATCAGAAGAAAAATGTTCTGTCATTTTACAAAGCATTAGTATCCCTTACCAAAACTATTCAGAGGTCTTATTTTACAACAGTTATTTATACTGCAACCTGAAGATGCTTCCTGTTTATGAAGCAATCATCATAAATCCCAGCCTCATAAACCAAAAGCAATAGCAGGTATCGATAGATCTCTACCTATATGAAGCCACTGGGTGCTGCCTCCCTGCCTCAGGAAAGGGAGAACGTATGTTGGATCACACAGAGCTGCCAGCAAGGGGCTGCTGTAGGGACCTCTTGATCGTGCCATTTGTATTCCTGGCTCATGGCGGGACTCTGTGGCCTGGGGAAGGCTGGGGTTGTTGGTGTATTAAAATGATAAAGTCAGGTACAAGGATGTGCACCGAATATTTTCTTCTGCAGAAATCGGATTTTCAAGGCTATCTCTTCAGAGTACACAATGCTCTGACCTTACTGGAGAGAAGGATGCTAAAGAATTGCACTGTGAAATGGGCATGACAGCTGCAGGTTTCTGCCTGGGGGGAACTGCTGGATGGATTTATATCTTTAAACTATACCACAGGGGGAAAAGCAGCATTCATTCTTTCAAGCAGCCAAGTACTCCCCTTTCTAGAAGAGCAAGACAAATTACCCACCGTGGACTGAACCATCCCTGTTAATTAACAGTGTCCACCTCTGTGTTTGCACACATCCTCATTTCAAACGTAAGCAGATGCAGCAGGGTTTTCGGAATTAGCTGTTCAGATTTTTATTTTCCCTTTCACTGTACATGTATAAAGTCCTGAGGCTTATTCTAAATGCTAAATCCTACCGACAGAAGAGATCAACAGCCATGCATTTTCCTGACCTGAAGAGCAAATATCCCTGATACAGTGTGTCCAATGATCCATGGAATAATCCATAGCAAAACAATGAGATTAGACGCATGAATTCAGAAAAAAAAGAGGACAGACTATTTGCAAACACCGGCTGCACAGCCTGTCTTTAAAGAGAAGCTCTGTGATCCTAAGTGTGTCATTCATAAAATCACCAAAGCAGGAGCTCTGGTACATAATTGCTTTCCATATGGCATCAGCTTTGCCAGCATTTGCCTCCTAGGCACTTTGCATAAACAAATCTCTTATTTCAGCAGGGGACCATGCTTTAATTTTCTAAAGGTAACAACTGCACTCAGAAGAGGTACAGCACTGCCTCTTCATTTAGAAGATCTGCTCATTCAGCCAGGTCAAAGATACACCTTTTAAGAAAATCACAGCAATTCCAAGAAAAACAGCTTCCCGCAAAGAGCTTTAATGACGAGAGAAAATGAGAGCCTGGCACCTACAGGGAACATCTCTGTGGCAGGCTGCAGCTGCCTCCCTACTTTGGTCCTAATCTATTTCGCACCAGCAGTATTGGAGATGCAGAAGAGGCTCATCAGCCATTTCCCTCACTGGAATACGGATTCAGACCACAAGGTCATATTATGAGCAACTGCCACAAACAGCCTGTGCCACGAGTTGCCTTCTTGACGTAGAATTCTAGGAGAGAGGTTATCTCTAGTCCTTTTGCATAAATCAGCCTATCCCAGAACAAGTAGTCAGAGGTTACTTTTAATAAGCTCCAAGAACCAGCAACAGGCCCTTCTATATGTCAGCAAGGGGTGGGAGCAGGTCAGTACAATGAAGTAAAATTTGCAGACATAAATAGAATTAAATTAGGGGCAGAAGAGATGAATACCAAGTATCAAGCTGAGTATTTTAACCATCTGAATTAAGAGCACAGCTCTTCAGTTTCCCAAAGATTCTGTAATGATCAGTTATGGCAACAGACAGGCACTTCTTCTCCTCTCAGCACCAATGAATAGGCAGAATTAATGCTTGTGTCTGGGAGAATGTGCAGTGTGGCTGCCAGTTGAGAATAACCTAAAGCAAATGGCATCTCAGGGGTGCAGTAGGGGATGGGAGATTAGCTTTTCAAGTGGCACATATTGCAACAACTCTGCAGAGACAAATGTGGAGAGGAAGCTGAACTGCTTACAAAGAGATTGGATAACTTTGAAGATCAATTAATGGGACAAACACAGAAGCCTATTTTCTTTCCTCATGGCACCAAAGCACAGCTCTGGTTTAATGGGACAACCGCAACCATCCAAGATGCTTTGTTGGGGCACCTTTGAAGCCAAGCCCTGTCAATTACCACTGGAGGTGCTGATGTGGCAGTTAAAGGTCAGGGATTGCTCACAGCTAGGGCTCTCTCACTGTCTCAGAGACAGCAGCCATGCAACTGCCCGTCAGTTACAATCAGAGCTATTAATACAGTAGTTAGAAAGGTCTGGAGCAGAGCAAACAGTGCAACGGGACATGGGGACACCAGGTGATGCAATGACTCAAAGAAAACTGCTTAAACAATATAAATGCAATCCACTGACAGGTTAAAAACAGCTTTTGCAAAAAGAGACTTTTCTTTCCTTTGACAGAGAAACACAAAATCCAGCATCCCTCCCTTGTCAAAACAAGCAAACCCTTAACAGAGCGGAAGGCTGAGGTCAGAGACCTGGGGCACAGCAGCAGAAGTAACCTCTCATGTTCCTACCAGAGAGCAAGCTTCTGCCCTTTGGTGGCACAAAAAGGGGGTACAGTCTCTTCTTTGGGTAAGGAAGTGGCTGTGTGTGTAAAGCAGGAAAGTAAATAATCTTTTCCTGGGTACACTGCTTCTAATATTTTCTTGCTCTTTTCAAGCCCTTTCCTGGTTATTGCTCCTTATTTGTATCAGAGCACTATCTATTTATCGCCCACGTCTTCAGTGCTGGCCAGGGCTGGGTTCCCAAAAAGTGAAAAGAACACCTGCTTGTCTCACCCTACTTGCACAACATTGCACTACGTGCAGGTACCATGGTGACAGGTAAGCAAATGCACACAAGAGAACGCATCCCTAGATCCTAGGGGAATCTGAGACTCTGTAAGCCCTCTGCTTCTCCAGGTGGTTCCTTCCTTGCTGCAGCACACTCAGGAAGTAAATCTCATAGCGCTTCTGCTCACAGCCTTCACGTGCAACTCCCAAGTAGGTCTGTGGGCTATGTGATGACTGCAGGATGAGGTTTTAAAGAGATGTACTGATTTCTAATATCTGTGTGATGAACCATGTACCATTATCATCCCCTGTGCAAGAGAGGCCCTAATTCTCTCTGGAGGTGAGACACTCAGCTGGAAACAAGGCTGATGGAATAAGAGTACAATTACTATATTGCATCTTACAAATCGGGTTGCATTATCTAATCACATGTATAACAGGCTGCCTGACATGACACTTCCTTGGCTCGCTGCTCTGACAGTTGCTATTGCTTCCAAAAGAATAATGGAAATACTGAAATGCTCCAGGCAGGACTCTCAACGCAGAGTGATACCTACGCTGCACCCAGTTCCCTGTCACCGGGCTGAGAAAGTTGGGATAAAGGCCCTGCGGCTTCTCAACTCTGTTCAGGACTTTGCGGATGTTCATCACCTAGGAGAGATGAGAGACAAGAACTGTGTTACTTCTCTGCTGAAAAAGCCAACGCTTTTGCACTGTCACTGAGAACTCTAATTCATCAGTGCTGATCCCTGGCTGAACAAGCACAGCAGCCTGTAATGTTGTGAATCATCATGCAAGCAGAACCCAGTGACATGGCTCTCCGGTGAGAGGGCTGTGATGGAGAAACTTTCCTGCTGGACTCCTCAGCACAATCTTTATCCAGCTCTGTGGGATTTTAGAAATGATTCTAAAAACCCTGCAAGGCCCCAGTTCAGCAAGCAGTGGAAGCAGTTCGCTAACAGTGGTCCAGAAGCAATCCTGAGGATTTGGGATCTGGGTGGAAATATACGAAATGCAGAAGGTGATTTTTTCCATGATCCAAAGGGAAAGGTGTGGCAGGGATGAGTGACTCACACAGTGCTTAAATTCACCATGTGGTCATTTAACATGATGAATTGGGGCCTTTAATTTCAACAACAGACAGCTCCTTTAATATGCTAGAACAGCTGTACTTATTTTCTAAAACCTCCCTTGGTTTCACCCCCATTAAGTCCAATAGGCCTTTCCCATAAGAGACAAAGTTAAATGGTACGCAGCATAAATATTCTATTATAACCTACAGAGCAGCTAATACACTCTAAACCTTTTATAAAATTAGACAATTTGTACGCCAAAAGCTGGCTACAGACTTAAGTCGATGCTTCCAAGTAAGTCGTCAGGCTGGATAATATTTACTGAAGTTTAGTAGCATGGCATATTAATGACATGTTTGAATAAAAGACACAGATGGACTTTATTCTTGCTAAAATCACACAAGTCCCAAGCTGCAAGTTAATGAGTTGATCTGTTCCTCTGAAGTAATTTCCCACAGGATGGGCTGTTTGAGCCCACATCATCCTACATTTTTTCTCTCAGAGGGTGTTAGGACGAATGTGATACATTTTCTGTGGCACAGACCAGGCACGCACAGCTCAGGAGAGTCCATGAGCAAAGGTTCTGCCCTTATCCCTCTATGGGCTTACGAGGAAAAGAGGGAAACTTGTTAGGCTGGGGACAGAGGCTTGACCCTGGCTCAAAATGCCACAGTTTGAACCTGGAATATGGATGCAATTCTAGCTTTTAATGGTGCATCTTCTTGCCCTTGTGTTTTCAGTGCTCATCTCTCTTCCTGCCTCTTTCATTTCCTTCACACACATTTTCTTTCCATGCCACTGTTCCCTTTGCTGGTCTTCGAATTCTCAGTTCCCCCCTTCCTCTGAGCAATCTGTCATTATCACTGTCCTAA
The DNA here is from genome assembly GCA_003993805.1 of Himantopus leucocephalus. Taxonomy (NCBI): domain Eukaryota; kingdom Metazoa; phylum Chordata; class Aves; order Charadriiformes; family Recurvirostridae; genus Himantopus; species Himantopus leucocephalus. Next base: position 3,409,999 of record RSEF01000023.1, read on the forward strand.
GGAATCTTTAGCTTGTCTCCTTTATTTCAAATCACCAGTCTGTCTTTATCTTCCCTACAGAGTTTCCTGGGCTTCTAGTTTCCCTTCACCCTCTGCTTTTCTCTCCTGTTCACCCCTCTGCAACATTCCTCTTGCTCACCCCAGCCTTATTGCTTTCCATACGCTCCATCCTATTCTCCATTTTGCTCTCCTAGTTGCTTCTTTCTCTTTCTTCCTGTCTTTTCTGCAAATTCTCTCGTTTCACAACTGACAGACCTGCACCACAAATATCCTGGAAAAGTACCATTTTGAGCTATTCTTTGGCAATCCCAGAACCACTGTCTGTTTTCACCCCACTGTGGGACTCTGGACAGGCCCCATTTCCTTTGGCCTCATGGGGGCAGTTTGGATTCTAACTGGAGCAATTTGTCTCCCTCAAAGCTGGTTCCTCAGGGACGTGCAGCGAAAGCTAATGACTTGCTGGTATCCAACAGCATATTTATTAAGTTGCTCTCACATGCACTACAAGATCACTTGTGGAAAAAAAAAGCTCAAGGTAATGTATAATATTAATAGATTTTCAGTTACAAGTTACACAAAAGGAATCCAATATGTCAACTGTCAGGCCTTTCCTACATAAGAAACCTCAGCAGAAATCTTGCTGGCTGGAGCATAACATTTAACGCCCGTTTAGAGTAAAAAGGTCTGCAAGTACAAGGCACTACTATTAGGATATCAGAATTAACAATTATCTTTCCAGTCTGCATCCAGCAGATGGTTTAATTTTGGCTGTGCCCTTGTCTGAGTAAGTTTTTGCTGCAACTTCACACGACTGAGGCATTGGGAAAAACATCCCCATCTCCCCGGTGGCTGCGAGTGATGGAGAGGCAGATGAAGGGGCTACAGCAAATGTAAATGGCCAACGAAAGCACTGGGGTAGCTGCTTTCCAGGGCCTATCGGTGTGACAGGATCTCCAACAGGAGCTCTCTGTGACCTTTCAGTGAGCTGGTGCACAGGATGCTCTGAGGTCTGGCAACCTCTGCAGCCTGCAAGGCACAGGTTTCTGAACCTGTATCCCACTCTGGAAGGTTCCTCCTCTGTTGAGTTCTGCTGGGACTGGCGAGAAGGAACACTTCGCTGCCACGCTGTCTGCTGCAGGCAGACCATAGTGCTGCTCTGCTCCAGCGCTGACCCCAGGACTATGAAGAGACCAGTTCACTAAACACCAAGTTGGGAAGTACTTGCCTTTTCTGCAAACACCGGGTTGCCAGAGAGCTCCGAGAGGTGCAGGAATTCTAAGTGCAAGGTACCAAATTCTGCTAAGATGCTGCTTCCGGCAGATGCCCAACCCCAACTCCAACTCATGCCGCTGCAAGGAGAGAAAAGGGAGCCTTCATTGCCAGGAAAACACAGCCAAAGGTCCCCCCACCGCCCCAGTGCAGATCCTGCCCTTGCTATGTGCGTGCAGCACACACCTGGTGTCAACAGGGGCCATGTAAAAGACATACATAGATTTTTAGGACTCTTTCATGGAACAATTCTAGTGGGATGGTGCAATAGTTTTACAAAGGATTATTTAGGATAGGGCAAACACACAGACTGCACCTACTGGGAAACTGCAGGTTTTGTGGGAGAGTAATCCTTCCCAAACAGATCAGCTTAAAGCAAACTTTGGAAGAACACTGACAACCTGCCCTACACAAGACATTTGGGAATAAAACACGTCTCTAAGTGGCCTGGGTTGAACTCTCGCATCTCAAATGTCCCACAAGTCCAACAAGGCTGCTATTTTACCGAGAATCCATACTGTCCCTAAGCACCTTGTTTCAATAAGATCTCACACTCTTTATATGCATGTGACACTGACATTCCCAGCGTATGCTCGCTTGCAGGGGGATAAAGCATACAGCAACATCCGCTCTAGGGGAGAGACGCCATTGGGCAAACCTGAAAAGCCATGGGGAACCTTGTGCCTTGCAAGAACAGGAGGGCCAGCACAAACCTACAGAAGCTGGCAAACACCGTCTGAAGAAGTTATACAAACTGCCTCTGCCCCTGCCCCTACTTTTGACATACTGGGATTCCTTCTCAGTTTCTGTTTGTCTCTCCTCACCCTGCCAGATCCATGCAAAGAGAGAAATCAGCACCAAAGGAAAGCAAGGAGTCGATTCTGGGGATGAGGAGGGCTCACTTCTCCCTTAAATCTCAAAGAAAACTAACCAGAGGACATGGGATGGCAGAGCCTCTTCCAAGAACTAACAGCCTCACTCTTGGATTTGCTTTTACATTCAACCACTTCTTGGATCCCACTGCTACAGATTCCAGCTCCACACCTCTCCGAAACCTACACAGACATGAAAATGTCCTATATCCTTAAGCCTTGGTCCCAAACTAGCCTCTGCAGGTGCGGGCCCAGGGAAGCTTGGCTAAGCCATCTCAGAAGTGACATGGCTTTGATTTTCACATCTCTTTGCGAGCGCTGTTTGCAGTTGATACTGATGAGCTAACAGGTTTCAGTCATGGGGGGGCAGGGGTAACACTAGATGGCGCCTGAAAGCTTGGCTATCAGAAGAAAAAGGTTCCTGTTGTTTACAGGAGGCTAAAACTAATGATCTTTTTTTTGGGTGGGGGGGGGAGCTTCCCCTCCATGTGATGTACGGAAAACCATTTCAGGTCCAGAGCTGTTTGTTTCGCCTCCAGACAAAAAGAGCCATTAGATAAGCAATATGTTCACGCTGTTTCAAATTGCTCAGTCCCTGCCAACCGTCAGCCCTCCCTGCAAACTGTCAGGAGGCTGTATCACCAGCTCTTCATTTGAAAAGACTGTGTGCAGCTAAAAAAAATGGGTTCCCCAACAACATCCAGCGTTTATGGCAGAAATCTCCCTGCGCAGGTAGAAAGGTCCTCCAGTCTGACCAGGTTAATGTTGGTTTTAATATTGCATTGGACATATCTGCTGAACCTGGCAGCAGCTGGCCCTGGGACAGGTGTGCTAAGCAATCCCAGGGCGTTCTCATATCTATAAAGAGTCAATTACTTTTTCGTTATTTACTGCACTGAGGGGACGTTGTAACAAATATGATCTCACAAACAGAAACTGCCTTCTGAGCTAGTTCGAATGAGAAGCGCTTGGAAGCAGCCAAATGGGGCCGCGTTTGTTGTGACAGCCGCTATGTGGGGTCACAGCAGCTGACACAACCCTCCTCCGGGAACTTCCGTCCCAAACAGGCACCCAGGCACTGCCTGCAAGGACCATGCTGCTGGGAACCCAAGCCCTGGGTTACAAATCACAGTAACACTCAAGGAGAGGTGCTCTGGAGGAAACAAAGTATGTCTGCAATGTGTCCCTGGGTTAAAGAGCAGCCTGAAATGACCCCCTGCAGGAAAACAATTTTTCAGCATTACAGAGTGGACACACTGGCTCTTCACAGCTGCCCTGCTTTATAACATTGCAGAGGAACCTACAGTTTAAAGGACCTTGGTCTTCAAGACCGAAGGAAATGCCCCGAGCTCTCTTTATCCCCCAGATAAGTGGGTCTTCCTTAAACACTGTCCAGTGTAAGCATGGACTGAAAATGTCTGCGTCATCTCCTTCCCTCATGGAGATCCAAAGCAGCAAAACAGTGCCAAGTCAAGAGAGAGAACAGGAGAGGATGATGACGAAAAATCTGGAGGTGCAGAGGGTTTAGGGGAGATGTGAAGGAGATCAGGGGCCACGGACTTGGAACAGGAGGAATGGGGAGAGAAAGCGCAGTGCAACACAGGCAGAGAGCACAGAGCAGCAGCTTGAGAAGACAATGTACTCTAGGACCTGGCAGACAACGTGGCAGTTGGACCAGCAGGATGGAAAACAAGCCTGTGTGAGATATGATACAGTGCCTGTGTGAAAACAGAAGGCCACAGGGAAGCACATCAGCAGAGAGGGGACACAAGCGGAAAAGGTGGTGTGAGGTGATAGGAAGAGAAAGCCAGTTGGCTATGGGAAGAGCTGGGGGGTTGGGTGTCTTTGTACTTCGGTCCTCAAAAATGTATACACAGAATTGACTTAATGCCAGCTTTTGTTTGTTTCAAATTTCCGAATGTCATTCTTAACCCGCCCCCGCAAGCTACCACCACCAAAAGCCTACACATGCTGCAAGACTCTCCTCCATTTGAGATGATAAAGTAGAACTGGAGAGAGAATTTCTTCTTGCAAAACTCTTCTGGGCTTTGGTTTGGCCCTGACATTTGGGTCAGTGCGCTCTCAGAGCATCACCTCGCTCTCCCCTGCTTCCAATTCCACACACTATCTCACACAGAATAACTCTCTTCCCCTTTGGGTGTACAGTCTTTGGCTGGTCATCATGTTCCTGTGGTAGCCAGACTACATATTTAGCTTGCTTCATACTTGCTTCTAAATCAATTGATACTCCGAGCCCTCACAGCAGTTTCATGGCCCTGAAGCCAGAGCTCAAGCCAATAATATGGGTTCTGGATTGTGGGCTCAGTGTTATTTTGATTTTCTGTGCTCTTAGTCAAGGTCATCAGCAAAACATTTCGGGAATGTCTAGGCAGACAGAGTCTGTTTCAATTGTCTTCACAAAGGGCAGGGGAGGGTTTGGCATTTCTGTGAAAGGTTAGTCTATGCTGAATCTTTATCAGCCACAGAGGAAGCAGATGTCTCTTCTGTAAGAAGAGACAATTAAAGACGTGGTGGTGGCTCAAATTTTCTTTGGGATCACGTGCAGATAAGCCAACTGAAGGGTGACAGTGGTATTTGAGCAATGGATCAGCGTTAGCCAAACATTCAAAAGTCTTGCACTTCACAAATACATGAACCAAACAGGAGATTTGGGCTAAGAGATGAAAAATGAATCTCATGGCTGCTGCTTTGAGTTTTGCAAGAGGTAAGGATAAAAGCCTTTTCTTAACCCACATTTCCTGCTGTCTCTATTTCAGCTGGAATGCAGTTTTTACCCTGGGGGATTTGTTTGTAGGCATCAAAATGAGCCAATGAACCCTTCTTGGCAGAGAACACTTTCTACTAGCAAGAATCAGACTGGGAGGCCAGTCTCCAGGTTTGCCTCTGTTTGCCAAGAGACCTTCAGCAAGGTATTTAACCTAGATGCCTCAAAGCTCCCCGCCAGCATGAGAACACCACCTGCCTGACAAGAAATGCTGTGGCTCTAAGTGAAGGATCTACACCTGGCTGAGTGCTGCTGGCAGGCAGAAAACTAGAGCATCTGTATACTCCTCTCTTTCTAGCAGCAAAACTGTCAGCCAGTCCCATCCAGTTCCTTTCCCAATTTTTCCAAACATTGAACCTGGATAAATTCACATGCACCCAGTTGGGCACACTGCAAAAATACAGAGAACACCGCATGCTACGTGCAGACTACAAATAACCTTTCAAAGAAAATGAGTGTGAGGAAAATGCTATTGCAGCAGGGAGCCCTGCCAAGAGGTAGAGGAAGAAACTGCGGATAGCCCAAAATTAATAAAACACAGCTGGGTTTAACTTGAGTCACCTGCAATCTCTGCCAAGGCACCTCTTGATTTTGAGATGGCAAAACAAATGACCTCGAAGAATCTGCACTAGAGGGGGGCACCTCTGAGGAACTGCTGCTGTTCCTGCTTGAATCCTGGTCTTTTACAAACATTCAGTAATAAAATGACATGCTTGTAAGGACGTGTGTCTTGCCTGCCCAGATTTATGACGCCACGTGGGATACCAGTGGGGGTGTTAAAAGCTGGCAAAAGTTTCTCTCCAAGTTCCAGAGCTTTACTCTTGAACACCTGTTAAAAGAAGAAGAGAGCATAAATATTTGATGGACTGCTTGCGAATCCTCATCACACTGGATTCTTTCAAATCCCCTTTTCCAAACACACCATTATAAAAAACTAAAAGTGCTGCACTGCAAGAATCTACCATTTCAGGTATGCTGCTGCTCTAGTTCTACTGCACGATACATCTGAACCAAAAGTCATGATGAACTTTGGTATCTATCCAATTGTCCTCTAAAAACCTACACTAAACCAGGCCCAAGTCCCCTGCAAAACCCTCAGCCTGGGTGAGAGCAGCCAGAGCTGCAGAGCTCAGGACAACCCAAATACCACAACAGCAAATTTCCATGATCGGAACTGACCCATAAAGTACTCTTTGGGACAAATTCTTCCCTTTTCCCAGGGTGGCAGAGGAACAAGGAGGTGAAATGACTGAATTAAAATCAAAAGAAATCTTCCTAGGGTGAAGCATTGTTAGATTTACAACATGGCTTTGCCTAGCTTGTGTCATCTCCTGTTGTAAAAAACATGATTTCCAACAAACAATCTTTTACTTGCAACTCTTTTCCAGGAAGGATTCATGGTTTCATGGCTAAACTGCTCCTTTTCCATTTGTAATGCCTCAGTTTGGGGCTTTCAAATCAAATTATAGCTTATGGTGGCTTGCAGCACAAAGCCACCATACACAATTATTTTGGGACAAACTGATACAAGCACTAATCTTTGCTCCAGAGATTAGTCCTGATCAAGGGAATCCTGTAAGTGACTTAGGAGATAAGGCACAAGCCTTTTACCTCTAGCCCCCCTATACCAGCCCAAGCTGTCATAGTAGTTCTCAGAAAGCAGGAAGTTATTGCTCTAAAAATACAGCACTGAGGAAACCTGAGCTCTCCTGTGGGCTTGCAGACCTTTGATACACTCACAAGGAGATAGGGAAAGCAAGAGACAGGGACTTGATTTTTGCCTTTCAGTCTGGTGACACTGACTGGGTAACATGACAGGCACTGCCCTGGCTGCTGAGCATTGCTGCTGACTGCACTTCAAGAGGTCACTGCTGGAGTTTTACGGTTTAATGTGGTTTCTTTTTGCTCTGTTGATCTGAAGCCTGTTGAAGTTGTGACTGAGACAGGCCCTGAGTTGGGGCACTGAGTCTTTGAGAGTTTTCCCTGGAGGGAAATCACAGAGAGAAGTCATTCCTGGAACTCATTTAAAATGCAACTAAAGTAACAGAGCTGCTCCTGTGACTCCGCGGATCAATGGTGCCACCAGGCAGTGATGAGCCATCCCATCCTATTATGGTGGACAGCACCCAGCCACGGTCAGTGTATGGCACGAAAGCTAAGCTCTCATTTAAGAGCCAGTCTTCCAGTTCCTTCACTCACAAAACTCCTCCTTGAATCAGAGTTTCTGCTCGGCAAAGACTTCCAGGGCAAAGGAATAATCTCTTCATCTCTCTACAGCCAGCTGTAAAATTCCAGTCCAGTCACATTATAAAACAGATTATGGCATTAAGCCCTGGCCTCTGCTGGGCTGCAGGGAAAGAAGGAAAGTGGAAGCAAGAGCCTCCTGCTTTAGCCAGGACTGAACGGCTGCTCCACCACGCTACAGGAGGGGCTGTGACGCCTAGCCCACACCTACTGGGCAAGGCGACATTTTGTGGAGCTGTATCACCTTGTCACATGAGCTGGCAGCATACAGGTACCCTGCCCTGGCAGTTCGCCACCCCCCTTCCCTGTACCCCAGGGCACTTCATCTTAGAAACTACTGCTACAGAGAGACTGTCCAGGTAGAGTTTGGAGCGATTGCCACTAATCAGCTGCCCTCCTTAGTCCGAGGCAGAATCTGGAATGATGTTTAATGAAATATTGCCTGTGTTTAGAATACAAAGGAACAAGTACAAAGACAAAGATCACTGCAAATGGCATTTCACTGGGGAGCAATGTGTCCAACCGAAAACATGTCTTGCTAGAATTGCCCACAGGAGAAAAGATCTTTGCAAATGAGGCATGCACGGTGTGTGCAAGGTAATTATGCGAGACTTAATTAAAAGAACATTAGTGGCATTTCGATATTCATAAAAACGATAGGTTTAGCCTGTTGTTATGGAGGGATTATCTGATGCTCAGAGAAAAGCTGCTGGAGAACCCTTTCAGTTCATTATTGGTGACTGTGTGAGACATGCAGAGCTGCCGAAACAAACCTCTTCTCCAGTTAAGTAGTATGCGGCCAACAGTCCTCCAATATAGCGGATGTTCACCTCAAACAAGGATGCTTCTCCGTTCTGAAAATACATAATGATACACTTGACTGCAAAGTCTGCACACAAATGGCAGCTAAGGGGAACAGATTGTAGGCAAATACTTAAGTCTCCCAGTCCTCACCCACAGTGTAACACAGCTTTTTGTCTAAGATCTCACAGCACTTTATTTGCTCCACAGTGACAGGTGGAGTCTGAAGGGAAGAGAAACACCCAAACTGCCCATTTATCACCAGCTGACAATAGGTAAATCAGTTAAGGCAGATGTATTGTCCATCCATCCAACCCTGTCTTGGGTTATGCCTTGCAAAAAAAGCTGTGAGTTAGTTTAGGGGGAAAATTTGCCCCTTGAAATATTTTATTTAAACAGAAAATTGTACAGCCACATGGAAAAATTACTTTATCCATTTTGTTGTAAAGGGGGCACTGCATTAGATAGATGTAGTGCACTTCCTGCATTAGGTAGATATTTTCTGTCATTCAAGGACTCACCCCAGTCTGCAGGCTCAGAGAGGACCACAGCCTGTAGGGTGCCTGTCATGGACAGGCTTATGGAGAGGCAAACTGCGTGATGTCCATGTGCCCCACCACCGCAGACAGCAGACACAGACGGACAGGGTTCACTGAATCGCTCAAGAGCCCACTCACCTGGAACAAGTTTTGCTCTATCTACTCAGCTGATGATCAGCAAATGTCAAAACGATTGCATTCAAAATGTGACTTTAAAAAATACATGCTCCTGGCCGTTGAATCTGCATGATAAATGATTCCTACCCTCACGCAAATGCATAAAGCCAAAAACCAGAAAGATCTTCCACGAACACAGCACTTTCGGTGAGGAGGGCAAAGCAAAGGGGCACTTGAACCTCTGCACCAGCCTGCCCTTTCCAAATACCTGCAGGTTACAAATCAGAGCAAGTGCTTTCTTGTGATGCGACTGAAATTGCATGAGACAGATCACGGCACTCAGTTTCAAACAGAGCTTGTGGGCCTTGGAGTTCCTGCCTCACTTTTCTGGACTACTAGAGTTCCTTGTACAGAGCCAATTTTTAATTAATTTCCCTCCTTCTCTCCCTCTGCTGTGCTTTCTGACTCCACCGATCAATCCATAGCATTCATTCTTGTCTTTGCAGATCAATCTATTCTGCAGGCCGAGATTAAAAGCTTTTATGAAATCCAGATAAATTATCTCCCAGTTGATTTTGTCCCTTGTTTATCGATTCAGTAACGCACTGAGAGCATTCACCAAATTTATCAGATGTGGTCTTCCTTTTATGAATATATGAATGCCAGTCGTGCCCTCCAAAATGATGCTTTTCTATAAAGGCAGCTGCATGCATTGTTCCCAGGGGGAGAACCATTTTTCACAATAGACAACTAGGCTGGCATTAAAAAAATAAAAGTTTGAACTGCACTCTGGTTTTAACATTCTCCGTATGCCACTGATGTGATCCCATCAGTTCTCCCACGAGAAACACAAGAGCTGGCTTGGAGACCAACAATCAGAGCTATGGCAAGTGGCCCCAGCCACAAAGCGAGATAAAGGACGGCATCCTTGATTTGATAGCACTGCAAGGCATGTGTTGTACCCAGAGACCCGTCAAGTCTAGCTCTAAGAAGAAGTGGCTAGGAAAGCTTCAGGAGCCACGGAGAGCGAGCATCTCTGGCGATTTTTAGAGATGATCCCCTTCCTTCCAAATCTAGGCTCACTATGTGCTCCCACTTTGCTGCCAAGGTGCCACGCTCCCGCTGCACGAGTCCCAGCAATGACATACCAACAAAGGGCCCAGTCAAGGAGATCAGAGTTTTCAATCTTAATCTATAGCGTGTAAAAAGAACATTTGTCTTATCACAGACAGACATTTAACTGAAATGAAACAAAACTTGTTCTCTGACAAACAAAACTTCCTTAGACTATCTAATAATTACAGCTGTTTTTATAATCCAGACCAAAACACAAAAAACATTAAACACTGAATCGCATTTTCAGCCAGACACTGTGAGTCTGATCTGGTGGACCCTGGCTGGAACCCTGTGCCACGTATAGGCAGAAAATGGCATGAATCATCACAGTAGTCCCTTTGGCCTTAAAAAAAAATACAAATCAGAGTTGAGTTGTTTCTTTCCCCACAGACTTCATAGTTCCCCTCCCCAAATGATTCTTAGAGAAGACTGTGATCAGAACTGGCCAAACACATAGCACTTCTGTGACACAGACAGGCGTTCCCAGTAACTGACTCACCACATTCAAGTCAAAGCTTTTCTCCACCCACTTCTTTGCTTCTTGGAATTCCTCCTCAAGTTCCATGATGTACAGAGTATCTAAGGCGTCTACCACCGTAGCTCCTCGAAGGCCTCCTGCATTGCAAACAGAACAGCGTGATGAAGCCCCATTGATGCAGTCGTCTTTAGCTCTAAATCAATCAGCATGGGGGTGGGACAGGCAGCAGCTTCCAGTCCCAATACTGCGGATGTCTGGATGGGATCCAGACTGGCCACGGTCTAGGCTGAGATCTTCTAACAGGACTAGTGAGCTCTGCTACACAAAATGGGCTGGTTTGGAGAGGCCCAATTTTCAAAGGCCTGATGCTTTGGAAAGAATACCCCCAAGGAACAGCTCAAGGCCCACAGTTTAAGCCACCAGTCACGACTGCAAGCCTTAGCCTTGTTTTCCAGTCTTGTCTTGGCCAAAGTAGTCAGTCAATTCCACCCCTAATCTTTGTTCAGCTGTAAACCTAAATTCAGCCTCTTTCTAACCCAGTTACAAGCATAACCCTCTTCTAAGTGAGAGAATTTTATTTGTATTGTGCAAGAGCATCTAAGAGAGGACACTGATCATTCGGCCCTGATGCACTGTTTGTTACCTGGGGCACAAAGTACTTTTGCACCATGCCATGACCCAGAATTTCCCACTACCATACACAAAACACAGCCTCATCTTGGCATCAGAGAGACCAGAAACTAATCTTGATGAATTTTGAACAGAGAGTGGGTGACTTTGGGGACAGCTCCCTTCCTTGGGCTAACAGAACAGTCCCTGTGAGCACGCTCACCATTCTCCAGCAGATGGCAATGGGACACATGCAGATGAAGCAAATGCCAACCAAGTACTTGGACCAACCATGTCATCCATGTAAAAAAAACTGCATGCCAAGCGTTGTCTTACACAAATGGAGTATAGGAGAGCTTCCAGTGAGAGAGAATGACGTGGCATGCCATGCCAAGAAAACTACGCAGTGTGTAGACAGACAATCTTGTAGCAGTTGAGATTAAATGAAACTAGAGGTGATAACAAGCCTGAGTTTGGAACATCTCAGTGTTAAGATTTTTATTTCTGTTAGGGTTCCCTAAAATTATTCCTAGCATGGGAAAGCAAAGGGTATGAAGCTCATTGTGACTCAAACCCCTTTGTGCTTTAATTACAAAGGCCATCACTTTCCTAGGTAACACAGCAGAGACAAATCCTCACGTGGAGGATGCCAGTTTGGAACCATCATCACTCATCCCTCTGCGGATGTAACGCACCAGCACCACAGGCGTGAAGCTGCCTCCGTATCGCCGTCAGCAAGCTGCACGTGCAGGCCCACACGCACACACTGCTCAGTTGCAGCCACACTCCTACCCACCCCCTGACAGCCAGACCTCTTGGAGTCTCTGGCAGCAACGACGCTTGGATGAGGTTCAGGTTTCGTTTCTGCAGGAGAAACTGCTTGTACCGGCTCTGTCCCTATCATCTCCCTTTCCAGTGTAACCACAAAGACTCACATACACTGCTTATGCCCAGGGGTTTTCCCGAGACGTTATTTCTATTTGGCTCAGGTCAGTTCCTTCTTCTCACTAACAGACTTCAAAACACTACCCCAAATGCCCCCAGCTTACCCAGCCTTTTACTGCATGCTCAGATTGCCTTGGCACTTTAGTAATACCTTCAGTGTTACTTCAATTCTAGTTCTGCTTTAGAGAGGAAAACCCAGCTGGATGCACTGTTGAGGAACTACTGAGAGGAAGGCAAAGGTGAGTCATGTGTCATGAACCTTAAGTCTTTGGTCTTTTCTTATTAAGGAAAAAAAGCGACCCTGTCTGATGTACATCGTACCCTTTTCCCAGAGGAGAAGTGCTCAGATCCACCGATTTCATGCAGGGCTCATTTATGCTTTCAGCATTCCGCTCCCGTAAGAAAGGCATCCTGCCTTATTTTGTTGATGTTACAAGATTGCAGTTTTGACACTTTTCAGCCAGTCAGCACATCATTGCTTTAATAAAAACCCAACCAAGACTTTACTGCTCAACTACAGATTGCCGGCTTTCGGATGCTGTCTGCATCAAAAACAGGGGCTGTGGAAAAGGGATGAAGGCGGTAGAGACAGCCTCTAGAAATCCATTTATTCCTGCAGGCTTGCAAAATGATCATCTAACCGGAGCTATCTCTGAGAGTGCAATAGATGGAGTCAAACAGCCACTAGATCAACTGGTGGGTTCTAAAAAACAACTGAGCTGATGTTTGTATGGCGTGTTTTCCGAAAGCAGTGACCATGAAAAACAACATCATTGCAGTCAGAGCTGCTTTTATCAGCCTTAATGATTCTTCAATATTAATGATTATGTGATTTTTATACACTTTCCTATTAGCAAGGAGAGACACACCAGCTCAGAGCAACACAGATGCAGGCAAAACATTTTAAAAAGACAAGGGAAGGCAATGCTGCCTGAGGCACAGCCCATTACTGTGATATTCTGAGAGTAACACTAACAGGCTCGATTTAATTTGATGATATAATCCACAAAGCCTTTCATAATCTGCAGAGAGACAATAAGAAAAGTTGGATTTGCTCAAACTAAACAGAGACAAAGACAATAAAGTTACAACTTTCTGGGATGATTAATTGAAGTGAAAAATACCGCTTGAATTGACAGAGCCTTTTATGTTTTTAGCAAGTAAGGCCTTTAAATACATGAAATGCATCAGGGATTAGGAACATGCTCGGATCTTCGCTAAAACATAGCTCGGAGTTGCTTAGCTTTCCTCCCCTGTATTTGACAAAGTGGAGGGCAAACCTTGCTTCCCCGCTGGCTTGTCTTTGTGTCATTTTAAACATTTGTTTTAATATTCCCCTAAACACTCTGTATCTGAAGAACTGCTGGCTGTGTGTTTTGTACAAGGGTCTTGTCGATGTTTCCTTTCTTCTGCACCAGCTTTGAAGCAACTGCACAATGCATGGCTGACTTTTTTTCCTGCAGCTAACAAAGTATATCGCAATACCAAGAGCTACTGTGTCAGCTTCTGCCATCTCATGAGAATGACAAAAAAGAACCTCCTTCCCCTCCACAACCACGCAGAGAGCAAACGGGGCATCAGGACTTCGCTATTGTGTCTCTGTCACTTGACAGGACAGAGAGGACATCGAGGGAAGACCCTGACCCCCCTGTACACACTGGCATGTTACTTCTTTGCTCCAGGAGCATCTTCATTCCTGCCTGCTCAGACTTCGCTTCATCAGACCATGACAGAGCTCATGATACAATGTCCAACAGCTCTAATTACACTCAGCTGTCAAAAGATGGTGCTATACATACCCCAGGATGTTTATGGCAATATATATGCACTGATTTATAAAGGTGGTTTGCTTGACATGCTGCTTACTTTGAGAGATGCTGAAAAATAATCACCTTTCCAGATCTACACATTATAATGTAAGGGATATAATCAAAGGGGAAGCAGCTTCAAAAGGAAAAGGAATCAAAACCCACTCTGTCGCTTTTGACTCTTGCTGACACTCCCCTCTCTAAATTACTGGTTTCAGCCTCATTGTACTCTCTCTGAGGGAGTTTTGAAGTAGAAACCAAGAAACTCTCAAAAGAAACCCTTCTGAAAGTACCCAGAAAAGGTAGTGATGACTTTTAAGCAGGACTCCATGTCTGAGATTCTACCTATCTCCACAAATCTAAGGCCCCATGTGCTATGAAAAGCTCCCCCGATCCTGCTGCAAAACTGGCTTGAAGTGGAGATACACCTCACTTGGGACAGGAAAGGTCACTTCGCTGATGGTCGAAAGGGAAGGTGCGTCTATTGGACACCGCTCTGGTACCCACACCAGCTCCTGCAGTGCCCAGAGGGAGCCCAGGGCCATTCTGAATGGGAAAGAGGAACCCTCTACTGGCACCAGTGGGAAGAACTGGGACCTGAGGCAGAACACAGGGATGCTTGTCCAGGGGCATTTCTAACCAAAGGACTTCATGGCAGCTCTTGGGATAGCCAGTGGCAGGGTCTCTCTGGTTTCATCTGTGAGAGAACAGCAGTACACCAGAAGCAGCAGCTCATGGTAGCAATACAAAGGTTCATCTCTTCTTGAGCTGAAGGAGCGCCTGTACCACCTCGTCCCAAGCCACAAGTGTATTTGCTCTTTTGTGCAGGGGAAGAATGGAGACATCCATGTAGGCAACAAGGCTGCTCTGTTCCTACTTCCACCCACCCAGAGGAACGAGCATCCACCCGCTCGCTTGTGAACACTGCTACAGAAATCACTTAACAAATGTTACATTAATTAACATAATTCTTGTGAAAGGTGCTGAACGGAGCACTCCATGGAGATGAGATGGCATTGTACACACACTGTACCCCCACGGCCTCAGTGGGAATGTGCTTTAACGCCAGTCTGGAGGAACAAGACCATTCAAGCAATACAGTCTCAGAAGGGTCTTTATGGGAATTAATGGTAGTGCTATCTCTAAAAACCACAGATAAAGCCCGTAGCAGCTTGTTCTAGTCTGGGGTAGATAATCTGAATAGAAGGGCTCATCCTTTTCTCCTATCCCCGACTCATCCCTGCTGCCTGCTTGCTTAGGGGTTCGTTAAAGCCAGAAGTGCAGCAAGAGTTTATAAGACAAAAAACAGTTCCAAAGGCTCATTAGGAGGTTTAACGTGTCTGGGCCAGAGGGGAAACACTCTGGCAGCCATATGCCAATCTCAACAACCAAAGGAACTGACAGGTACAAAAGCCTGCCAGGCTCCCCAGGGAGCTGCCAGCTAGGCTCTCCCTGCCAGGCAAGGGACAGCCCTCTGAACCCGCTGCAGAGCACAGGGCAGCAGAGAAGAGCTGCCACCACAGCCCGGGGCTCCTCTGACCCCAACACGAAGATCTGTATCAACTGTGAGCCCAGGGACTACGGCCAAGAGGTGACAGATGTGTGGTCCCAATCACAAGCTGAACGAGGATTGTAAAGGGTGAAAAGCTCAAGTCAGGTGAGTGGGGAACCTACGAGTAACATGTGGGACCCCCGTGACACACACACAAGACTCACCCATTTGCACATGTCCCACGGCCCAGCTCTCCTTCAGCATCCTGGCAAGCCAGCGTGTGAAGGAGAAAAGGGAACAGCTTTCTTCTCAACATATAGTTTAAAGGGAGGCCATGAGGGCTGATCAAAGGTGGAAAATATCTACCCTACCACCTGCCAAACATGTAAGGGCTAATTAAGGCTTGAAAAGCACTGCAAAGCGCCAAGCAGGGACTAAGTATAACTGTGGTAACAATCACAACTGCTGCTGCATCTGTGAACTTCCTTTTAGCTACCCATTATCTGCAAATCAAACCCACCAATTTAGGCAGAAACAGGCCAATCAAACATACCAGCATCAGGTACACAACAGAAACTCCACGTTTGATCATTAGCAGAGCAATAAGAGTTTACATCTGACTTGCTGAAGCTTTCATGAGCCACCAAAACCACGTATGTGATTCAACTGATGTGAACACTTTGCATCTACTCGCGTTTACAACCCAGGCTTGCCTAGGAGCAGCAAGGGATGGCCACAGGTCGTATTGGGCTAGAACGTTGATCTAGGCATTGCTCACACAGCACAGTTGAGCTCCCCCATTAGAAAGGGCCCAGAGGACAGGATTACATTTTTTAGGAAGTAAGATGATCTACTGAGCAAAAGACAAAGTCTTCACACCAAAGAATTGTCTTTTATCTGGAGACCGTGACTTTATCCTGGGTTTAGCTCTCCTTCAGTCTCTGTGGGAGCTACACAGAACAGAAGACAGTCACATCAGAGAAAGCCACAACTTTTCATACGGCTTCTTGCAGCCAAGGTCAAAACCTTCAGCTTCAAAGAACCTCTGCCTCCACCCTCTGCACCCTGCAGGCAGACAATAGCACGCTGAGATGCACAGTACTGGGCAGATTTCTCTTAACAGCAACTACATGACTGAGGAGTGCGCAGGGACTGAAGGAAAGGACAAAAATTAGGAAAGGAAAGGGAAGAGGGACAGAACCAGACTGTGAAGAAAGAAAAATGAAAAACAAAGAGACTGCAGAGCACTTGCAAGAGCATCCAGGATATTTTCAATGTGTTCCCTTGGCACCAGAAAATAGATTTGTGGTTTTTGCTGTGCTCAGAAAATGGTTTGTCTTCCCCTGCTCTGCTCCTGCTCTATCAGTTCAAACTGCTAAAGTGTTGCCCATAACCGAGGAAGAAATCTATCAGCCTTCTGGGCCGTGGAGCCCAAGCCTCATGCCATCTCTTCAGCCTATCCAGCTGCCTTTGAAACAAAGCCCCATCATGCTCCTTTCAGTGGGAGCAGGGCCTGGGGTCTGTCAGCTGCTCTAATAAGGTGTCAGTGACTCACTGACAAGAGAAGAGACAATAGTTAGGCAACAGAGTGACTCACTGGTAACAAAGCACAATTCATTTACCTTCATCCTACCTCAGAGGGTTTATGTTAAGTAAGATGCAGAATAACAGGCCCAAAGAGAAGGGACAGTCAGTACAACAGCTTATACTTCAAGGACCAATCTCCAGAATCTTATAAAACACCCTCGTACGCTTGCACAAGTGAAACAAGCCCTCACTCTTCCTTCTGATTTTTCCAGCTCCATTCCTATGAAGTCCAACCAGCTCTCTTACCTGATGGATAGAATTCTCCAGTTACACTTTTGGAGATCAAAAAGCATCCCTTTGTCAAAATCAGTTTTGTGTTGGTTTTTTTTGAGGGGTTTTGCTTTGGTGGTTTTTTGGTTGGTTTGGTTTTGGTTTTTTTTGTGTGTTGGAAGTTACTCAGGCTCTAGGAAGCAATTTTGGCCAAAATGAAATACCTCCTTGGGTCGAGGTACTTACAGGCTGGGGATCTACCTGTTCAAGTCCTTTTGCTACCAGACTTAGCACACAGACCCACACCTGCTTCTCCCAATGGCTAAACAAGTGGCCTAACCCCAGGACATATTCAGCCTCCACAGCTCAGCAAACGTTTGATTTTCTAGCCAAAGTGGAGCAGCTGTGATGGGAGGGACAGAGAGAGTCGCCTTCCCTCACTCCCCTCTTCCCAAAATAGCCAACTTGGAGTATCACAGGCCAGATAAGAGACTTGAAGGGCTCCCAGCTGCAAGTCTGTCCCTTGAGAGCCTTTAGAAAAGCTCTAAAAGTGATGCTTCAGCAAATGAGTAGCTAAGAGTGGGGTCTTTAATAGCCCTCTTCCTCAGGAAGGAGAAATGCCTTTTACCAACGGCTTTGCCTTACTCCCACAGCCACTCCGCGTCTGGGGACACACGAACGATGCATGATGGCTTGCAGGTGTGTGATCTAAGGGGTGGCTGCCCTGCTGCAAAGCCAAAATGGCACATACATCACAGGCAACGAGGCAGTCTCCCCGTCTCAACTCTCACCAGCTTTGCTATCTAGGTGCAAGGAATAATGACGAATGTAGTGTGTGCCTAGATGCATTGCCTTTACAAGGCTGGAAATGGTGCAAGGATTCCCAAGAAGCATGAGATGGAAGTATCTTCACCAGCTTTTCAACACTATCTCCCTGATGTCAGAGTTTAGCTTGAACAAAATTCTTCTTTGTGCCATATCACCTGCGTTTAGGGAGCCACGGGCCCTGGGCTGTTGCTATTACGTTGCTGTTATGAATTGTCTGCCACAGAGATGGATGGAAGCCCAAACTAACCTCACCAACACACCTATTCAGCAGGCAGAGCCAAAGCGCTAGAGCAAGCAAAGAGGTTAAGGAATATCGTCTCTAATGTCACAGAGAAGACCCAGGGGGCCTGGTCCTGCCATTTGGCAAACAATCCTTTATGAAGTTTCTCAGTGAACAGAAACCAAATCCTTCATTTTCAACAAAGCCATTTAAAAAATCTGTACAGTAATGCATTGTGCCAATGCTTAAAATGAACAGCACAAGTCATTAGGAAGCTATCATACTTAATCTTGCATATAGCAGGACTGTTTAAATGCTACAGAACAGAGGGTTTCAAATAGCTTTTTGCTAACTTTAATAACCAAGTTTACAATTGAAAAGCAAGAGCGAAAGGGGGAGGAATTTAGATCAGCGCAATGTAAACCTAGATCAAAAATGAAAGGTCTTGACTCCCACTGTTCTTATGTCAAATCATATTTGTCAAAACAAAAATTAGTGCTGAAATCTTGTTTGGAATAAAAATTAGGATGCAGTTTCTATGAAACATGATGAACTTGTTAACTGTTGAGGCACAAAAGACTCCAGTTGTTACTGGTTATTTATCTTCACCTCTTGGGGTGCAGGTGACGCAGGGCAAAACAAGAACTGAAAACACTGAGATCCCTTCTTCTGGTTATGCTGGTATTGAAGGCTTCAAAGGATTGAACTGGCTTTGATTAAAATCAGTGCCTTGTTAAAACAGGAGTTTGAAAACGACCATCTCCGAGTGCTGCTTTTCTTGTTCTTTTTGGTTCTTTTTCTCATTGATAGTGCTTGGAGACCAGACTGAACTTTTGACATTTACCCAGAGATTTGTGCGAGAAGCCTGGGAGCTGGCTGAGACCACGTCACCAGACATCTTCTGGATGGTGGCACACAGTCGAATTCTGGGGGAAATCTACACAGGGACTTTTACACAGTTCAGGATTATCTTGGCAACAAAGTAAACTGTGAAAATCACTGCGCAGTTTCTTGAAAAATCTGCTTTGCGGTGAAGATTTGCCAGTCCTCTCTGCAGAGGGCTCTGGGTCACGCAGAACAAGTGGTTGGGAGCCTGGAACTCCTGAGATAGGATCTGGGTTTAGGCCAGAGCTCCCTGCCCATATTGGGCCTTAGTTTCTTCTGCCAGTAAAAAAAAAAGCAGAAGGCATTTTCCTCCAAGTTTAAAAAGAGTTTAAATAAGATAACATGCTGATTAGAGAAATAAAAAGATATGAAAATCCACATTCATGGAAAGTGATGCAGCATGCTGACCAAAGTCTTAGCCTGTTCTGCTCAGTACCAGTTACAGCAAGACAAGAAACAAGGGTCAACAGACAGCAAGGCACACGCTACCCCCTCTGCCACTAAGCAAACAGCCCCTTGTGTACTGGCCTGTTCCCTCGTCAGCTGCCGTCTCACCATCTCCATTAACCACGTTAGTTTATCCACCATCATCTGACCTGGTGTTTCTGTCTCTGTTCATCCTAAGCACCTCACTAGCCATTCATCTTCCCTCTGGAATGGCATTGCTGGCCATGCAAAACCACTCCCACCAGTTTACTTTTTACCTTTTCCATTCATAATTGTCCTCTAGCACAGAAACCTTGCACTAGGTATCACTACTGGAGGGTACAATCCAGTTCCAGAAGATATTCTCAAGAAGTAGAAAGACAATCTGCTCACATTACGAGTAGGATCAAGTCAGTTGTCAAGTCAGATGTCAGTGAATAGTACCTGGCTGGTACTATTTATTCAGCTGACATAAATTAAACAGAAAATGGAACTAGGAAATGGTTTACAGGCCCTTTCAGGAAGAAAGAAAATTTCTCTGTTAAGTCTTCACAATTGTCTCTTTACAACCCGGTCCTTCAGCTGCCTGTGAACGGTACCTACATCCTGCAGATGAAGCCTGCAAAGCCAACATCACCAGACTTGAGTTACAGCCTTGCCACTGTGTCTTATTTATTGAGGTTTTTGTCTGTGAACCTGATAGCTGTAACACAGAGTAACTTTATTCCCTTTATTTAAGGTAAACTAAACAAATTACATCTGAGCAACAAGGTAGCAGTAGAGAGAGATAAAGGGGACAAAAAAGTAGTCCAAGAATTAGAAAAGATCTATTTCTTTTCTTATCAGCACATTCTCCTGCAGACTTAAAAAAAAAAAAAAAGTCCATTAGCTTTTGAGCAACCTCATTTTTCTTTGCTTTCCAAATAAACCACTGCACCTACACTTCAGGGACTTCATCAGAAAACACTTCATATCCAAGGTTATTTTCCCGTCCTCTTCTTCTTAATCTTCCTCACTCTCGTCTCCAGATATTGGTCAAAAGGTCACACCCCAAATACTCTCCACCCCACACATGCTCCCCTGATGTACGGAGCACAGGGTGACTACACAGAAGAGCGGAACCCACCTTACAGACCCTTTGGCCTCCTGCGGCTCACAGGCAGCTCTGTCCTCTGCTCCCCTGCCAGTCTCAGCTATGATCAGCCGTCGATGGAGGGTCTTGGGGCAACACGCTGGGCACTGCCATCGCTCCCAGCTCACTAACCACACTAGCTCTGGCTGGCTTCAGATTCTGCCTCTCCCTGGCACTTGTCCTGCTCTGTAGCAGGTCAGCACTTCAGCAGGGGCAATAGACATGGCGGGGAAACATCCCAAGCCCCCCCAGATCCCAACAAACCAGGTCTATCACTCTGAGACACAAACTACCCTTGACTTCAGTTTATGTTGACGTGCCACACCTGATCTCTTCCACCTCATGGTTCCTAACAGATTTAGTGCTGGTAGCTGACAAAGTGATGACCCTGCTTCATAGGCTACCAACTGGCTACTAATCTCTTCAGCTATCAATTATCTGATCCCAGAGATCCCAGAATTCCAGCATCACAGAATGGCAGGGGTTGGCAGGGACCTCTGGAGATCATCTCCTCCAACCCCCTGCCAAAGCAGGGTCACCCAGAGCAGGTTTCACAGGATGGTGTCCAGGCGGGTTTTGAATATCTCCAGAGAAGGAGATCCCACAGCCTCTCTGGGCAGCGTCTTCCAGTGCTCTGGCACCCTCTAATTAAAGAATTTTTTTCCCCATGCTGAGATGGAATATCCTGTGTTCCAGTATGTGCCCATTGCCCCTTGTCCCGTAGCTGGGCACCACTGGAAAGAGTCTGGCCTCATTCTCTTGTGACCCACCCTTTCGATATTGATAAATGTTGCTGAGATCCCCTCTCAGCCTTCGCTTCCCCAGGCTGAGCAGCCCCAGGGCTCTCAGCCTCTCCTCAGCAGAGAGATGCTCCAGTCCCCCGAGCATCTCCGTAGCCTCCACTGGACTCTCTCCAGCAGTTCCTTGCCTGTCTTGAACTGGGGAGACCAGAATTGGACACAGTACTCCAGATGTGGCCTCACCAGGGCAGAGCAGAGGTGGAGGATGATCTCCCTCAACCTGCTGGCCACACTCTTTTTAATGCACCCCAGGATACCATTGGCCCTCTTGGCCACAAGGGCGCACTGCTGGCTTATGGGCATATTCTTGTCCCCCAGGACTCCCCGGCCCCTCTCTGCAGAGCTGCTTTCCAGCAGGTCAGACCCTAACCTGTACCAGTGCATGGGGTTATTCCCCTCTAGGTGCAGGACCCTACACTTGCCCTTGTTGAATTTCATTAGGTTCCTCTCCACCCAACTCTCCAGCCTGTCCAGGTCACGCTGTATGGCAGCACAGCCTTCTGCTGTGTCAGCCACCCTCCCAGCTTTGTGTCACCAGCAAACTTGCTGAGGGTACACTCTATCCGTTCATCCAGGTTGCTGGTGAATATGTTGAACAAGACTGGACCCAGTACTGACCCCTGGGGAACACCACTAGCTACAGGCCTCCAACTAGACTGCACCACTGAGCTCTCCCATTCAGTCAGTTCTCAATCCACCTCACCGTACACTCATCTAACCCACACCTCCTATGAGGATGTTGTGGGAGACAGTGTCAAAAGCCTTGCTAAAGTTGAGGTAAAGATGCTAATTTTCTTGCAGTTCTGGAAGAAACACTCAGTGGATCCATCAGAAACCCATGCATTTTACTAGACACAGAGCACCACTCAAGAGGTTACTGCCACTCTATAAGCTTCATACCTAAATCAACTCAAAACCTAGTTGTATACACTGTAGGGTGGATAACGTCACACTTGCCCCGGTTAAGGAAAGGTCAAAGTGCTGATCATTGCCTGAAAAGATGCTTAGAAACAGGAGAGCAACTAATCCTGGAGCACGTGGCTTGGAAGAAGCAGAGCCTATGGTACATCAGACCGTGCAAAGAGACCAAAAGATAACACCACCTTGAAAGAGCCACCTGCCAAACAAGGATGACCCACCTCCCACCTAAAGGCAAGGAGTTTTGAAGACTGGCATTAGGGAGATTGCCCAAACATCCCACCCACAAGATAGCTCAGTCTGTTTTTCGTTGTCAATAGGAACGATCTTCCAAGTTCATGGGAAGCGATAATGAATCACAATTCCACCTGCACTACACAATGGGTGTTAGCATATGTGCTGCACAGTTTCTAGGTAAATCTGGCATCACAGAGAAGCATCTTGAAGTGTTGGCTTTTAGCTTGCTATGATCAAATTTAATACAGAATGTGTTCCAGCTGGGGAACAAATAGCTTTTTTGGATTACAAACCACTCATGTTTTTCAAATATCAATTTCCCCTGAAGAATTAAGTCTATCATTCAAACTGAACTAGCAGTGGCAGCTCCCCCCTGAACAAGTGATGGGTGAGAGAGAAAAAGGGAGCTCATGCTCATTTAGGAATGTGGCAAAGTAGACTGTGTCTGGAGGAGATCACGCTGGTGGGAACAGGCTAGCAATATTCTTACTATGCACTGGGAGAAAAAAAAAAGAAAAGAAGGGTGTTCAGCATAAAAATGAATTTCTTGTCACAGTAACAGCCCTTCAGATAGTTACTTCCTTCAGTGGAAGGGGAGAGAAGATATATGATAAGCACCTATTGCCAACCGACTCTTAAGCATTTAATACTTGGCAGCAGCTCCCCAGTTTAATCCTCTTTTTCCCAGTTTCTCCAACCATCTTTCATCATTTAGCGATCCTCCAACAACAGACACTGCCCCATCACTGCATGATGCCAAACCTCCTGGAGCTCAAATCAAACTGTTTCTATTCGAAAGTGTCATAGAGGAGGAAGCGATTTGACTGAGCCTCAGGAACACAATCCTTGATACAGGAGAGATACTGCAAATCCACTCTCCACGTGTATCCAATCCGTTTCCCATGACACGCAGATTCTATTGCAGGCAGACTATGCCGGCTATGGAGAGCTCAGCGGAAAATTGAAAGCAATAATCATTCAAATGCTCCTTTGGGAAAGAGGTTTCCTCCTTTGTTTGGGCAACAGGGCTCAGATGTCACTGAAGCAGAGGTGATTACTTCTGGCAAAGATAGGTAATTTGACAAGCAAGGAGTAATTCTGGGAGGAGCAGTTCAAGAAGGTTAAGCAGAAGACAACAGCAGCAATACTGGTGGGGCAAAATACTGCTGGTCTCTCCTCTCTGGATGTTCGAAATTCATTTTAGACTGGTTAAAGGTAATCTGATTATATACTATTTATTGCTCCTTCACCCCCTCGAGGACTTGCATCATTTAATGTGAGGGGTCCCAACAGGCCTATTAAAACAAACACACGCATCCTACCTGCAACTATTATCCATGGACTCTGAGACATATAGCTAGAAGTTAATGAGCAGAGACTGCTAATTCATCTTAGAATTCAAAGGAGAGACATTTCGTTATAATAATCAGGAAGAAGGTGCCCTTCTATCTTCCAAACACAATTCCCAAAAAGTGGCTGTGGCAGATGTGTTATGACAGCACAGGAGAGAGATGCAGCTTGTAACCCTAGACGGCATTTTTCCCACAGCAGATAAGACACGTTCTGGAGGGGCTTTGCAGAACAGACAGTGCATTCTAGCTTGGGTTGTAAAACTGCTCATCCCTGACATGGTTTTATCTATAGTCCAGACAAGCAAACACCACCTCCCATAGCGTGTTCACAGAAATTACCTGGTCCTTAACACAAGCCCAGGTGTGAGAGCAGAGTTCAGAGATACAGGAATGAAACTGCCCTTTGCCTCAAAATAAAGCTAACAGGATTAGTTGTGCTGTTCAGTATGCAACAGAATGGGAGGTGCTGGGCCCGGACACCTGCTATCAAGCCAGATACTGCTAAACGCTCAAGTTACTGCCCACGAGCTGAGCTAAGATCTCTACTAATCAATGATGAAAGAATCTAAACACATTTTATTTGTGAATGCAATGGGTCAGGAGAATGCAAATGGTCAATTACCATGTCTCGGCTGATGAGCAGGAACACATTAAGCCATGGTAACTCCATCACTTGGAACCATCTGTCCATATTCTTCCTTTTCTCTCCTATATTGTTAAAATCACACCAACAAGACCCCAGCTGAAAGTCTCCAAATGCTCTCCAGTATGTTGCTTGACAGGATTAGATATCAAAATAATCTTAGCAAATTGGGAAAATAGTCTGAAATAACCAGGATCCAATTCAATAAGGACACACAACGTATTTCACCCTGAGGGAAGAACAACGAACCACGAAGCATAAGGAATAAACGGCTAGACAGCACTCTGCAGAAAATGATACCAAGGCTGCAGCAGATCACAAATTCAGCTCAAATCAACAATGTTGTAATGTTGCAAAAAGCAGCAAACCCTACCCCAGGATGGGTAAATAGTGTGTCTTGCACGCATGACACGAAAGGGCTCTTGCACTCCACTCAGCACTGGCAAAGCTGTAGCCAGAACGCAGAGTCAACTTCAAGAAACATTTGGCTCATCTGGAGACTTCAGAGGGGAGCAACGGCACTGAGGAGAAGGCCACAGAATGTGACCTGCAATTAAAGCCAGAGAGGTCTGGCATTGCTCAGCCTTGAGGGGAGAAGACAGAAGGGAACCTGGCAACATTCTGCAGAGACACAGAGAGATGCTGCAAAGAATAAGATGGTAAACCATTCTCCACATCCATGGGGAGAGGCCAAGAAGTCACAGCTTAACTTTCCACGGGAGAGTGAGGTCAGACACCAGTACAAGCTTTAAAACTGTAACGCACTGAAGCAGAATGCCTGCGGTGACTTTCCAGCATGGGGTAGCTTAGGGATGGCTTAAAAAGGGAAGGACTAAATGACCTCTCACTGTTCCTTTTTTATTCTGTGATTACTCACTAAGATGAATGAGCATTGCAGGTCTCCAAAAAGCCTCATGAAGATGCCCCTTGGAGATGCACCAAAGTGATTCGGAGGGAAGGAAGTGCTACATAAAATGCTTTCTGATGGCTCGATTCCCTGCAAACCCCCAAAGCTACCTTAGTGACAGAGTACATCACAGTTACAATTTTGGATGTACACAGAAGTCAGGAAATTAAAAATGCTGGTTCCCACAGCAACCAGGATGCAGCCTGCCAAGAGAGAAGGAATGTTCTAGCCTAGTCAAAAGGTGTTAATTTTAATGCCTGAAGGCGACTTCCACTTCCAGACACCTGAAGACGGCCTCTGTGAAGTCAATGAAAGCTCTCTGCTCTCACATACGGGAAAAACTTGATCCTCAGTTTCTTCATTCCTGAATTATCTGCTCTTGCTTGCAGAGCACAGCACAGATTTGATTTTGGAAATTAAGATGCGAGACAGACAAATCAAGGCTGCTGTGAAGACCATCACCGGAAATGCTGTGATCTTGGACCACACTACACTTTGGTATTCACATAATTGGTACTTTCCCATCCTCCAGCTCTGTGAAGAAATGATACCCCTATGTAATCATGTATTCAGATAAAAGTACTGTGGCGAGAAATAGGCGTAACTTAGGTGTTCTTAATTGCATGTTTGTATCAGAGCAAGGATATTATGGGTATATTGAAATTGGTATGGAAACAACCTCTGCCTTTAGAACTTTCTCTTGAAACACCTTCATTTTCCTGCACTGATTTTTTTTTCTCCTTTTTTCTTTTGGGAACTGCATATGAAGTGTGTTAAGGTGCAGTAGATTTTTTGAGAATAAAACATCAGAAGAAGGATGAACAATTTTAGTAAGTCCAAAAAAATCCTCCCCGTTTTTCACACTGATGCCTCAAGCAAAGGCTAAGGGATTTTCTTGAACTTCCAAAAAAATCTCTCTGGAGACAAGAACAATCCTGAGAGGCTAAAAGAGAGTATTTTTTAAAAGTATAAAGGTCTTCAAATGACAAATGCCTACCACAATATTCTGAACACATAGAACCAACCTTGAAACCAGTGACAAATCTGAAAGTTGACGTCCTATGGGATGACGTTAAACCTACTGATTAAGCGAAAGATATGACTCCTCTCGTCCCAAAGGGCAGCAGTGAAAAAAAAAATATCAGAAACAAGTACCTGGAGAAATTATAGAAAAGGAAATTCTGTAGGAGCCATTTGAAATGCGATCTCCTGAAGGCGAATAGAAAAATGTCAAAATCTAACACTAATCCAGATGAATATCCAATGAGATACATAATGAAGGTGGCAAGAAATTTCAGCAGTAGTACAAAAAAAGACATGATGAAGCAGTTAAGTTCTAAATGTGAAATCAAACACAGCAGAGCTAGTTCTGAACCTGCCTAATCTCTTCAGAAGTTTCAAGAGTGGAAAAGGAGTCAATTAAAAACAAAGAAGATAACTGGGGTTTTTGCTACATAGTTTATAGCTACCCATCTCCTCTGAATAAACAAGGAAAAGCTAAACACAGAGGGATAAAGATAAGAAAACCAGAAGTCTCATGATATTTCCAATATAAAAAGGCATGGCTAAAAGTACATCTTTTAAATATTCTTAACTTGCTCTGCTTTTTTTTTTACGCAGTTTCTGGTAGTGCATGTCAGCAGGTGGGTTTGCGTCTGCAGCAGAAATTATGTAAAGCATCTGATTGCAAATGGTGGCTAGAAGACAAATGGCATTTCTGAAAGATCTATTCTGACCAAAGCAGAGGTATCTGCGTAATCAGGAGCTTCAAGTCTGGTATTCAACTCTGCATACTCTATGTTATTACCAAGTCGACACAGAGGGGTGCCATTAAGATCCTTGGAGTGGATGCTGGATGTTAGTTCAAGCCAGCTGGAAGTGCCAAACCTCCAACTCAGCTTTTGCTGTGGAGTTGCCACCAACGCCTCCGTAATCCAGAGAAGAATCGGTGAGCAGTCCAACTACACCCACTCTCAGTTGGCTGCCTTTTAATCACACGCTCAATATCTCTGAAGATTAGACAATTATTTCCGCATAATTAGTGTCCGGAATGAGGCACAAACAACATCCATNGGTGATTTAAAAAAAAAAAAAAAAGAAGAAAAAGAAGAAAAAAGCTTAAAGACAAGCTTGCTGTATTTTGAAATACAGCCCCCAGAGTCTGAAAAAAGGAAAGAAAATAGTTACAGCCTGGATTGTTCCCCTGTCTACATGGTAACGGAGCTGCTCATGCATGGCTTGCTTCCTCCACACCGGTGTACGTTCTACTCCTCAGCATCTTGAAAAGAGGTCCCAAAGAACGCTCTCTAGTCACAACATCCCAACACGATTCTTTCTTTTTCTGCTTTCATTTGCTACTTTAACGGCTGTTTTTGTCTTTTTTTTTTTTGTTTTCTTCTCCTCCATTTTGCTGCGCAAAGCAGTTCTGACAAATCCCAAGACACTCTCCCTACTTTTAGGCCTCATTAAACTCCAAACGCTGTTCGGGGTCAATGGAAAGTTCGTGAAACTCGTGAGGAAGCCTGGGATGATTAATGGTTTTACACTGAAGATAATGCGAAGTTTGCTCGGTTTCCTGCTAAAGACAGGCCCAGACCAAGCCCTTGCTGTCCAATCTTTGCAGCTGTCCTCATATCTAAAGGGCTGAAGACAAACAGAGAGACACTGGAACGTGCATCTGTGCTTTTGCATCTTAGGCCAAGGCTGTTCTCCACTCAATTTTCCAAGTTTGTTTTTTGTTTTCTAAGATGTAAATCTCAGCTGAGGGGAGATGAATCTATTTGCTTCAAATCAAATTTTTTTCAAGAATTGCTGCCGCGATGGAGCTGACCAGGTCTAGCTCAGCCCCAGAAAAAGGGCTTTGATAGGAAAGGTGTTTGAAGAAGGCCCTAGGCCACTATACATGACTTTAATAGGGTTTTTTTTCCTGTTTAAACTTTTTAAATGAGTATTTCAAGCTAATGAGTTAGTACCTGTCATCTGAGCCACTGTAATAAGCTTAAATCTCTCTGTGTGAGGTTTAGGGTTCAGTGGAGCCCTGATGTTTGAGCTAATGTTTGAAACGGCACATTTGAAGGAAGCCACCATTCTCAGCATGACCCAAGGTGAGAGCAGAGTGGGAACGGATCTCCTGCAGTATTAATGACAACCTTGGTGTCTGGAAGGAGTGATCTTTGGCAGGTGGAAAGCAGGGGAAAAAAACCCCGTAACAGGGATAAATGTCAGCTCTAACATGAATCATGCAACCAATCTCCGACGAGTTTGATATTTGGAGGATATCCTGATTCACTGCTTCCTGCTGACAGGAAATAAGTTTACTGCTACTGATTTCAGTGACAGCAAAAGCCAACGTCAACTCAGAATGCCCTTCCTGAAAATAATACTCAACTGGGTAACATTCCACATAAAAAAAAGAAGATGATGCCAGGGAGCAACAGTGTTATAGCAACATCTTCATTACAATCTATTTTTCTCTTTAAAAAGTCCATGGAGCCAACTGTGTAACGTCATGTGCAATAGGCAGCAAGCATAATCCAGCATACAAATTCAGAGAGCTATTATTATTATTATTATTATTTTAATCACATAAAAGGACACTCCAGGGTTTTGTAATTTTGTGATCACAGGGAAAGAGACTCACAGGCAGAAGAGAAAAGCTGCACCAAGTGATTGCACAATTGGAGGTTACCATTTCTCTTCTGGTAGTTAGAATGTTGCTAAATTAATATTTTCATCCAATTACCTTTCCCATGTTAAATATTCATACATCAACTCCTGTTGTTTCTAATTGAGGTGGGCACGTTTCCTGCCTGCTTTATGGTTTCCTAGCTAAATCACTGATGAAAGAAGCAACTATTTGGAAAATGTTTGGCTCAAGAGGCTAAACTGGATGGTTGGAGGGACTTACTCTGGGATGTGGAGCCTTTTGTGTCCAATTGGGCTCAGCGCGTGAACTGGTGGTCAAAGAGCACTCTAGCTGCTGTCAAAAGTTCCTGTGAAAGGAGCTTGGTGGCGTAAGTCCAGTGGAGAGATGTTACTTGAATCTCCATCCAGATCAGAGAGTGGGCAGGTCACAGTGTCACAGTGCAGTGAGGAAGTCCGGTAGGATTGCACTGCATTTGCCAGGGAGAAAAAAATTCAATGTTTCTGAATTTCAGGACAATCAACTTGGTACTTCCTAGAGGCCTCTTTCTATGTACTCACATGGCCGCTACTTTGCTTCTCCAGCCACTTCAATCTCTTTTTATCCTGGAGAGCCAAAATAGCACTATTTCCAGGCAACCTAGACCAATGACCTCCTGTCTTCAAAAGAAACTGTCAGGACAGTTTAGGCCAAAGTCTGAGCTGAGCACAACAACACAGCCTAAGTAGCCACTGATTTTCCAAGAACTGTTATCCATCCTGTGCAGAAAGCCCTGTGTACGCTGTCACCAAGCAATCAAATGTGGAACAACATGGAGGGCCCTACACGAGGACGAACTCTAAACGCCTTACATCTTTTAGATCCAGCTGCTGTCAGACCTTTGCCATCCAGTTCTGGTGACCTGGCTGTGGCCTAGATGTGACAGTTGTCACATGGATTCACATCAGATAAAGCTACAGAGCCTCACAGTGATGCACAAATTCAGCATATGCTGAGAGAAGCAATGGCTGTGACACGGCAATTCATAATTTTAGGCGTGATTTCAAGTGGGGAGAGAGGAAAAAAGGGGGGAAACCTAGTTAAGGATCGCTATTTTTATACCAAAATTAATATACTAATGTGCAGTTAGGTGGTGAAAAATGACTGTCTAACAGCACAGCAAGGTTCCATATTTACTTGCTGTCACTGATTTCAGAGCAAATTGGCTCAGGTTATAAGTCAAAGAAGGATTCTGCTGCTGCCAGCACTGCACACTTCAAGTGATATCTGAAAATCAGGCTTCTTACCTTATCATTGTTAAAAGACTGTGCAATCAAAATGTAACTGACAATTCAGCTGATGCATGAGCAGAAATAGATGCCAGCTCACTCTCCCATAGCTAGAGAAACTCTGTAAAGCTAACAGGATTTAAAAAACATTTTGTCAGAAAAATAAGTGGCTATGACAGACCCAGGGAGCGGGCAGAATAATAATTCAGCTATCTAATGCTGGATATCACAGTGACAGGTGCATTTCAAGTGCTGCGCTACATAATACAGTTGCCCTCTCCAGCAGCCTCACTCCAAGGAATTCAACATGCTTTGCAAACATCAATTAATTTAATGCTCACAACACCGAAGACAGGAATGCTGAGATGCTGGGGTAAGAAGGGTTAAAATAACTAGATCAGCACTGGGAATTGAATACATACCTGCGGATCTCTCGCCTTCACCCTTAGCCACAAGGCCAGCTGTGCCATTTTTTTTAAATAGTTCTCCTAAACAAGCATGTTTTGAGCCTGATTCTAACATTGGCCACATGCTCTGCAGGTCTTCTTGAGTTAGCTTAAATACGCAGAGAAATTTTGCAGATAATTCTGAAAACCCCACAGTTGTGCAGTCATTCACACTGGAACCTTGTGGTGCAGTTTTTATTCTAACAGAGATCATCCTTCCACCCTACTAGTATGCTTTGCCTGTTTCCATGGCGTAATTTCCAGGGAAATCATCACACATCTCAAATGGCTGCAAGTCTAAAACCTGTTTACCCTACTGGAGGGCATGGAATGGGATGTTTAGCATGGCACATCTTATCATAAGCATGACAGACGAATAAATAATGTTTATGAAAGAACCACAGCTAGTTCGTTTAAGGAAAGGGCTTTCAAGTTCCAATGATTATAAATGACAGCAATCAGAAGATTTCTGTACAAATAAGCTATGTCCAGAACATGGGAGAATCTTGATCAAATTGATGCCCTAGGAACAGGATCTGGAGAGCATCAATCACAAGTAGGAATGTAAGACCAAGTCACCACATCAAAGTCCAAGTGAGTGGGAACGCTGCCTTGCAGCGTACGTAGCAGCCTAGCGCTTACTTGGGTAGTGGGCAAGTCTGACCTCTGGGTATGACAAAGTATGGAAGCTGTAGAGATACTCTCCCAGATGCGAGCTGCCACCTTCCCCGGCAGAGAAGAAAGGAGATTAACTAGGGTGGAGATACAAGAGTTTTTCTGCCTGTGATTTTCCTGCCATCAGGGTAGATGTTGGAGAGGGATGCTAGCTCACGGCTGTTAAGAGAAGCAGAATGCAATGTAGGAGCAGAAGGTGAGTGTTTATTTTATATTTCTACTTTGATTAGAGAGAATATTTGATAAAGAGCAGCTCTCCCACTTCCCCCAGGGTGAGGCTGCTAAACTGAACGCTAGGCTACAAGTGAGCATCACATCCACAACAAGAAAATGTATCACCCCTCAAGAACTCGATTGCTTCTCATGCACCCAAATATACTTCAAAATAGCCCAAAAGAGGTTCCTTCCCTCCCACATGGAAGCAGCTGCAGAGAAATCTCAGCTTAATATTGACACCTCCAGCCTGGAGAGTGCCCAATTTGCATGCATTACATCTGTAGTTTGGAATAAAAAGATGCATGATGTGACAGGAGGGGGAATGGGCAACAATGAAGAAGGCGAACAGTGCCCTGTCCTAATTTCTAAAAGCCTCTGAAGATAAGAGAGAGAGAGGGCTGCAGCAACGGATTGCCTAATGCTTCTGTTCTTTACCAGCCACAGTTAAAAGGAGGAAAAGCCTATTAAGAGGCTGATATGTTCTGTGTAGCTTCTCTTCTGCAATTGTCTGCAAATCCTTGTGCTCCGAAGCATTTTCCTTGAGAGTGCTCACAGACATGCTACGAACAAGCGTAAGTACTGCCAATTGTTTTAGCATGATAAATGCATTTAAAAGCTTTCAATATTTTTGTCTGTTTACAGGCACGCTCCTCAAGGAATTTTGACAAGCTTGCCAGAATGGAAAAGTTGCAAAATGCTTAACTTAGTGCTGAAGTTAATGCAAATTCTCAAGTAAGAAACCTGGGTATTCTTGGGGCATTGAAAGAGGAAGGCAAAGGATGAACAAACCCAAATCACTGCTCCTGACAAAGTGAGACTGGCCAAGAGCCTGTGCTAGTACACGGCACACTTCCAAAAGGCTTCCTCCAGATACCCCAGCAATCGCTAACGCGGCTTCCATGCAACTTACAGTATTGCACAACCAGCTGTGGGTTAACTCTCCCGGTACTTCTGCAGGAACTAAAGAGACGAGTGCTTCATCTGGGGCAATAAAAGGACTTGATGGTGGCACCACAAGCGGAACACCGAGGTTCCTCCCCATGCTGTGGCTAAACTGAAAGCCAGCCCTTCCTCTGCCACCTCCATCAGGGCCATCTGCACTTGCACTCCAGAGGCCAAACAGGGCTGCCAAAAGGCCATCCTACAAGACATGTGCTGCTATTTCCACCTTCAAACCTTCACTTTCACACACGTCTCGCAGCTCCCCAAAGCTAATGAGGCCTGCCTAGGAGACTGTACTCAGTCTCCACACAAAACACGTCTACAGCCTGAAAGACTACACCCATGTCCTGTACCCGATGTAGAGAAGGACTGGGACACCTAGAGAGTGCAAAACCGGGAATGGGAGTGTTTCTTCATACTGTATTAGTCCAATCCCTTTGCCCTGAGGAAATAAAGCTCACAGATAATTTGCCTGCTAGAGAACTCTATTCCACCCTAATCTGGGTGCGGGACTCCAGGAGATAATCTCTGCAAAGCCGAGTCCTGTGGAGACAAGCCAGAAGACCTCTGTACAGCGAGTCTTCCCCAAGGAGGGGTGGGAAAGGGCTGCTAAAGCAGATCCTGCCGGCCTTCTCACCATGGCACAACCTGCGCAGGCAAGGCCAGCTAGGGCAGAGTGAGCAGAGCGGGGAAACGCTCTGAGTGCAAATCAGGAAAAAGACAATTTATATCCCAGAAAGTCAACAAGTATCCCACCAGAATGAGCAGGGGAATAGCACTGAAATTATTTAAGTGGTTCACATAAAAAAAGGTAATCTGCTAAAGAGTAAAATTATACAAGCCAGTAAGCACATAGTATAAAGAGCCTTTAATATTGATTAACTCACTCAATATTTCATGGAATTCACATCTTGCTCAAGAGTGGAGAAACGAGAGAGAAAATGCTCAGTTTGGTCAGGTCCTGATGTCTACAAGCTTAGACAAATAGCAGCATTGTCAGGTTTGGACTGACTTCATGTTTTAATAAAGACACTGGTTGGTTTTAGCAGTGTTCTCAGACATGGTTGGTGCTAAATCTGTACACAGAGGTGATACAGGCTGGGCATT
The DNA here is from genome assembly GCA_003993805.1 of Himantopus leucocephalus. Taxonomy (NCBI): domain Eukaryota; kingdom Metazoa; phylum Chordata; class Aves; order Charadriiformes; family Recurvirostridae; genus Himantopus; species Himantopus leucocephalus. Next base: position 3,443,516 of record RSEF01000023.1, read on the forward strand.
GAGAGGAATTGCTTGTAGGAATGAGATTCCCAGCAACAGGGTATGGGTAGGTAACCCCTAGGAGCTGTATTAAAAGTCTCACTTCATAAAAATGGAAAGAGGAAAGAGATCAAAGCTGTTCTAGATACCTCGCCGCACTGCAGAGAAAGGAACTGACATGGACATGTGACCTCAAAAAAGAAAAAAAAAGGCAACGAAATTGCACTAAAATTGATTCAGAACTCACCAAACATGTTACCAATGTGGCCGTTCTTAGTCAGCGGTCGCAGTTCATTTTTTCCAAGTGCATATTGTTTGTAGTTATCCCAAGCGAATTTCATCATCTGTAAAAAGAAAAGTTGAATGAAAGCACTTAGCAGAACTGAAAGTTTTCTGAACTTCAGGTCTGGAAACAAATGGAACTTTCCCATCCACTGCTAAATCCAGCAACCAATGGCCCATTAATTATAAAATCTTAATTCACACTGAACACTGATGAATGGGGTTGCATTCAGCAGTTCGCTGAAGTCTCAAACTCATCGCTCCTGGTGCCGAACTTGGGACTGGCACATTTCAGAAGCAGCACAGTATCCACCACACTGAGAGTCCACTTCTCCTCTGGGCTGTGCAAACCAAGTGGGAATTTTAGAAAGATGCCTCCATCTCTGAATTTCTGACCTTTTTTTGAGGAGCATCAGTATTTCAGAATGGTAATTGAAATGGGCTAAAAATGTAAGGCCAAAGCTGATACATCTCTAAGTATAGGGATGTTACCTTCTGAGTTTTCGCATTTCTTTATGATAGCAATAATGAAACTTGACCAAACTGAAAAACCACCCCCCATCTGCCCACCTTGCAGCAGTTACACACACAACTTTGGCGAAGCAGCACCACTGAGGTACACAATACACTTAATACTGTGGCAAGCAAAGGAAGAAATTGTTCTTTGTTTAAGGACTGCACAAAAGTTTTCTTTCTATTAATTAACAGAATAGCTTCATAAAGGAGAAAGGGGAAATGCATGACATTTTGGTATCTTCTTATCAAAACTCAGAAGTGCTTTCTTAACAGAGTCCTGCAGATGGGCTGGGTGATTTCTGAGAAACCCCTTCCAACTCAAACAATTCCTTTTGGGACATTTGAACTGTCCTGCCTGGGCTCAGCACGTTAACCTTTCCCTGAGGACTGCAAGGCGGTGGGTTTGTGTGAGTGCCAACACACACACACACATCAGCACTGCCTTTTTGGTCTTCCTGCCCCTTTGGCTCCAGCTGGTAGGAAAAATTAAACCTGCAAGTATCCTCTCTGCAGCTAGGAGAGACTAGGACTTGTCAGCTTCTAAGGAGTGCCTTAAATAAAGCTCCCTTTTATAATCCACGCAGCCTGGCTCTGAGCAGTTGCAGCCCCACCATCGCAGTGACCTGTACATTCTTTGATTCAATCCCTGGAAAAAAGTCAGATAACAAAGGGAAAGAAGGCGGCTTCAGAGAATCAACAATATTCTCCACCGCCGCTCAACAAAGATAAGAGTCTTCTAAAATGCTTCACTCAAACAAGACATTTGAGAGAAAAGGACAGTTTAAAACAAATCATTCCTCCACAGAGTGCCCCTGTCTAGCACCTGCAACAGCGTTTACTGCTCTATTTCAGGATCAGAGTATGCAGGTTACTTTGGTCTGAAATTCCTACTGTTATTTCAGTTCTTACTTTTGTCCTTCCCTCCAGCTGTGTGTTTCACAAACCCAACATCGCAGGCCTCTGGCAGTATCCTCCTTAATTAGCACACATACACAAAAAGCCACATCACCAGATTTCTCCCCGCCTTTTTAAACATCAAGCTTCCAAAGTAAAGTTTCACAGAGCTGGTCATATGGACGAAGATAAACATTTGCTGAACTGATTGATAACACTCAGACTCCAACACCACCAGGACAAGGAATGTTGGACAAACAAATAAAGTCAACTTGGGTTTTAAAAACTCAGTGTGGGACGAATTAGTCACAGGAGCACTCTGCTCCGAGAAAACTAAATAATGACTGGGGGGGGAAGAATCCACTCAAACATGCCTCAGTCATATGACTTGGGATATTCATTTTATTTTCCCTAGATCTCTGGGGTTTTTTTTCAGTGGCAACTTTATTCTAAATGGGAAGTTCTCATTCTTCATTAACGTAACAGGGCAAATCTTTGAGGAACTCTGTACTCTCTCTGACAGTACCGAGTGAATGTTTTTATGTCTCAGAGGCTGATCCTGAAACTTACTGCAGGAAAGATGGTGTTTCCATAAAGACAGCTTTCCCACAGCGAGCGACAGGGCTCCAGCACCAGAAAGGAAACAGCTAGGCAATCTATTCGGTTCATTTCTCTTCTGAATGAGAGCTGAGGAAGAAGGACCCACCCTTCTGGCACAGAGAGCCTGGACATGGAGAGGATGTGGAAATGACTATTTTGTTGCACAAACTCCTAACACTGTAATTCTGAATCAGCCTCATTTTAAGCTGAGTATGAAATTTAAAGTTATTTCCTTCCCTCAACTTTTTTAACCCCTGCATTCCAGAACATCCAAAGTTCCTTCTTCAAAGCACATGAGAAACCTAGGTGTCTCTGCCCCACTGGTGCAGATGGCTCTCTGGGATTCAGGGTTCGCCGACACCTCCATCACAGGCAAGAAAACTACCTGGGGTTTCCCTTCAACAGCCGCTTATATCCTACAAGGGAAACCTCCTCTCCTTCCATCTTCTCACACAAGGAGGGACTGCGTGAGGCCTGCTGACAGACACCCCAAAGTGACTCACTTCACACAGGACTCCCAAGTGCTATTTGAATAAATAAGTTTATTCTTAATTTGCCTATTCAACCATTTAAGCTGCATTTGTCACGGTGTTGCAAAAAAGTTCACTACAAAATGATTTCTCGGGCTGGGCTGGCTGCAGTGTCTTAAACTCTCCTGCCCTGTTCTGTCCTGAGCTGATAATCAGGCAGACAGAGGATGGATGAGATTGGATATGCTGCCTTGTCATACTGAAGGGTTGTCAGTTTTCCTTTACGTGAACAAAATTTTGCTCACTGCTTTTAAACCCTGTATATTTGGGAGGCAAGATGCATAATGTGGTACTCTTTCATTTTCCGAGATCAAGCTTTCCTCTCTCTAACGAGGGGCCCAAAAGCAGCAACTGCAAAAGTTTAAAAGCCAAAAGCATCTGCACCACTCTGCCCATTCTGGCTTTCTGCAGCTGTCTTTCCAATCCAAATTTAGCAGTGCAACTTCCAAACCACTAAAGAGATTCATCAAGTTTCTAAAAGCGGGGACTCCACATTTATATACCGTACGGAGCACTGAGATGGAGTTTTCAGCAGCTTTCTCTGACAGAGGTTCCAAACACCAGGCTGAAAGGGAAGGGGATGGAGCTGAGAGGCGCAAAATGGAAATTTGCACAGTGAAGGTTTTATGTCCACTTTCTGATGAGACGCCAAGGTTAGAAGTGAATATTTTATGCCATTCTAGTCATGACAAATCACGATACGTCAGCATTAACATCATGCCATTTTAGATTTGAAAAATGGCACCAGAACCACAAAAATTATGGAAATAGACCCATAATTTTAGATTTTGTTCTTACCAGTATGCCATCTGCCATCTAACAGACAATTATCTATCTGGCCCTGAAATTCTAGTCACCCTAACTTTGTTGATTTATAGCAGAGACTTCCAAATTTATAATTGAGTTTGTCAGATTGCTCTTTCTTTTCTATAATCTGTAAGTCACTTTTTACTTTTCCGAGCTTCAGCTACCCAGCTAGACGATTACATATTTAAATCAACTACAAGTAACTAAACTAAATTCTGAAAACCCGCACTTATCACTTTCCATCATTTAGGTCATTACCCTTTCTTGTGCTTTGCTCCATCTAAACCCAAAAAAGATCTTGCTCTCAAGCCCACGAGTACTTCATATGGGCAGCAGCCTTCCACAGGAGCGAGGCGCCATCTCCTTTAAAATACTGGGCCAAACACTAAGTATTGTATCCCTTCAGATACCGCAGCAGGAAATCATACATGTATTTAATGTTTTTGCTGATACCCCAAACTTCTCCATCTGCTAAGCCTAACAAGTACACCACAACAGCACCTACACCGCTACCACAGCTTTGCCCATTTGCTCATTTCTGTTTGCTTTTGCCATGTCTTAAATCAGCAAAAATTCTTACATTTCCGAAGATCAAATATGCCAAATCATACACTGAAAATCAACTCTCCAGACTCAGTAAATAAAAGCGTCAACAAAGTTGGTAACGCTCCCTTCTCCGCACACACTACATGACATACCACTGTCCCTCGGTCTGGCAGTGCCTTTATGATGCCACCCAGGCTGTAACACAGGAGATACTGACCAGCTGGGATTTACAATTTCTGCCCACGTGTACTAGTCCTGATTTTCAGCGTGCCACCAGTTCACTGATTTTCAGGGAATCTGATGTTATGGAAAAATCAGACTCCGGTGGAAAGGTGGTCGGGAAGAAGTCAGAACAAAAAGGCATTTCACCAGTTCTGTGATCCAGATAATGAAGAAACAGGGCTCAGGATAAAAACTTGGCCAAGGAAGAGTTTTCACTCTGAAGTGATGTGCAAATCTGATGTTCTTTAATGTATGTAATAACTACACCCCTGAAAATCCCTGGGTTTATGTACTTGCAAAAAGCAGAGAGATCAGAGAAAAAAAGAAAAAAATCCCCCCCACTATCACTTGCCCTCCTTTTGTTACCAGGGAAGATTTAAAAACGCTGAACATTTCCAAACAGCTATTTGATTAGTTTTATCCATCTAGGCTGGGATAATTAGTAAATGCTTGAAAGATGAAATCTAAATATACCAACCAATCAGCCCCTTCCAAGAACTTCCAAGGAACATTACACAAAGCCATTATCTTTACAAGATAACCACTTTTGTGGCTCTTTAGCCCTCCTTCTTCAACTCCCCTTCAAATATTTAACTATTAAGCTATCTAAGAAATTCCCGGTTTGGGTTTTCAAAAAAAACCCAACCCAACCCAAAACAAAACAAAAAACCACCAAAAAACCCCAAAACAAACAAACAAAAAAGGGTGTTGGTGCGTGTAATTTTAAATATTTCTTTCCCTATTATATTTCTAACTTGTTTTTTCCCATCTCAAATTACCAGACAGGTTTTTCTTCCTTTCTCTGCAGCTGGAGGAAGATTAGTTGTCATATCAGTTTCAAAACTAGGACCTGTTCTTTCCCATCTCTAACCTTCTTGCTACCCCAAAATAGCTCTGTTTTAGTTCAGATTTTTAACCTGCAATATAATGCCATATATTTTCCCCAGCTGTGTAAAAAATAATTTGCCACATGACAAGATGCAGAGAAAAAAAGGAACCGACTGTCAGTCTTGCAGACAGAAGAAAAAATCTGCCGGAACACATGAGGATAAGCCATTTGTATTTGGAATAATGGATGATATTTTTTTCTAATCAGACTTGCATACACTTGTATAATTCAGGACTGACTGTGGGAAAGGCAATGAAACAGTACCATGTTTATTATCTGTTGCTTTTTTTTAATATCATCACACGGAGATATAAATATCCATACAGACACCATGGCGGAATGTTATAAAAAGGCGAGAATTTATTTGAAAATCTTTACTACAAAGCTGAGCAACTTCTCAGGCTACTTCTTTGGGACACTGTCCATAGAAACATTTTTACGTAATACCAAAACAATAACCAAAAAGCTGCGTGTTAATGCCAGTTGATTGAAAGGTTCCATTTAGGCAGACACTAATATCCACAGGCTTTTACTTCATGGGTTTAAAAGCCTGTAACTCGCAGAACAGACACTGCTTCAGCACATGAAAGACGTTACCAAGCAACCCACAGAAACGGACACCAACATTGATAATCCATTCTAAAGTAATTACATTTTATAATTAAAGATTACAGTAAATCCAATAGATCCCAACAGGAACTTGAGCAATTTAGAGACATGCTAGCTAACCTGCCTGTTTTATAGCATCCATGTTAGCTTCCATCTTTGAATAAAACATGAAATGAATTGCAGAGATTTTCATTTAATAGGCCTTCAAACAACTGATAACTGTTCCAGAGTCTCACCTTGGTAAGTACTAATCTAACATCACCTCACTTCTCTGACTTCATTCTTCTTTTAACTGATGGTAAAGGGGAGACTGCCAGTAAAACCCGAGTCTGTTACTACCAAATGAAAGCCCTGGCAAAATCAAGTGAACACAATCTCTTCGATTTCAAGTGCTTTCCGTTCCTGACCCTTCTCATACACCCGCTGGGCAACTTCCACTACCGTGTGCCTCAGCTTATCCATCTACCACACAGAACTCATCCTTTTCTTCTAAGAGCACCAGGCATAATAAAGAGAAACAACCAAAGTGTATTAAACAGCGTGGGACTGAGTTCAGTTGGTGAATTCCTGCTCAATATTCTTTCACCCAGTGATCTTGCAGACCCAGAACCATTTTGCACGAGATGGCAGGGGCAGATTCAGGGTCAAAACTCAACGCCTGTCTACACGCACTTGGTGTTAGCCATGGCTTCCTACGGCAGAGAGAGGTGCGAGTGCCTGGGCAAGGTCCCCGACTCAGGAGAGTAGAAATTATTCTGCTGCAGCTGCATCAACACAGTGACGTACCTCTTAGCCAGAGGTGATCTGCGCAAGTGAACACTGGGATTATACGTGCAACTGTAACGGGCAGGAGGTTGATTAGCCTCCCAGATAACCCAAGACTGATTTCTGTCGCAAACCCACTTCCTCTAAAGCACATTTCTGCAAATACACCCTTTGGAACAATGCCCGAAGCTCAGGAAAGCCTCAGCTCTGTGACAGCTGCCTTTGCCACTGTTCTACTCAATCTTTCCTTAAACACAAGACAAAGGCTCATGTTTCCATACCCAAAGCACCAGCCCGAGTACGTAACTCCTCCCTTGTGCTCTGGCTCTTTATAATGGATTCTAAAACAAAATTTCCAACCTTGTCAGCCTACCGACTGTAAATACATCAGCTGATTGTTTAGTGTTAGATGGTAGATAGATACTGTGAATTACTTGCTACATGTCACTTTATCTAGAAGCAAATATAACAGTAATTCAAGCAGCAGATGAGTGGGGCTTTGCTTCAGACTTTTTTGGTGAAGTCTTGGCAGCTTGTTTTCAAACGTGCATGGGTGGTTTTTTATTACATCAGTTACTATCACAGCGCACCCTCTCTTGCACAATAGCCAAAGACACAGCAGACCATTGCTCAGAAAGCTGATCTCCATCACCGGAAGCAATGGAGGAATTCTTTATGAAGTTAGAAGAAATCGCCTTCCATCACACAGTCACAAGGCACCTTCCAGCAAGTTGTAATANAAAAAAAAAAAAAAAAAAAAAGTTTCAACTTCTGCTTGCTGTTCCCAGACAGACGGGCCAGCTGAGTAAAGGAGAGCTATTCAGCTCAGATCTGCAGAGGTAAGCACTCTCTCCCCACCACAATCAGGAAAAAAGCAGGACTAGAAGCTTGATTTGCACTGGGGGAACAGAAAAAAAAACCCCAGCAGAGTAGTCCAAGGTCGTTAGTGTTAGTGACAAGGACAGAAATAGAACTCAAGAGTCTTCCTGACTCACAGCCCCTGCTAGGAAAGCTGAATGGGAGAAAGAACAGCTCAAAACACAATTAAACTACATCCTAATTAAATTCCTAATGCAACTAGATTTAACTGTGTCAAGAGGGGGAAAAAAAATAAATCCTTCGATAGGACTATCTCAGGCATTAAGACCCAGCTGGATCCAGCTGCATCTAAATCAGGAAACATGTCAGCAAGAGCAGTTGATTTTGCAGTTAGTTTCTTAATGAGATGTTAGACTGTAAGAGGACGACAATGGGTTTGAGAACAAATTTGCAAGTCTAGACCAAAGCACAGGGTGATTTAGTAGAGAGACGAGAAAAGCTGAGGTCTCATCTCCTTCACTTCCCAGAATCAAAGCCTGTGGAAAATTCTAATAGAAATAAAAGGTATTTGTGTTCTCGGTCACCCTAATGCTGTCAGCTTTGTATTTCCTCCGAGCCTCTATAGCTGATCAAACATATGATATTCCAGAGCACGACCGAAGCCAACGCTGTACAAGGCCAGAAATAAAAATGATGAAGATTCTTCTGGTCCTAAGCTTGTTACCTCTAACTGCTATTCAAGCACTTGCTGTCATGAGGTTTAGAGAACTTGCACAAAAAGGCAATCCACGATGTCCAGTTTGCACCCAGCAGTCTTAGCCAGAGGAACTGACCCTATTAAACTGGCAGGATGATTTCTTTCATCGATGGATACTCAAAAGGCAATTTGGCATGGCTGCAAAAAAATTGGGGTCAGTGTCAAAGAGCAAATCTAACTGTAAGTTGTGTGATGCAGATGAAAGTGAAGATGTTGTGCCAGCAAACATACAGAAAGTGAACAGATATAAAGGAAGATTAAAAATTGGAGAGAGAACACGTCAAGAAAGATGAGCTTAAAACCACAGGAATAATTATGATCTCCCTTGTTATTACTACAGAATGAAGGCAGAAGTAGCTCTTTGAGCAACGTAAGTATGAGGAAATTGGAAAAGAAATTTCAGGTCATTATAAAACATTGGGGTTTTTTTTTGATACTGTGCAGAATTTGAACTTAGCTCTGTTTTACTGCTCCCACGCAGATTTCCCACCCAAAACGGATTTCTTAAATGGAAATTTAAGTTGTGAGTATATACCTGCAGCATTAAAAAGTGCTTTCCAAGGTGGAAGATATCAGTTCAAGTAACAACTGAAGACATGAAATCATTCTCTTTTTTGTAAAATATTAGACTACTAGGTAATAATATTCTAATATTAGATATTTAGAAGTATTAAAATGTACCTATGAACACAACACAGTGCTATACTTTACCATGATGCCAGTTTCAGGAATTATTGTACGTGCTGCACTTTGGAAGTGAAAAGGTGCCATATATCAAAATACATTTATACAGACTTTCACGCACAAAGAGGTGTATCAAGCAAATATTTTCCTCAACACTACTGCGATGTCACAAATCATTACCTTTACATTCTAATGTAATGGTTCACTTCACAAGATTACTTTTGCTAACAAAGTTGCATATTAGGAGATGCCTGTCAAACACACAACTCTTTATATGGCTACTGCCAGGGTTGCATGCACACAGGACAGCAGGCGGACCCAGAAAGCAAGCAATACACTTTGTGTGACACCATTATTTGGATTTTTTAAGTCCTTTTAACTCTAGGTTGGACAATCTGGTAATGGCTTTTCCTAGTGACTGCTATTTTATTCCAGCATGCTTTGAGGAAAGAAAGTGGAAAAAAATTACTTAGCTAGTAATTGTGCTTCTTCAAATGTCACCACAGAGTCCCCCTCCTGAGTTTTGTGCCTGCAGCATAAATCATGCAAGAAATTCCCCTACCTCTTAAGATTTTGGGTACTGTGACATACCTATAGGCTGCCTTGAGGGCTCTTACATTTCAACTATGTCCCTTCAAGCATGTACAGCACACGGTCTTCGTAAATCCCTAATTACACACAGATGACAGATTTTCCTGAAAGGTGACCAACATTCCAGGCGAACGATGTACAACAATCAGTTAAACACACTGGCCAGAATCCGTGAGCTCCTCACCATAATATTCCCACATTCAAAGGGAAGGTGGGTAGAAACACAAACACTGAGCAAGATTGTTTTTCCAGGCCCGCATTATGACAAGGTAAGTCATTTTCTCTTTCCCTAAAGATACCATCTGCACAGGATTCTCATTTCTGGAGAGCCAGAGCCCAAGGGGATGCTCTAAAAGAAGCTGTAGCGATAACTAACCAAAAATGGGCACACCGCAAGGAAAAAAAAAAAAAAGTGTGTGGGGACATTTTTCTTTTCTTTTTCAAGGAAAATAATAAAAGGACAAGAAAAAAATGTCTTTAGAACCTATTAGTCCTACCTGTTTGACAGCCTGTGAGAGAGACATCAAACAGATCAATTACGAAAAGAAACAAAACAGAGAAGATATGAGGCTTTGTACTCCTGAGCCGTGGATGTGGGACCATGGCAGGAATACCCTGTGGGTGTGGAAGCGAAAGACTAAACAGGGGCCCCAGTCTTTGTGCGTAAATCTGCCACAGAGCTGTCTGGAGGCAAGTAAATAAAGCCTTCCTCGCCCAGAGCAGAAATATCCTGACAGCCACCACGAAGCACGGTTATGGAAATTATGATGCACCAGGAGGCCTGGGTTCTGTGTAAGGCTCTGAAGCCAGCAGCCCAAGTTGGACAGCTGAAGAGCTCTGGTTCAGCCAAAGAAACATTTCCAAAGCATTTTCAGATATAAAAAGTGAAGACCACCCTCACAATCAGCCACATCCTCTTTTGCGAAGACGAGATCTCTCAGCCTGGGACACAGCAAGATGCTTTGGAACAGGAGTGACTTGGAGCTGGTAAGTCAGCGTAGAGGGCCAGGTGAATGAACTGAACTGATTCACACCACGGCTCAAGGTACAACCTTGGCTAAAGACAACCTAAACAGGTTGAATAGGCCTCTGTTAGGCCCTTAAATCTGGAAATGGGAATCACAGCTCTGAATAGAACCGACACTGTAAGATATGAAAGGAGTCCTTTCGCATTGCAGGAAAAACTTAGCACGGTCACAGGTTCACTCAGCAGCTCAATACACACGTCTCACTCTTTCCATTTCAGGACTATGCATCTGATCTGCCTCTCTCCTCCCAGCACTGGCAAAGCGTGAATTGCTTTTGACACATGGATAGCTCACGGGCCCAAAAAGCAGTCATAAGCAGATGGGATAACTGAAGGAAGGAAAGAAAGAAAAAAAGTAAATACAGGCTGAGAGTTACCCTGCATCGCTCCTGTTTTGCACTGTGAGAACAGAATTAGGGAGCAGAAGAAACAGCTGTTTGGAAACTGTCTTTGACTCAGTCCAAACGCTGGAAGAGGAGAAAAGAGGGAAGTTGGGAACTGCCAGCACACCTCATGCTTTATCTCACACTTGGATGGCTTAACAGGAGAGATCTGGGAGGATGAGTTTAGTTTAATGATTTCTTGCTGGTTCACCTGCTGCCCATCTGTCTTTGTAGTCCTTGCTCGGAGGGACAGATTGGAGCATTGCTGTCCTCTCCCCTTTCAAGAGTTACTTGTGATTTTAACTTCTGAAGAGAGGCGCAGAGCAATTCTCAAGCATTAAGTAGTCAGCAGAGATTAGCCCAATAATTTATCAAAGGTAATAGCTAATAACAGACACAAGAAACTTGCTCAGAGCCTTCCTAGAGCCTCTTGTCAGAGTTGTCACCTTACAAAAGTGTTATAAGAAATTCTTGGACCACAGCAGCAAATTTATTAGCCAGAGGCTGATAAACTCTTCAAGAGCCCCTCAGTCAACAATAAATCATACAAATCAGGTTGCAAATACTGGATCTTTAATAAAAATGAAGTTGGTGTAGTGGATGTTAGAACAACGTTAGAATTCTGCTGGCAGGATGAAGGGGACTCGCTTTCATTCAGCCTGACCTCCCATCACGAGAGGGACCAGGGCTTGGCCCTGGCATCATTCCAGCACTGCACTGGACAGTCATCATACAACAGTGACTAACGAACTGCTGAAAGAATAAAGCAAGAAATGGAAAGTCAGGAGATCTGGGTAATAAACTAAATAAAAGAACCACAAAGATTCATCAAGATTAGAGACAGAAGGTACCCCCTAGGTCACAGACTCCATGCCCCTGCCAATGTAGAAGTGGCTCTCACAGTACTACTCTGGCCGTGATTCCTTGCAAGACTTAAGCAACAAGCTTCCACTCTGTTTCACTTACCAAATTTCAACCTAATATTCAACTCAAAATTTTATTTCTTTAGGTCTTTGAAATCCAGAAGGGAAAGGACCAGAAGACTGCTTTAACCTACACCAGCCAAGGAGTTGCCTTTCAAAAATCAATCTTTTGAATTATTCTACCGTGCAGCGAGCGATGAGAGTGGGCAGATCCGCATGCAGCAGCGACAATGTTCTGGTTGTTGGAGGGCTCACTAACACACAGAACAAATGTCTGAAGGATAAGATAATCAAATACAGCTATGATGTTTCAAGACTGAGGAATCCTAACATGGTATCAGTATTGGAGGAAGGCCTTCAAGAAAGCCAAAACAGCACCAGAAATCAGTCAAGGATTTGTTTGGGTTCATCTAGCACAATGCTGAACTACCAACATAAATATGTGTCCTTCCTAGATAACTTCAGAGGAAAATGGAGGCTCAGATAGAAGAAGAGCCAGAAACATCCACATTTCCACTGGAAGATTTTATTTGTGAGCTGGGCTGGCTAACCCAGACAGCAGGAGGGTTTCAGGATGGATGAAATGCGATTACATTATAATTATCTTTCGTTACTTTGCAAAGTACATGGTTATGCACTTTCTTTACTGCCCAGGGAAATCATGTTAACACAATTAGAGCAAGAACCCTGTCTTAAACCTGGTTTGCTCGGATGTTACTAACATGGTTCCAACTCTCAGTGCAGACAGTCTTCAGAGCCATCTTGCTCCATAAATCAGTGGGAGTTGTCTGAAGCAAGTACCAGCTCTTAGAGAAGAGACATTCTCTAGGATGCACTGAACATAGAGCTTCACTGTATATCATCACCCTGTGCAAGCGCTGTTGGCACGATGAGATGCTGTAAAATTTCTAAATCTCTCGCATTTATTATTCTTTGCAGCCTTACTTTTAGGGTATCATTCTACCCACTAATAAACTAAGAGAGAGAGAGAAGTGTAACAACAGCTCTATGGCCAGGCAATAGAAGTGTTGGAGGCCAGATTAGAACTAATGAGTTCCTGGCTCCCACTCAATCACAACCATCAGAACAATTAGCTCAAATAAGCCTGAGAACTGTTTTCTGCTCAGCTGTTGTCTGCCCATCCTCCCTGGTAACTTTTGATCTGGAAAACTTCAATTCGGTTTGACAGAGGGTAAAGGTCACAAAGAAACTAAAGTGCAGTGCAAATTGCCGGCAGACTGGAGGAGTGACCCACAGAGTGCCCCACTAAAGGCAGGAGAGCAGTACAAGCTCCTGCTCTGTTCAGCCACAACCCACTGAGCAGGGGGCAGCTATGGGTACCACACACCCGGAGCTGGATCATGCCTCTGGCCCACAGAGCCGAGCAGGGACACTGGGAAGAGCTACAGACACCACGGGACAGGGGTGGGTGACACAGAAGGAACTACAAGCAGAGGGATGGGGAACTGCATGAGGGGGATCTAAGGACATATGAGGGTTTCAGCACACAGGACTCCTATTCCCAGAAAGCTTCCATTACCTTCCTGCTAGGGGAAGAAGTCAGTCTTAAGAACACACTTTTCCTTTTCAAAGACCATCGAGATCTCTCCTTTGATCCTACTATGAAGCAGATACGCACACGGTCTCTGCATTTTTGCCAAGGTAAGTAGATGCAAAAGGGAAACACTAAAGTCACTCCAGCGTAATGCAACCCCTAGCCACTACTTACACTCCAGTGTCCTCCCAGGGAATGTTGAACTGCCTGAGAGGAAACACTTTTGTCACATATCAGCTTGCTGGATTAGGGATAAAAACAATTGTGCCCATTTTACAGAGGTGCATACTGGATCCAAACAGTGACACGATGTCAGGAACAGAACCCAGGACCAAGTGTCCTGTTCTAATTAACAGTAGATGCTGTGCCCCCTTTAGCAAGAGTACAAATGAGTAACACCCCTGTCCCATAAATAGAGGATGTTTATTATGCAGTCCTTCAGTGTTCCCACTGCGCTCTCTTTCCTACAATGGTTTGGGTCCATCATGCACAATACACTCGCATTACGCACGGATCACTGACACCACTGCCCATGACAGCTTCTCTGGAGCCCTTCCAAAATATTGTGTCATATGATGAACTGAAGCGCCAGGGGGATACGCAGTAAAGACAGCAATCATGGGAGTGTGTTCGCTCCTCATGCCAAATCCATTCACAGCGTTCAGTGAAAAGTACTTTTTTTGGGAATGTAAATTTAGTCTCTTTCCTAAGTTTAAAAATTAGAATGCTCCAAGCGCAAGATTTCCTCTTCCCACCAATGAAGGGAATACTCTTTCCTGCTTTCTCCTTTTGACAGCTTCATGTCAGTTTTATATTCAGAACTAAATGACAGACTGATCTAAGACACGTTCTCCTTTCCCCCTCTCAGTCTCCCATCTAAAATCTAAACTGGTTTAAATACTGCAAAACATATTCAAAAACAACAAAACAAAATGATAAACAATCTAGACAATAATAGACTAATAGAGCACAACAAATATGATTGATTAACATCATCTGGTAAAGCCTTGCATACAGATCCAAAGGAAAGAAGACTAGACACAAAAATCTTTCTCCCATTAAGGGGCAAATTTAATTGTTGATTAATCAGGAGTCTATAAATATTTTGGCTGGAAAAGCGGAATCTTAACTGAGATGACTACTTTTTAGTAANGGGGGGGGGGGGGGGGGGGGGGGGGGGGGGGGGGGGGGTGACAGGAGCTTGGCCCACCTCTGGTACCAGGCGGTGAGGCACAGTAGGCCACCTCGCCTAGCGCAGCCCCCCAGCTATGGGACCCCCCCTGCTTCGACCACGGCCACGTTCAGTACTGCTCCCTGAGGGTACACGGATGTGGTTACAGCAGGATGTTACCGCCAGGCTCCAGCCCTGCTGCCCTAAACCCCTTCTCTTTATATTTGAGACCTTTCAAAGAGCTTATGCGTATTTACTGAAGTAATTCAGCAAGGTGCAGGTCCTGCACAACACGCTTGTGTGTGTCCTAGAAACTCATTTCACCATGTCCAGCACTTGCATTTAGTCATTATCTGTAATCTGCCTGGAGAGGTACACACTCCAACAATTTTGCTGGTGTGCGAATAGTGCATTGTCTTTAAGTGGCAGTTTATAAACTAGTCTCGCACCAAATTTAGTTGCTGTGGAATAAGTGCTTTCAGTGCTAGATTTTGTAGATAAGAACAAATGTCTTCAAATTGCACAGTACCTCCAAATTCCAAAATGCCCTCAGCTCAAGAAATATCAGTAATAGCATGCACTAAGTTATCATTGGCATCTCTAAGGCAAGCAGCACTGTAGCACAGATCACAGCATGTGAAGTATTTTCTATACTCATGCATTCTGCTAACAGAAAAAATATATTTTTAGTCAATTAACTGTATACCCTACAGTCGAAAGAGGCTGACACAGGTTAGGTCTAAATTTTGTTTGCATGAATCCACCAGAGGCTAGTGAAGCAAAAAACCACACTGTATGCACCATTTGTGGGATTTACAGTACAGTATCCTTTTTCACAGGTTCCGTAAATAAATGCATGAGAAAGAACATGGAGCATAGGAAAATTCCAGCAAGCCTGGAGACAGCCAGTGCTTCAAACTGCAGAGAAATTCTCTCATTGCACAGGTATTTCTACCCCAGAGAAAGAATTACAATCTGATTGCAGTATACCTGACTGGTTTGAGATCATCGTTCTAGTCCGTTATAATAAGTATTTTACTGAGAACAGTTTTCTTTACCCTCAGTGTCCAAAGTAAGTCTGCTGGAAGTCACTGGGTTTACATTTGACCAGCACAAAGGACTAGATGTTTTCCATGGGTCTCGGTGAGAACGATGTGCATGGGGAGCTGCACTTCCATCTAGAACTGTGCANGTCTGCTGGAAGTCACTGGGTTTACATTTGACCAGCACAAAGGATTAGATGTTTTCCATGGGTCTCGGTGAGAATGATGTGCATGGGGAGCTGCACTTCCATCTAGAACTGTGCGTGGTGCAACTCACGTACTGAAGCCACTGACAGATTACATTATTTGCTTGTAGTACTGTTCATCCCCAGATTACACAAAGAAAAGGCATTTGTTCTAAATGGAAGAACAGAAGTTGCACAGTGTAGGGAAATGGAGATGTCTGAAACCTTTTTTACGACTGGTTTCAGAAATGAGATGGCTCAGAGACAACCGATAATGTGATTTCCAGCATTGTACCAACAGGCCAATTGCAACTCAAACCGAGAACTGTTTTGAGCCCTGCTTTCAATAAATTGGTGATCACAATCCACTTCCCGGTGCTTATGCACCCACGTAAAATCCCCTGAGAATAACCACAGCTTGCCTCCATGAAGGTGTGCGAGGTGGAAGGAGCGTCTGACCAGACACTTCTCCCACCAGGGGTCAGGGCTGCGGCACAAATTCAGAAGCAGAACAAGCAGCACTTCCCCAGCTCTGCCCCAACACCCGCTTTTTCATTGCGGAAGGGATCACTGGTCAGGACTGTCAAAACCACACAAAGGGAACTCAGCAACCAACACCAAGTAACTTTCCACAAAAGTTGAGCTCCTGATAACATTCCCGGTTCTTGCCAATTATCTTATAGTGACAAACTGTCAAGATATTTGTGTTTAAAAGACTGATCTACCTTAATAGGTGCCTGCTAATCTGCAGAGTGATGCGGGATAACTGTGTACACGGACTCTGATGGCCGTCTTCCCCCTGGGGTCTGATTTTCGAAAGCAAATACATCTTTAGAGCTGTGTTAAAAGAGGACAGCAGACAGCAAGGTGAGGCAAACGAAGATGGAGACAGGAAGAAAAGCCAGGATGAAGAGCACTGCACTGTAAAACAAATAGGCTTCAGTATTACTAATCCGGAGGAAATGAATGCATGTGTCAAACCCAAGGGTACAATCCCAGCAGAGGACTAAAAGCCTGCCTGAATTTGACATATTCCCTTATTTGAAAGGGACAAAGGACACTGTCAGGTTAAGGTATTAGGTATTCTCAGACATCAGGCGAGGGAACTCGCCTTTTGCACCCAAAGAGGAAAAGAAAAACCAGCAAATCTCTTTCACTGTTCACATTTTTCCCACATCTCATGAGCGGAAGTAACCTAGCTAGTTGCATTTAATTGACGGATCCTTTCTGGTCTAGCTGGTTACAATGGTTGTCCTTAAGCACTGGATGGTATTAGTAGGGTTGGTATAAAAATACTCCAGAGGAATGCTGTTCTCCCTCCCCACTGCTTCCCTACCTATGAGACCCATGAAGCCAACACAGCAACAGTACAGCAAGCAGCAGTCTGTTTTGCTCCATCCATCATCAGCAAAACTGTCAGCTCAGCTCCAACAGCAAAATCTTTATTACTGGTTATGATGCAAAAGGCAGAAACCACACGGTCTGATTTTCCCAGATCTGAGGCTGAGTTTGCAGTGCGGCAGTTGGAGGGGAAATCATTTTGACTTTGCGCTGAGCCAATTTGATCTGAAAATTGTTGAGAGCGAATAAATATGGAATCCCACTGTGGCATTTCTGCAGTCACTTTCCAACTACAACCACTTCTCTTTNTTTTTTTCTTGAACATCAGTGATTAGTATTTGGCACATGTAAAAAATTAGCTATTCCCTGAAGCCATGCATGACTGATCAATTACAGAACTAATACGTTTTTCAGAGGTCAGTTTAAGAGATGAATAATCCCAGGCCCTTTTAAATTTCCCAACCTATAGCATGGGGAGATTGTTATTTGGTTTTATTGCAGTTTTCTTCGAAAGGTCAGAGCGCCCACAGTCCTCAGCTGCCCACAGTAACGCACAGCAGTATATCCTAGGCAATTCTCCAGGTGACCAATGACCTTTTGCAGTAAGTAGTCTGTGCAGTACAGGTGCTCTCTTTTTTCCTTCTCAGGAAAACAACTGCTTATTGACTCTGGACTTGTCTTTGAAAAGGTAAATCGAACCTAAGAAGTCTGCCACTCTGTTAAGTTACCCACCAGTGCAAAGCAGCATACCTGCATACACACATCAGCTCAGCTCACTGCAGCACTTACTTCTTTTAACAGACTTCTACGTGCCATTTCAACTTGCTAATCCATCTCTTTTCCTTTCTGCACTACTAGGAAACACGGCATTCAAAGCATGCAAGTCAGGGAGGCAGATACACCCCCGGCCAGACTCCTCAAATCTGCAAACAGCTCCAGTGCCCCTAGCGCTGCTCACAGCTTTCCCAAAGAGCAGTAAAGTGGGAGACACCACAGTGGTGGGTTTCACACTCTGGAAAACACTATCTTTTAAGCAGAAAAAGTCTAGCAGGATGACATTAGTCGACACTTTCCACACATAACACCCAAGAAACTAATGACACACCCTCTACTTTGGCTGAAGCATCAAGCAGCTTAGAGGTTGGGTGGGAAAGAGCAGACGCCTGCTCAAACTCCTGCTCAGACGGAAGGGTCCTACGAGAAAATAGAAAGTTCCAAGTCTCTAGGTTGGGCATCAGCCCTAGTCTTTGATCATGCACCAGTTCCTTCTCCTGGCTTTCATTTAGGCTCTGGCAGACAGATGGGGGAAAATATATCAACAAATCCCATCCATATCCA
Organism: Himantopus leucocephalus; assembly: GCA_003993805.1. Taxonomy (NCBI): domain Eukaryota; kingdom Metazoa; phylum Chordata; class Aves; order Charadriiformes; family Recurvirostridae; genus Himantopus; species Himantopus leucocephalus. The sequence goes on from RSEF01000023.1 coordinate 3,461,972, forward strand.
TCCTCCCTGTTATATAGGTGCTGACCTGTAAGAGCGGCCCGAGGGGAGAAAAGAAAAAAAAACCCAACCCAAAACTTTAAGTACCAGGACGGTTTGGAACACATTTAATAAATTACAGGGCTTAAAAATCTGGAAAAAGAAGGAGAGAAAAGCTACTTGCTGCTACTGCACACAACACCTTAAATCGGCCAGCAAAGCCGCTACCTGCCCCTGCTGGCGTCTCTCACATCATGGGAAGAGTATTTGCTAACCCAAATGCCAAATGAGTTATTTCTTCCTTGCAAATCTTTTTTACCCATCTGTTTCTTTCTATACAGTATTTGTCTTCTAACCTCTCTTCGTTTGTTTTCCTCATGTCCTTTTGATTTGCAAAAAAACAGACACACCTTATCTCTCCCACAAGCTGCACCACCATCCCTTGTTTTGCACATTCAGTCTTGTATCTCAGCACTGTATTTGCTTCTCTCTCTCTTTCTGAATAAATAGAAGTGCAGGCACTTTTAAGGAATCAGGGCTCTGTTTGAAGAGTAATTAGCCGTCAGCATAAAACTAGTATTTATGGATTCTCATCCTTGAAAAATCTAACTCTGCTACCCGGCACTGATTATGGCTGTTATAAACAGATGGGGCTGAATCCATACAACTTGCAATAATCCTATATTTAAAAAATAATTAACTACAAATAAAGGACTGAATTCCACTAGCTTTCATAAATTTGATTTCCAATTTGATTTGTTTGTACAGAGTGGAAGCTGGGTTATGCGTGGCTGTCGTGCTATCCTAGCATACCTTGAAAGTGGGAGTCTGCAGCGTATTCAAGCACACGCTCCACAACTCCAAGCACACGAGAGGGCCGGGTACTGGAACATTCTGAACACCCTGCAGCTGAGATGCAGAACGAAAGGATGGCTCAATCACGCCTGGGATCCGAAAGACACCCAGCACCCCTGGGTGTGCTGTGTCTGGTTGCCTGGCAGAGAAGTTGGAATTTTACCAGCGGCGCAGCCTTTGTTTTAATGGCTGACGGAGATATCAGGAGGGGAGCTTTAAAACACTGTTTTTAAAACACAGGTTACAGCGGATGAAAGCCCTCGGTGTGTTATTCTTTGACTTCCTTCTCTGTTCAACCTGGGGCAGCATCTTTGCTGAATGCCTACATCTCTGTGAGGGAACAAACCCAGGAAATGTATACTCTGCTTAATTAAACCCGGGCATTTTACTTATTGGCACCTCTCACTAGACCAAAATTCGCTCCAAGTTGGTTATCCATCATAGCAAAAGATACGACAAACGCAATCGAATACTACACAGAATCTATAGCTCTTGGTTAACTAGGTCACAGATTGCTCGGCACGCTTCGCCAGGCTGCCAGGCTTTTATGCAGGAACTGTAGGCACTGGGCCAAATCCTGCCCCGTTCGGCCCCTGTAACCCCACCGATGAGGTTACCTGGGCTCGGCGGGCTCTGAGCGAGGGCGAACTTCGGGTCGCCGTTAGCGGGTAACGAGTCCCCAGCCAGTTCCACCCGGAGTGAGCGACAACACGATTTACGGGCACAGCCAGCCTCGCGTCTCCTCCCCGACGTCTGCGAGGGCACATCCCGCCCGTCCCTCCATCCCCATGGACCAGCGCAAGTTTCGTCATCCACCAGCTTCTGTGTACAGCGGCCACGTTTACACCGACACCGCGGCAGGGAGCCTCTTGCACAACCGCAGACCCCTCCCGCCAAGCAAGTTTCCCCCCGCCAATAACCAGACTGAAATTTCCCTTTGCCTAATTTCAGCTCTTTAATTTCCAGTCGCACCCTATCGGGCTGCCCTAACGTTTCCTCTCCGGTGAGAGGAGGTGCGTGCCGGCTCCGACAGGCGCGTGCGCCCGCTGACACCCAGCAGGCACACAGCCATGCTGCGGGACACCCCCATGGAAAGGGACACCACCCCCCCCCAATTCCTGTCCCCTTCCTTGGGAAAAGGAGGGAGAAAGGGGCATGAGGGGCCTGCCTGGGAAATGGGGGCAAGGCTGGGGAAGGGAGGGGGGTGTGAGGAGAGGGGCGGCAACGAGGAGAGGACGAGGCTGTGAGGGGAGGGAGAGGGCTGACTGAGGGGGGACACAGTCATGAGGGGAGGATAAGGGCTGACTGAGGGGGGACATGGCTGTGAGGGGAG
>RSEF01000023.1:3464235-3483876 GCA_003993805.1 Himantopus leucocephalus
TGGGTCACCCGTCCTGTCCGCTCCTCCCCGCAGGTGGGACCCTGCTGCGCTTTGCCGCTTCCGACCCCCCAACGGGGCGAGTAACAAAGTTCGCTGCCCGTGGGGGTTACAGCAATAGGGATAAGCAGAGCCTCTCCGCATCCCGTACCTGGGCACCAGCGCTAACCATCGGTCTGATCACTCCGAGAGCGAACAGCGTCTGCACAATACGCTGCTAATTTCAGTAGTTAGAAGAGGCGCAGGTGAGAAGCGAAGTTACTGAACAAAATTGGTCCTGTTTTACCTCAAAGCAGGACGACGTGGCTCGCGCTAACGGCAGGTTTTGTTTCTTTAGCCGGTGCCTTCGGGAGGGGGATTGAAGATGGGCTCTGGGTCAGCTTCCTCGCGGGGGGGATGGAGCCGTTCCGTCCATGCGCACCCCGTGCCAACGCAGGGTGACAGAGCAGCGTTCCGCAGCGCAGCCGCAGCCGCTGGGGCTGCTCGAAGGCGGGAAAAGGGGCAGCGAAGCCGCACCACATCCCTCCGGCCGGCAAAACACGGGTCTGGGATGGGCAGAGCCATCGGCTCCCCCAGCTCGCGGTTGGTGCTGCAGCCCCTTCCTCCCTCCCTCCCTCCCTCGCATGCAGCCAGTGCAGGCGACGGGGACGGACACTGAAAGTTTCTTAACTGGCACTTAAAATAAGGTCACGTCGAAACTGAAGGATCAATTTGTTCCTCGGTGTCACCATCAGTTACGCGTGAAGGCGCAGACCGCCGGTACTCAGCACTCGCAGTCTGGGACATCTCCTCGCACTGGAACAGACCATTTAAACACCAAAATGAACTTACTGATTGTATATTTTTTTTTGTTGGTGTAACACCGTGGGCAGAGAGGCCTCTCTGCAAAGCCCCTTTGCTCTGCCCGCAGCCCGGCTCCGATACCCCAGAGGCAGCGTGGGGGTACACGCGGGTTCAATCTGTTTGTCAGCATCCCCAGAGGAGTTTCTCCGCACGCTTCCCAGACGAGCGGTAGCGGCGTGGTTCGCCGGTCGCCGGGGACCCCGCTTGCTCCAAGCAAAGGCAGGAATTGCAGGGGGAGGCTGAGTACTCAGGGCAGCGCTGGGTTCTCCGGGCTGTTGTTATTTAAAAGGCAGCTGTACAAATAAATACTCCCCCCAAGGGAGAAGCACTTTGCACAGCAGCTCAGAAACTCGATCAATTAAGAGATTTTGGTTTTTGATGTTACCAGCACCACGTTTACCCGCAGATGAACCCGAAGCACCGACCTCCCTCTTCCCATCCCTTGTCACCCCCGTACCCGGAGGCCGATCCAGCGACGCAGGGATGGATTTACTGAGCCGGCTGTGACGGCCACCTCCCGGCCCGGCGCAGGAGGCAAAGCTGCTGTTGCGCATCCCTCTGCGCATCCCGCGTGGCCGCATCCAGTCCTGTAAGTGTTTCCCGGAGGCAGCACGGCAGGGTAGTGTCTAACTGCTGCCATCTTCCCGCCTGGATGGCACTGGAAAGAGTCTTCCGATGGACACAAACCTCCCGCGGATGTTTCCGATCGCTTACTGCTCTGCGTCAAGGGAGATGGAGAATTCAACCAGTTAGAAATACAAAGGCTTCCACACCTTCAAAGGACCGTGGTAAAAATGAAGACACCCAGCACAGCCACTCCAAAAAATGGTAGAAGTTTTATTTTCCTCAGTACAGATATTCTTTACAGCAGAAGGTTTTCTTAAAAAACTATATACATACATATATAGTATTGTGCATTTCGGTCTATGCTCCTAGAGTCTCTGCAAAAGGAAGATGATCAATGTACGGAGAAATCCTCACGGTCCATCCCTGCAGCCCCAGCTCTTTCCTAGGAAGGTCACCCCCCGGCGGCGCCGGGACAAGGCGCTCGCTACAACCACTTCTGCGCAGTTTTGGCGTTGCTTATGCGATAGGTTCATGTCTCTGCCGTGTGCCTCTGCAGCACGGACAAACTTCGAATAATTCCTTCAATCGCGAGAGACTGATGCTACACATAAGTCACGGGCACAGTAGTTTCAAGATGTACAACTGCTTTTAAACACAATTTTGCAGGATAAACAGAGCACACATTTTATTAAGAGACATGATGAGTCAGCTCCACAAGTCCTCGATACCTTATCACAATAACACTTAGGGGGGAAAAAAAAAATCAAATCTAAGTTAGAGTCACTCAGCTGTTTCCTAATAAATTCTTACAGCTGACAAAGAGGGTTTTATTTTTTTTTTTCTGCAAGCAGTTTTAAGGGAGTTATAAAGAGCTATCTGGGGAATGAATTAGTGTTTCAAAACCAAGTTACAAATCTATAAAACAGATTAGTATACTTCACGTAAGGCCACAAACACTGCAAACTGTCAGTGTGACTATTTAGGATCATTAAACTTAATCTTTTAATTAGCATAAGCTTTATACCTCCATTACTTATTTTCAATTCCAGGAGCAGACGAAGACAGCTTCCCAAGCCTCGCGGGAGAGGCGGCTGTCGGGGGGGAGAGGACTGCTGGAAGGGGCACCTCTTGCTAATTGAACATCCAGGTATTGGTCTCGCCTAATCCAATTCCATTTGAGTCTATCGAGTGAGCAACAACCAAATGGTTTGGAGACAGCGAAAAGGCACGCACAGCCAAATCCACTTAGCAGCGCTCCCAACACAGATCTATCGCACGACTGGGTTCACCCAACCTGCAACTTTCAACGCGCTTCAGCAAAACAAATTGTTACTCCCTGGTGGTTTTGCTTTTAAAGCCAACAGCGCAATGGAGCCTGAGTATTTGGAGTCGCATCAGAAGCGGTGCGCGCGAGTAGTCAGCTTTGAAACAGATCTGCAGCATTGTCGGGTTGGGGTTTGGGTTTTTTTTTGGGTAAATAGCTTCTGAAGAGAAGTTACAGGCACTGCTTACCTTGACAATTCGGACCGCTGCTTTCAGTTCGAGTTTTAAAGTGCAAAACTTCATAGAGTCTTTGGGTAAAAAAAAAAGTGTCAATTCCCATACGAAGCTGGCGAAGAAAGAGCCAGAAGACGTAGGGGTGATTGACAACTGTGAGAGTATCACAGACATTCACGACAAAAGCAAGATCTCTGCTACCTCTTTGATTTTAACACTGTTAGCAGCTGCTGCAAATCTCCTCCCCCTGCCGAGGCAGGTGATGTGTTGTTCAAGAAACAGTGGATTAGTAACAGTTGTGCTCGCAATTGCATTTGCATCTGCAGACCTTTGTCTAGAAAAGTATAGACAGAGCGACTTTGGTGTTGCATAGTCTTTTTCAGAGAGGAAGAGGCACTGCTGAAGGTTCTCCCACGGTATATTGCCACCTAATACTGTAGATGCTCTACACACCTTCCAATAATATATGTAAACTGTAACGGCTATGAATAAATATGTTCAAGAGCATCTCGTGGTTTAGATAAAAGCAAGGTACAAAAATCTGCATTAGATTTCTAAAGCTTTGGTCTAAACTGTGCTGTAACATCATCTGACTTGGTGAAGAGCCCTCAGAAGAGTCCCTTGCGTACAGCACCCGGCACAGCGTGAGTCAGTCTGTAGACTTCTAGTGGTTATTCTCTTGTCAGCTGTTAGATGCCTTCCACCTCAAAACATGAACAGATCATCTTTCTCGCCCGTGTTGGAATCTATTTTGTTCCAGTCTACAGGTGAGAGCGTTTCTGCACTCTGGATGTCTTGAGCCGTCAGTCCCGTGTCGAGGACGTGAGGGTTTGTTCTCGACTGAGCCAGTCTGAGAGGGGAGAAAAACAGAAGGTAAGAACACAAATCCGCGCGGTTTATAGCCCGGATGCTTGATGCATCCGTAATGCCGAACCCTAGCTGCGGTTCCACATTTCAAAATCCTCCGACGGAATGAAGCAATTCAGTAACGGGAGAGCTGGCACCTCACATTTGCAGCTCCCTCAAGTTTGTTGCAGCTTTGCTGCTGGTTTATCCTAACATTTCCCCTACAGGCGTCCAGGGAATTTGCAGTCTGGACATCCCGTGTATTAACGGTCTGGCAGAACGGGGCCGTTTTCCTCCCCTGAGCTATACTGCCGGCGGGTGCGTCGTTAGCTGGGATCTTATCTCAGCGTAAAGGCTCCGCTGACCAAAGGAGCAGCCTCAGCGCAATCACTCAGTTTTCACGGTGGTGTGTCTGGACACGCAGCGCAGCGTGTGCCGTAGCTTCCCGGCCCGAGCGTTTAACTCCTTAAGCCACAACGGGGCTCAGATGATGCCGAAGAGCCCACGGGGTCAGCTTTAAGGGGTTTTCATCTCAGCCCATCCCAGACGTTTCGCAAAACCTAACAAGCCCCAGTTTGTTGTTGTGTTATTAAATACCTGGGTGAAAATGTAACGCGGCAGCAGCAATTCTCCCAGGGCCAACAGGTTAACTCAAATATTTGGTGTTTCATCCAGGGGAGGCACGGTGTGGAATAAGCCTCAGATTAAACTAGCCACGCGCACGTTTTTTAATAAAAAAGAAAAACGACCAGCCGTGATGTTGCGGCAGGAACGCTTTCAGAAGCATCTGCCTCGGCGGATGAGCAGTCCAAATACTGAGTCACCAGAAGGCCAAGGGTGATGCGACGGCTCGGCATCCAGCAATGCAAAACAAAAGACTGCAACCAACAACATCTGCTTAATTAAGCAGAGCAAGAAACAGAGGTGAGGAAAATAGACGACATTAAGATATAAATTCAAGCAGTCCCTTTATCGAACACGGCTTGGGACAGGGCTATGGGGGAAGTGGAAGCTGTAAATCGTTCCCGAGAGCCGAACAAGGCACGAAGGGCTGTTTCCTTAGGGCTGAGCGTGCAGTTTTTGTGCTGCTGCAAACCCCGGCGGAGGCGAGCGGCTCTCGGGGAGGTGACGGCATCAGGCTCAGCCCTGCTGCTGCCCGACTCCCAGCCGGAGGAAGAGCCCTGGCAGCGCTCTGCTGCCCGTAGCATCGGCACCCAAAGGCAGCCCTGGGGTCTCCGCAGCCCAAACGGCGGCCGGGCAGCTTCGTGCCGTATCTGGAGGACGGGACCCGCGAACACTAAAGCATCCCCGTCACCCCGCAGGGCCCTGCCTGCACGAGGACAGACAGGAAAACTCACCTGAAAGAAAACGGATTTGTTTAACATTGCTGGAGTGCTCGGCACGCGTGTGCAGGAAAGCTCTTAATTTGGGCTGGAAAGTGAACGAAGCCACATGAAGCCACGGCCGCGAACTCTGACCGTGCTCAGGTGCAGGAATTCCAAACGGGTGCAGCAGCGTCGCCCTGATGCACCCACGCTGCAACGGGGACCGGTGGAGCAGGGAGACTGCCCTCCGCGGTCGCTGTTGGTTTGGGGACAGATGGGAACCAAGTCCCAGGGTTAGCCCAAACCTCACGGAGGGGGCGAGGAAGGGTTAAGTCCCCCGAGCCAGGAGCTGGGACCAGCATCACCACAGCTAGCACGGGGGCTGGAAACAGGCAGCCTCAAACCGCCCTGGCAAGCGGGAGCGGACACGCTAACTGCTCGGGGGAATTAAATTCCCTATTACATACAGCCTCTCTCCATCCTTAAAAGGTTGTCAAAATATTTGGCTTATCAGCCAGCCTCAAAGCCTATCTTTCAATTAACAGCTGAGGCACTGATGGGGCAGCTGCCTAGGTCAGATCACGGTGGCCGATTAGATTAGAAGCATTATTAAAAGCCCATCACTAGTCTCCGGGGCTGGTCCCCGGTGGTGTGAACTTGTAAAGGGAGTTATTAGAATTACCTTGAAAATGCCTCGTCGAGACCATCATCCATTTCCTTTGTTAAAAGAGATAAAAAGAGAGAGAAGTAGTTGCTAAGAGAACGCACAAAAGTGTATTTAGAGATCCAGCTCTGCGCTTGAGCCTGGCCGACAAAAAATATATATATTGACTTCCGAATGCCTAAAGCAACACTCCTCTCGGCACTCTGCCTCCTCGGGCAGGTTTTATCTCACTCTCTGCACATGTCCCAGGGTAAGAGTCGTAACTCCGGGTGGTCCAGGCTTCCTCAGAGCAGGTCCCAGGGCTTGGGTCGGGGATGCCGCGCTCCCCTCACAGCCCAGGGACGGGGCAGGGGCTCGGCCCTTTCCCACCATCTCCAAACCAGACTAATTCTTCCCCGCCGCCTGCGTGGGCCGGATCTGGCCCATCAGCTGGATGACATCCCCCTGCGGGGTCAACCACAGCCCTCAGCTCTTCCAGCTCCCACCACGAGACCCGCACGTGCTGCGGGTTCCCACTAAGAGGAGGGACCCGGACAGAGCTTAGCAAGATGCTCCAGGCATCCCTCGGGGCTTTTCTGGATCAGGAACCCGGAAAGCGACTCTGCAGCAGCACAGGGGGAACCTGCGCTGCTCGGAAGCAGCTCTGGGATCCTTTACCTCTGATCTGCTCTTAAGGGTTCCCAGAGAAAGCGTTTGAGCTGCCTGGGGGAGAAAGGTTTCCCATGCTGGAAGATGGGCTCTGTGCGAGGGCTTTGCTACGGACAGACTTGACTATTCCCAAAATCCTGTGATGTACTTACAGACTTAATGTAATATGTAAAGTATGAAAACTCGGCAAGAAGGGAGGGATCGGAGACCGCTGATAAGCCTCCAGGAGGCTTAGAGTTGATCTTCAGGTTTAACCTGAAAAGCCTCAGGCTCAGACCCGGCAGACTCAAGAAACAGGCTCCAGGCAAAGGCCGTCATCATACAATTCTCCAAAATTTAGCAGAGGGCGTGTTTCCAGAGAGGGCACGTGGTGGGGACGGGGTCTTCAAAGACCAGCCCCAGCCCAGTTGGTGATGGGCACGGAGGAGGCTCCCCGAGGGCTGCACACCCAGACACATGGTCCGGGTCGTGATTTTTCTATTAGTGGTCCATGAAACAATTAAGCCAGATGACTGAGGACATTTTAGAGAAGCCATCCATGCTCACACAAGCAAGATACAGCCGCAAACAAGAGCAAGGGAAAAATAAGAGTAATAATGAACATAAATATAACCTGCTTTTAGTGAACAGTAAACAAAAGCCACCAACATAATGATTTTTTCCTCTGAACAGAGCAGTTAGGTGGTCTCTCAATTAAGTGACAAACCACTGAGAAATGCTGCTCGAGAATAAGTAATATTCAATTATCTGACAGCGGCGTTTCTCAGAGTGCCTCGCAATCTCATTCATTTATTTACAGAGCCCAAAAAGGGCAGTAGGCACTCGAACACTAATCGATCATTTCAAGTAGGACACGGAAACCCAGCTCGCCTGGGCATCTCCGGAACCCTGTCCGAACAGCTCAGCCAGAGCTCCTGGGGGGGGGTTATGCGGGAAAAGCCCCGTGATGGGACCTGGAGGACACGAAACAGAGGTGGCGTCGCTCCCCCCACCCCGGCTCGGCAGATGCCGTGGTGCCGCGGGCACACACTTACCCACACCACGTTGTTATTTACGGAGGAGCTGGGCCCAAACACGCTGTTATCTAAGTGGGGGGAGTTTGCGCTGCTGGTCAGGGGCGATTTGGCAGGATCTTCTAAATCCAGCAAGTTTCCCGTGGCTGCTGCTGTGAACAGAGAGGAGAGGGAATGATGCAGGAGAGGGGAAAACAGAGATGACACAAACCCAAGCCTTTTTGCAGTAATCGCTTCCCCTCAAGAGGGGAATCAAAGGGTTCCATCAAATTCCTTCAGGATGGCCCCAAATTTTAGCACGGAGGAGCTGCACTCCCCCCAGCTGGGGACGTGGTTTCAGCCTGTATAATTCGTGATGCTCAGATCAGGCACTCAAAACCCTCTCGGACAAGGATCCAGGGGAGGATCAGCCGGCCGGTCCCTCCAGCAGCCATCGGGGGAGGCTCCCGGGCACCCGCTTACGTTCAGGGTGAGTCAGGATCAGCCCCGAGCACAGCTGAGATATCCCACCCCAGGACATCCCGACTCCAGGACATCCCACCCCAGGACATCCCGACTCCAGGACATCCCGACCACAAGGCGGGAACAGACCGTGGACGATATCCTCAGCACAGCCCACGGCATCGATTCAGCACCGTATAAAGATGCGTCATTATTTTAAAGGACCGAGGGCAAATCCTGCATTGGGTGAAGACCAGTTTATGGCGCGGGGGCTGCTGGTACGCCGCAGGCTAGATTGTTTCAGGGAAGCCTCAAATCCTGCCCATCGCCCTGCAGTAAGGGCAGGCGCAGAAGAGCCCCAGCTGCGGAGCATCCCCCAGGCAGGAGCCGGAGCCCATTCCTACACCCGTGGCAGCCCCGGGCCTCATTTATGCCGATGTGCCACCGCTTGTGACAGATTCCTCCAGTCCTGGGCCTTCACATGAAGAAACGAGATGTGCCAGCCTGGAAGGAAGCCCGGTTTAATGCTCTTTTCTTCCGTGCCAAATCCTCTTATCTCCACGGCCAGCATGGAAGAGAGATCAGCCTTTTGTCCCACTTCTCCCTGGCTACGTGTCTTGCGTTTCAGAGGCAGCAGAGGACCCATGGCCAGGCACCGAATTACGAGCGGTTTTTCTATTTAATTGTTTTATCTTCACATACTTCTCCTTCCTTAGGGGAGCCGGAGGCAGAGCGGCACCTGGATGTCCATCTCCTTCAGCCCAGGGGATGGCAAGTCTTTTGGGTCCGAGACAAGCCCAAAATCAAACTTGGGATGTGTGGGTCCACGCTAAGCTCGTAAGGACATTAGGGCCAATTTGCCTCAGGCAGAAGTAAACAGATTTGGGATGGCAGGAGGCATGTACGGGGGGTTGCACGAGATATTTAAGGGGGAGATGGAATGACTCAGCAGGCGTCCACCACATCCCAAGTGCTCCACCGAGGGCAACATCNTGCAGGAGGCATGTACAGGGGGCTGCACGAGATATTTAAGGGGGAGACGGAAGGACTCGGCAGGCGTCCACCACATCCCAAGTGCTCCACCGAGGGCAACATCTCCGCTACGACTGACTTGCTCCTCGCTGGNCTCCGCTACGACTGATTTGCTCCTCGCTGGTCTTCCCCGTCCTCCCCAGAGCCTGCCCCGGTCGGGGAAAACCCCGCAGACCTCCGGCTGTTCCCCATCCCTGAGCGCGAAGCCAAGCTCTGCTGTTGGTGACTTACGTGTGTCGGGATGCGCAGGGGCTTCTGAGCTGGGGCTGCTTGTCCCTTCTCCTTCCAAGATGGACCTTTCCCGCTTCTCCTTTTCTGCAAAAGAAGGAGAGCCCATCGCTGCCCGCTCTCCTGCAAGCTTTTGGGGAGGAAGGACAGGGGGAACAGCTAGGACGGGCCACCAGGTCTCCTCTGCCCACAGCAGCCCAGGCTCTGAGTGGTTTTATAATCTCGTGGAAGGTGAAAGCAAAAATCCTGACAGCGGCAGGGCTGAGGTACCAGAGACAAGCACCAGGTTCTTCCCACCCCGCCTGCAAGAAAGGAGCGCAGCCAAAACTCGGCTGGATTTACAAGGCTGTTGAGAGAAAGCTGGAAGATGCCTTAAATCACACCAGAGGTTGGACTAACTTTAACAGCAGCCTGGAAATTTGGAGGGCGAGGGGAAAAGGCACTTGGAAAGCTGGAGAAAACCCAAAGTCATCCCTTGAGCTTTCACGCGAAGAGTGGGAAGAGGGGAAAACAACTCACCTTCCTTAGCTGCTTGCCAGAGCTCAAACGCGATCTTGAAGGCCTGGGCTACGGTGAGGGTGACCGCCTGCGCCTGGAACGACAGCGGTGAGGCAGCACGTTAACGGATGGGCCCTCATGTAGATTTAAATCATTTGGAGGTTTTGCTTTGCAGATTCACGTTAACCTGGATCCAACCAGTCCTCTGCTCCGCACGCTCCCCACCTGGCTGGGGAGGGGTAATCAAATATTGATGGAAGCAGAGACCAGCTCCGTGTAGGACACGCAGCTCGTTGCAGACACGTCTTCAGGGGTAATGGGAAGACGGAGGAGGCAGGGACATGGCTGTCACAGCCATCGTGCTGATGGATGGGGAGAGAAGAGCTGCTCCTGACCATGGGGCAGGCACAGCTCTGCCTGCACCCCACACCTAAGTGTGATCGAAACACGTGCAAGTGCTGCACAGCCCCAGGCTGGTCCTCACGGCTCCCCGAGGGATGTGGCTCCCCGCTCCGGGGCCGGGCTGTGCTGCACCCGCCGCAGAGCATCACCCACCAGGACGACCAACATCTCAAAGGGGATCAGCGCCCGGGCCGAGCCCTGGACCTCACCGCCGTCGGGGAGGGATGCGCAGAGCTGCGCTCCATCCCTCCCCGGCACCGCGCGTGACTGAGCGCACAAAAGTGCTCCAACAGGGTAAAACACTCTGAATTTTCAGTTCTCTCCAAGGGGAAGCAATCTTAGAGGCAGGATGAGAGAGACCCCAGGGTCTTCCCCTGGCTCCCCCGCGCTCAGCCAGGGTCTTGCTGGCTTAGACCAACAGTTTGGGTTTGTTTTGCAACAGCAGGAGCCGGGACACCTTCCCCTTCAGTCCCTCCATTCCTCTCCAGTCCAAGAGCTTGAGCAGCATTAAAAAAACCCACCACCTTAAATAGCTCGGGTCGCTGGAGATGTATAAATAGTGACATAAATGCCAGTTTCATTAGGAGAAGGCAGAGCTCACGAGCACTTTAAGTGCAAGGAGATAACGAGTAACGCTCTGCGAGGCTGGCGCGCCGCAGGATCCTCGAGGCGTGAGTTTGTTTTACCAAGTCGCAAACTAAACAAACCCAGATGCGGGTCCGTAACCCGCAGCCCCCGGTAGCTGGGAGGACGGAGACATGGGGGGAGCGCGAACGGAGCACAGGCGCCCCCCAAAAGCTGCTCCTGCGCGGGAGGGGCGAGGAGACCCAGCAAACCTATCGCTGCCAATTAAGCCTCGCAAAGCAGGAGAGCTCATTTGAATGTCGGAGCTATTTACATCTTTGATGGAAGTGCAAACGCTTTATGGCAAAAACTTAAATATGGTAATTAAGTATGAAACTCCTCACAGCTGTTTACAATTTAAGCTGTCACATCTGAATCAAGTTTAATAGACCCAGCTACCGTTGAGAATTACCCATGAACTAAAAATACGGACTAATTATATGCCCGTGACTGGTAGCTGTGCGTACATTCAGGGACCCTGCCCTGGGGCAGGGACGGTCCCTGGTCTGGGAGCAGGGCATCACCTCACCAGCATGACGTTCATGCGTTTTAAAGATAAGGAAAAAAAAATATTATGGTTTTTGGCACAAAAGGCCTTGGAGAACTTTATTTGGAGGGAGATGCACTGAGCTGATGTACCACTGAGATAATTCTTTTAGCACTGGAGAGATTTAAATTTTAATTTGCAGAGCGAGGCTTATCTTCGCCATGCAAGGATGGGAGCGCACGCTGAGAAAAGGAGAGACAACTTGTAGCTTCCATTATTCTCTCCCCAGAAAAAAAGACCAAGCCAGGAGAAGTGCAGAATATTAACAGAGCTGCGGTGGCCGCGCTCCAGGCACAGGGATGCTCATAAGGACCAAGGAATTGCCGTGCCGGGATGCACCCAGTGGGAACGGCTCTTGGGAGATTGTTTCTCTGCAGATCCAGGATATCCCGCTCTCTGCTCAGACCCCGCAACAGGCACCAGGGGAAGGATTTCTGAGGGCAGAGGGATCTGAGCTGCCTTTCCTCTCCCCTAAAGCCCCCAGAGCTCTCCTTGCCCCATTTGCAGCCGATGCCCAGTGACCCACTTCTCTCCCTCCCCAGCTCGTCAGCGCTGGGTCCCTGCCCATCCTGATGCACTGAATCAGCAGGAAAAAAATCCCACGAGCGGGTTCAAAGCAAGAGCCAGAGACCGTTTTCTATACACAGGTCTCTGCTCCGAGCCCCATCCTCGGCACGCAGCGGGGTCTCTTGTGCTGCTCCCGTGGGGAGGACACGGCCCTGTCTGCAAAGACGCTGCTAAAAACTGGACAGGGAGCTTCAATGGCAAGAAATGGAAGGAAGCCAGGGCGGCGAGCCCAGAACCGCTGGCTAAATGCCTCCCATCAACAAGGCTGCCCCCGGGCACCTCGCTGCCAGCCTCCCCGGAGACCTCCCCGCCTGCCAAAGCCTCTCCCCACGCTGGGCTCAGACCGGTGCTGACAGCCCGGGAAAGCGGATGCTGAGCATGGAAGAGTCCCAGCAGCTAGGACGGCAGCACGGCACGGGGGTTTCGGGTGCCGGTGCAGGGCCTGGTCCTCTCACCCCGGCTCCAAACCTCGGGGCAGAAAGGCTTTTATCTTAAAAACGATGGGCTGAATCCAGCCCGGAGCTGCGCCCGCTCGAGAGCGGTGGCCAGGCACTGGGCAGCACTGCCAGGATTAAGTGCCTGCGGGCAGGCGGTGATGGCAGCAGGAGGGGGGGTGCTCTCCCGCAGCCGTTCGCCGGGGCAGGGAACCCCCTCGCTCTAACCAGGGGCAGAGCTGTTATCTCACCGGCGCAGCCCCTCTCTGCTTCCTCCTCCTACAGCCACATCCCCATTTCTTCCTCTGGACTGACCATTTTCCGTTTGGTACAGAGGAAGGCATGGCACTCCAGGTTCTCATTGAGCTGGTTCTGGGCAATGTAGGCAAACACTTTATCGTGGATCTTGTCTGCCGTGCAGTAGGATATCCTGAAAGACAGAACGAAACGTCTTGTCTGGGGCACTGCGCAGGAGGGAGATCAACCAGCCCCTCCTCTGACCTGCCAGCAAGCGCCTACCCCAGGGCTTCCAGCTCCGGGGCAGGCAGGGAAGGCAGAGGGAGCACAGGAGCATTACCAGGCTTCAGTGCAACTCCTTCCCAAAGCAGAGGAGCCGATGCCACTGGCTTGAGCGTAAGAGAAGCCCAGAGCAACTCCTGCAGCCACGGCGTGAACCACGGCATGAACCACGTGCATCACACAGAGAGGCAGGAGAGAAGAGAAAATGTTTCACCTTGTGGGAAAGGACAGGTTAGAGAAGGTAAAGACTCTGCAGTGTGCCAGCCTAGGACTATGCCTGACAAATGCTCTGCCTTCAGAAGAGAGACACCATAAGATTTTCCTTGGAGAATAAGCTCACAAGGAGAGAGAAAGACTTGTTCTCAGCCTGTGATTTAATCCCGAGGCTCAAACTAGGGAAAGAAATTGATGCAGGGGTGCCCAAGAAAAGCCATAGAAAGGCTGAAATTCAGGCTCCGAGATCCGCAGTAGCAGATGCACAGGATGCACGGGATGCTCCGAGACCCCTGAGCACACGGGACGTGGGGAGGAGGCTCAGCCTCCGCAGTGGAGCATCCCCAGGACAGCCGTGTCTCTCCCAGCCCCGGGCAGGGCAGGGCTGACTCCGAAACGCTGAACAAGGCTCTGGAAGAGCAACAGGCTGATCTGTTTGGGGTGACCAGGCTGTGACCGAGGGCTCAGCTCCCTTCTGTAGGGCAGCGGGTCCCTCAGCATTGGCCATTGCCGTCTCCCACAGGTCCATCCATGCTGGGAGCTGCAGGACCGAGCATCTCATCTGAAGCCAGCGAGCACAGGTCGGAGCAGCCCCGGAGGTTTAGTGCAAGGCGGCAGGCGCTAGCAGCGAGCAAAGCCCCTTCCCGGGGCACACGATAGATCACACAGGTGTTAAGGAAAGAGAAAACCCGAGGAAAAAGTGGGACACTTCAGTGAAAGTTTTCCCATGACCCCACGTTGCTCCATCAGCTCCCGCTCTTGCTGGCCCCGAGAGTTTGCAGGGAGGGGACTGGAAGGTCCCAGTTCCCAGCAGATGCTGTGACTTAAAAAGCCACATTCAAAATTTATTTACACCACATTATTTTTTCGTTGTGTGTGAGGATGCCTCTGCTCAATGGCCTATATTTTGTTTTCCAGAGCTGAGCTGTGCTCTGGATTAAAGAGGCACTTGGACGCTCACCCTTTTCTCCTGTTTGTTCCCAAAGCTGCGTGGCCACTCCTTTAATAATTGTGACAAAGCCACTGAAGGTCGTCTGCGCAGGCACGTGGCCGCCTTCCAGCAACCCCCAGCGCTCAGCTCGATATACAATCGCCATGAATTTCCAGGGAAAGGATAACTCACACCCGCCCCTGAAGCGAGCCGGTTTTAGGATGGAGGTCTCGGCAGCGGCATGTCTGGCGATGGTGGCTGCATTTTAGCCACGACCACCCCGTCCTGCCCAAGCACCTGATCTGGGGTGAGAGCTCAGAGCTGGCATCTCCCCGGTGAGTAGAAAAGCCAAAGAGCAGCCAGTAGAGGTGTTAGAGGAAGGCCCTGCGACCACCACTGGTGGAGCACGCTCGCAGAGCAGGGAAATGTCCCCCCCACATGCACACAGACCCGCTTTTGCCATGACTCCCGCTCCCACAGCGCCAGCGTCTCCAGGGAGCAGCATCAGTCCCCACGTCAACAGCCTATTTAGGATACGCTGACTTCAGTCAACTGAATCGAGGGGATGCTCGTACACCAGCACTGACCGAGAGGAACAGCTTTACTGCTGGCTGTTAAAGCGTCCGGGCAGAATTTAAGGCAGCATCTAAAAACCCCGGCTCCACGGCTCTGCCTGCTTTTATACCAGCGCCGCGCTCCCGATCAGCTCTGCTCTTTAGCAGCGGGTTTATCTCCTGGGGGGGGCTGGGGCGCAGCACCAGTGGCTGTACGCGACCGCTTAGTCTGAACTGGAGAAAAGCAAGCGGGTTAGTAGCCTGGTTAGAGAGAACGCCCCATCCCAGCGCTCCCCATCCCACATTTAGCAAAGGGGGACAGAGCAGCAGGTGAAGGACAGACGCAGAGTGCAGGGGATGTAGAGGGAGAAGGGACGGAGAAGATGGAAAGGGCCAGATCCGAGCTGAGCTCTGCTCTGCCAGGCCTGCGCCGGCCTCCAGCCTCTTTGGCAGAAATACTCTCCAAAGCCCGAGGAGCAGATATGGGTGATCCATCCTCGCCCTCCCCACACCGGTACTGGGTGTCAATAGCTGTCCCAGCCCCGCTCTTTGTCAGAGCCATTGAAACGTATCAGAGGTGCAGAGCAGCCCGCGAGGGGAGGGCAGCCCCGGCTCCGGCGTCCTCGCCTGCTCAGAGATGCTCCGACCATCCCCCGTATTCGACTCTTGCTGTCACCCCAGACGCTTTGGCGTTTCTATTGCCAAGAGCAGGCGGTAAAGCCACACGTGGCCACAGAGCGCTTGGCTGCAGTCTGCACACACACGACACCGCCAGGCTCGTCACGTCTTTCCTTACCCCCAGCTGAACAGTTATTGCAGCAGACATAAATTTACCTTAAATTTAGCAACCACCTCCTTCCCCACACCTTTGCAAGACGTGATGGCCAGCGAGACGTCAGCTCAGCCCGGGTGGAGACCGGAGCCTGCCCAGGCGAGGGGCTGCGACACCAGTACTGACCAGCTCGTCACCCTGGGACGAGCAGACGAGGACCCTCGGGGCACGCACCCACTGAAGCGCATTCCGTAACCCACCTGTATATGGAGATGTTCTCAATCAGCTCGTTCGTTCCGCTGTCGTTTAACACGATCCCTCTGGGCGAGACTTTCAGAGTCACTTTCTGCAGTTTCTTTCCACTCGCTTTTGCCTTTGGAAGAAAAAAAGAGGGAGAGGAAAAGTTACAGGCTTTTAACACCAATACATCCAAAGGTACATAAGCAGAGCAGAGACTCCAGCTACTCACTACCTAATAAGCATATTAATCGCACTTGTTACTACTAGAGACTGAATTTACTACCGGGTCTGATTGTTAAAACTTTTCCTTCCCTGAAGCAGTGATTTTTGCCAGCATCAACGAGACAAGGACACGTACCCTTCACCCCACACCACCCAGAGGTACTTCCAGCTCAGCACCTCCACGAGGACTTCCCCGCGGCCACCAGACAGACATGGCCGAGCCATGTGAGTGCTTGGTGAAACGCCGGGGAGTTTTGTCTTTAGGGCCGGCTCCGGAGCAGACGGGACACCAACACGAACAAGGGAGAAGGACGGTGCTGCAGGACGTGGGGTCCCAAGCAGCTGGCTTCAAGCTGTGCTGCCCAAACCCCGCCTGAGCGGCAAGGCATCCCCCACACCAAGGTCAGGACACCGGCTTAAAAAGTAACTTAAGACTTTTAAGGGCCACCTTCTCTTATTTACTAGTCTCGTGCTTTCAGCCTTCAGGTTACTTTCAGCTCACCACCCAGCTTCTCTCCAAAAAAGAAATAAAAATAAAAACCAGAGAGCTAGCTAGTTGCAGGCTGCAGACCTGGATCCTCAGCCCTGCTCCCTGGGGACCTCACTTGAGCTGCATCCAGACCAGCCGGCGGTCGGTCCTGCCCCTCCGAGGCTGGCCTCAGCCCTGGGGCTTTTATTTAAAGGCTCCATTCTTGGCCGATCAGAGCAAACGTGAAGGGCTCTGCCAGCGGCTCCCATTTCATGCGAGCGCTCCCCTCCCATCTAGCCCAGCGCATGCCACGAATGGATCTGTCATTACCCAGCGCAGTTCGCCACCCCATTGAGTTTTATGACGGTTAACTGTACAATTGGGTCTTTGCCTCATTCAGTTTTATAAGGGCTTAAAGAAGCGTTAATTTTACTTGGAGCCCGGTGAGCAGGGGCTCCAGGGAGGCTTGGTGCAAGAGGACGGCTGAAAATTGGTCCCTCTTGCATCAGAGGTTACAGCGGGACAGCAGCTGTATTGGCTGGGAATCGGAGCAAGCTGTCCTGCTCCCTTCTCCTCTTGACCCTCCAAATCCCGGGAAGGAAACCCCAGAACCGTACGCCAGCTCTTGGTCATGCGCTGGCTGCACTCAAAACGCTTTCCCTGCCTCGCGAGAGGAGAGATGGCCCTGGGGAAGGCTGATTTCACCAGGTCAGAGGGTTCTTCCACACCCAGGGTCACCCAAGCTTATCAAGGGGAGCCAGAGCTCAGACATGTAACACCAGCTTTCCGCAGCCTGTCCCATCCGCAGGCTGGGGCTGGTCCCAAGGGCTTCCCAGTGCCGCTGTCTGCATTTCTACCTGTACCACCAGGTGCCTGCTCACCCCTGGAAGGGATGGACCTGAGATCCGGACACCCCCAGCCTGCGAACACCCTCCAGACCCGCAGCTTTTGAAACTCTCCCCAGTGACAGACTTGTTCGGACAGCAGGAGACAGGGCTCTGCTCCAGCACGGACACTCACGGTGGCGACGATCCTTTTGACGGCGGCTGCGGAAAGCTCCTCGCCCTTGGGCTGCTCCACCAGCGTCATGCCCATGTACTTGAGGGTGAAGAGCATCCCCTCCAGCAGCGTCTCACGGGTATCGGTCCAGTTCTCCGGGAGCTCTAGAGAGACACAGAGGCTCGTGGGTTCCCAAACGCACAAGGATACCCCTGTCAAGCGCTGAGGTTGAGGTATGAGGAGGCTGTTGGTTTACCTACTGCCCAGACCCCTGTGCCCGAGCAGCTGGGAGCTCTCACGAGGCGCTGGGGAAGGAGATGGGGCAGAGACGAGAACAAACCCCCAGAATTTTTTCTACAAGCCACAGCAAATAGTAGCGACCCTTTAAGATCCATCAGTTTAATTGTGAGTGCCCAGGCCCACACCATAACCAAGGGGACCCTGAGCATCAGCCCCAGCCAGGCGCAGGGGAGGGCTCGGTGCCACCCCGTGCACAGCCATAACCTTACCCTGCGCTACACGTCGCCTACCCACAGAGGCTAAGACGGGATTTGCTGCTAGCTAAGCCCACGCACAGCTGCAGGGATTCAGGTGATGCGCTGCCACTTGCTAAATCGGTCACCAGCAGCCCTGAGGAGCCCATCGCGCGGGTGAAACTTCACCAGGGAGAGGTCTCTGCTCTCTCTTGAGATCACCAAGGAGGCCACCAGCCTCTTCCCTTACATGCTAGGGGGTGGGAAGGAGGGTCCTAAAAAAAAGACATAAGTTTGGGACCAAACTGGAAGTCAGGTGGGTATTTCTAAGCCTGAACTTGCGCTGCAGGATCTAACCTCCTGGTGTGGTAACCCAGCTGGAGCTGGTAACCCAGGACCTGCAGCTCTGCTGTTTAAGGAAGATCTCACTTTGGGCAGGAGACAACAAACCACAGCCCTCCCGAGGCGCCCCACGGCCCTGGGGAGCAACCGGACCCCTGGAGAGGAGTCTCTGCTCACTGCAGACAAAACATGTCCCTGAAGGCTTCGCTGCCTTGTATTCAACCTCCTTCGGCCGCCTCCAAGCAGCGGGGCCAAACTCTGCACCTCCCTGCAAACCTGCAGCGCCGGGAGCGCAGTGCTGCAGGGGGAGGATGACAAGAGGTGCCCCTGGGGTAACCCGCGGTGACTCAGCCTCCTGGCGAAGGCGAGACAGGAGATAAGCCATAAAACCTGGCACCACTCCCCGCGCCGGGTGTGGGTGCCGAGCGGTGAACCACCCCGGCGCTGGCTAAAGTCGAAGTGACGGAAGCCGGGTGGGAGCAGTCCCCTGGGGAGAGAATAGTTTGCAGGAGAGCAGGGACTCCGCATCCGACACGTGGCAGCAGGTCGCAACCCTTGAAGAGCGAAAGGAAAAACAAGGGACAGGAGGAACACCGCGTCCACCTCGCATCCCAGCTAGGAACAGAGGGTGTTAGTGAAAAGCATGGATTTCCCAAAGGCAAGGGTGCTGCCGCTGCCCTCCCCGCCTCCGCGGCCAAAGCCGGGCGAGCACGCTGGGGTGGAGGGCAGTTTGCGTGCGATGGACGGGCAGCTGCCTGCCCCACGCTCCCTGCCTCGCTAGCCAGGCACAGCACAGCCCCCGCTCCCGCACCTTCCGCAGGGCAGCTCGGGGCCTCACCAACACTGGGGACCCCCAAGCACCCCACACTGCCTGGGACGATGCCACAGCTCGTACCGGGCTGGGACAGAAACAGGTTTAAGTGCAGCCACTGAAGTGCTTTCAGAAAGGAAGGAGCACCTGAGGCAGCGCAGACAGACAGACAGACGCTCCGCCACGCACCCTGCTCTGCGTGGCTCACCACCGCGTCACCCACCCTCCCGTTAATGCAAACGATTGCGCGGGGTGCGTCCGTCCCATGGGGCGACGGCGATGCCCCCCACCCCGCGAAGGGCACAGGGGCGGTTTGCAAGGTCGCGGCAAGTCCAAGGGCTGCTGCGTCTCGAGGGGCCTCTCTGCCGGGCACGTCCCGTGCCGCCACGCTGGGGCAGCACCCCACGTCTGCCGTGCAGCCCCCCCAGCGGCTGCCCCCCGGCCCACCGCCCCTTCGCGGCCCGCAGCTGTTGGCCATTAATCCTCGCAAAAAGGCGTAATGATGCCGGGTCAATCTCATCAGATTAGTAAAATCAAGAAGTTTGCTCTCACCGCGGGCGGGAAGGGGCGCAGGCAGAGCAAGGCACCCTCCTGCTGCCCACCGTGACGCTCGGGGCTCCGTGGCAGGGTGGGGGTCAGCAGGGTGGTCCCCCCTTCCCCGGCCGCAGCGGGAGGACGCCCAGCAGGGGCCGAGTGGCCGCTTGCCACGGGGCCATCGATCGTGTGATGGAGCCAGCGGTGGGACGAGGCCAGTAACAGCCCCCCGGGCTCCAGCCTGCACCCCAGCCTGGGGGACGGGGACAGCCCCCCACCCACCCACTGGGGGACGGGGAAAGAGACCCCCCAGCCCCCCACCCATCCCACCCCACTGCTGCAAAAGAAGGGGGGTGGGGGGAAGGTGGGTGTTATTGGGGGGGAGAAAA
>RSEF01000023.1:3483976-3525435 GCA_003993805.1 Himantopus leucocephalus
CGCAGCCTGGCCTGTACCCCACCAGCATCAGGCTGGGAAGAAATCAGTCACCTTCATAGGCTCTGAAATGCGTTTCACGAAGGCACTCGCATGTGAAGTCTGGGTCCCTGTCACCCGCTGTCCACATCCTTCCATAAACAAGAGGCTCTGCCACAGACAGCTTACAAACACTGACCTGCTCCCCGGCCAGAATCCTGACATCCTTCACCAGGCACTGTAGAGATCCACAAGTATCGGACACTTCCCAAGGAGCCTCCTAAAGAGCTCGGCATGGCAGATGCGCGAGCCAAGAACTCTGCTCTCCCTTGTTGACCTTTCTTCTCCTGAGTGAAATGCTCGAATGGGGGATATTAAGCGATCAACAGCAAGCGTAAATTAGGGTAGCGAAAGGGAGAGACCTCTCGCTGGAGCTGTGCCTCAGTATCATTTAAACAGGCTTGAGAGGCTTAATTGTAGGCTCTGGCAGAGTACAGACAGGCTGCTTCACCCCGCGCTCGTGTAGTCACAGCTACGAGCAGGAACTGCCCCAGCTCCCGGCGTCAGGCGGTCATTCACTGCCGAGCAGTGCTGGTGTAACTGAAACATTCCCACGTCCCTGGGAATTATAGCGAAAAGACGGCTGATAAATCTCAATTGGCTGAATATACAAAACCCCTGAAGTCCCAGACAGCGTGTGTTTGTTTTCTCGCTGCTGCAGCTCCTTGTGTTCTTGCTGCTGTGGCTCCTGTTGTCAGAATCCAACAGGAGATTTCTCTCTGTATTTCACTACGCTGGGAGCACGTGCAGCTTGGATTCTGCTCAATCCCCTTTGATCAGCTTAATTTGAAGCTGCAAAGCAAGGGGCCAAAATCCCAGGAGACGGGAACTGTTCCTTTGAGCCTGCCTAGGAACACCTAAGAGGTTAATGAAGAGATCCCCAAAGTCGCAGCAATTGCATGGACAGTCCATGAAGTGGAAGAACTTTGCTATATCAGATGGGCAGAATAATTTCAATTCTCTCCCACCTGATGATCTCTCACGATGCTTTATCAGACTGACAGGGCTTCTCCTGGTGCTACGTGTCACAGGAGACATCTCAGATATCCTCATCCTCTTCTCCCTGGTGAACAGTGCTTTCATAGCAGACACTTCCAAAGCCCTTGTCAGTTCAGAAAGATAAAGCAGCAGCTTTTATTTCTTCATGTCAGCAATCACCCTTTCCAACTCTGCTTTTACATGCCGACTACCTTGTTTACTATAAAGAAGGTTCTTTCATTGCATCTTTTGTTCACTTGAGGTGTAACTGCACCAAAGAGCATTTGGCTGCTCCCCTCCTTTTCAGCTCTGACTGTTCACCTCTGCCAGAAACTCACCTCTTGATATTCCTCCTCTTACTGCGCTTCCTTTTGCAAAACACAGTTTTCATCCCTCTGATGAAGCAATGAGCTAGGGAGTGTCTACAGGGACTTGCAACATTATTAATGCCTAAAAGCCAGCAGCTACATGCAATGCTTTACTCAGAGGGTTTTGTTTTGTTTTAAATTCTGAAGTTAAACATCCGGTCTCTTAACAACTACAGAACTTGGCAGCACGGTGACAACGCCCTTCCTACAAGGCTCTCGAGGGTTTTTCTCAAGGTTGTACGTTATCAGACCCATTCTAAATAGGAAAAAAAGTTCAAAGCACAGAGGTTAAATGCTTTGCCCGAAACCACAAAGAGAGTGAGTGGCAGGGTTGGGAAAAACTGAGGTCTCTGCTCACCCTTGGTACTACCAACCATCATTTCAGGAAAATCAAAATGTTAAGCTAGATTCTTGATGTCCTTTCCAATTAGCTTTTAGCAGCAGAAAATAGTCAAAGCACAGGATTCAGTATTGAAACACTGTCACAGGCTCTGGCTAGCCTGCAGGTAACTTGCCCCTACGAGATCAGATCAGAAAGGCTCAGCAGCATGCCTTAGACCTAGAATTAATAGAGAAGATCATTTTCAGCTGGAGCAATGGGATGCCCATCTCTTTTGGGGAAGATAACCTGCTGGTGCCATTCAAATCAATTACACCTGAAGATCGTATACGGGCAACTGCACACAGAGGTTTCGGGATGACACCTTCCACCCCGGTCGCACAGCAAGCTGAGGTTTTGCAGCACAGGTTATCGCTAGACACTTCTGATTACACATCATTTCAGCAGAGATTATGGGTGTAAAAACATAGCAGCCACTCATTTCCTTTATGTATCTACCACCCGTTAATTGAGCTCTCAGGAAACTGTGCAGCGCAGCCCTTTGGGCTGCAAAACACTACAAACCACCCTCAGTCGGAGGCTCGTTTTCAGGTGGGGATACAGAATGAGGTGCCCATGCCTCATTCTAGGAAGCACAGATGTAATTGCTCCCACTTAATTAAAAAGGGTGACCTTTTGGGTTGCAGCTGTCCTACGGCAAAACAGCTCTTCCCCCAAGCTCATTGTTTAGGATGATCAGACAGAGTGTAGTAGAGAGCACCAGTGCAAATCATCACGAGAAGGTAATTGTGCTTTCACCTGCTATTACAGAGACAGGTTTTCTACTCGGGCTTGCAGATGACCTTCTCCAATCAAACATTAACTTTGCAGCAAACAATCATTAGGGAGCATTTGCAGGCTTTAATAATTAACGCTTTTATTAATCCACTGACTCCACTTCAAGCAACAAGTCTCTCCAAAATTAATTCTGTTGCCATTGAGATGAGAAAGAAATGAATACCATTTCAAGGCAGAGAAGGAAGAAGGTATTAGATTCCACTGCACTTTCTAAAGGTACTGGATCTGCTCCTAGAACTGTAATTATGCAGCTTATTAACTGAACTGCCAAACATAAGGCTAAGTAATTTTCAGAGCCTGGACTTTGAGAAACAGTATTACTGGCTGCCATGCAATCCAAAATCCAATCAAGAAAGACCACAAACTTTCAACAGGCTGAAACTCCATCAGCTGGTTATTGGCTGCAAAAAGCACGGGAGATGAAGAAAGAGGTCCAGCTAAGCAAATTACCTCCTTTAGAATAAAGAACCCGCTTCTCTAAAGAGCCAAGCAGCGAGCGGAGGGAGATGTACATCTTCAGAGCTGTACTGCATAGAAAGCTCAGCTGGGAGGGAATAACTTCTACCTGTCAAGCAAGATATCTCAGCTCAGTGATTGCTTCGGCTTGTGGGAGTTTGCAGTTGTGCTGAGAGCCCCAGGAATTTTAAAGGTCAAAACAAAAGCAACAGGGACCCCAAAGCATGCCGTTGCTCAGTTGCCAGTGATGGTTTTGAATCCCTGTCCAATAGCTCTTTTAAGTGCTGTCACAGAACAAATAAAGTTGCTGTTTCACAAGCTTACTAGAGAGTTAACCAGATCAGACAGACAAACAGGGAAGAACAGTATGTCTTACTCTTACTTTTTTTGCTTCCTTGGATCACCGTCTACTTAAGAGCAGGGCAGGGACACGGCCGGTGCAACTGAAATACAAAGAAATTGCAAAGTAGACTCAGCAAAGGGCAGAAGAGAATCAGTGTGAGTTGGTTAATGTAACTACTATTAAACACACAATGCTGAAAAAAATAAGGAGGAAGTGCTGAGAAAATTCTGCCGTTTAATCCTTCTCCCTCCTATGTCTTCCCATTATCTCTCCAGATCAGTTTCTATAGGACAAGAAGCTGCCTTACCATTTTTTTTTTCCACTTTAAACCCCCTCTTTTTACAGCAAATCACAGCCACAGGGCTGGGAACAGAACCTAGTCTCGTGCAGGGCTTTGCAGAGCTCTGCTTGAGCCACCAGATAATGGTCCCTTTTGAGTGGTTTGGTACATGTGGGATAATTGAACGGGCTCCCTCTGCAGTGAATAACTCTTGCTTTTGTGTGTGAATACTTGAGGAGCGTTTTGACTTTCTAAGTATTGCTGCCATTTAGAAACACAGCATGAAAATCAGACTGTTAATGCATTACATCGTGCCATAAAATGTAGTAAAACTCATGGTTTCAATTCCTCCAGCTTCTCCCCTGTCAATGCCTAAGTGGGGGTCCTGCTGTTCTCCATCCCATTAGTACATTTCCCTCCTTTTTTCTTGGTAAATGAAATCATGGTAAATCAGAAACAAATATGGTAAATATGGTAAATCAGAAACAAATGAAAAAGAAAGGGACCAGAAGATATCAGAATCTTCTGTTAAAAATATGCATATATTTAAGTTTTCCTTTTATTGTTACTGAAGTTTTGCTGCTATGGGCAAGATAAGACATAGGAGGAAGCCAAATATTTTACAAAATATCTGCCAGAGAAATTCCTACTTATAAACTATTACATGCAGCCTCTGCATTCCTGTATGCCTGAGCCCAGTGACATCCCCCTCAGAAATACTGAACATTTTAATAACGCTCTAAATTTTTAAAGTGGCAATAAACATGCAGCAAGCTTTAAAATATTTCCCTGAGAAGCCAAGAAACAAAAATCCCATTTTACAGATGGGTAAGCAAGTAGAGAGAATTTAAATGATTTTCTCTGGGACACATACTTATCATGAGGAAGACGGTATTACAGCTACCATGATCCGGGTTTCTTGTCATCATTCAAAATTGGCCGTGACGCTCTAAAGCTTAATACGCAAAATAAAGTTTTTGTAGCAAATCAAAGCAGACTCAGTGCTTCAAAAGCAAGGCGTGAATGGCAATACTACTGTCTGAGAAGGAATAATGTTAATTTGTCGTCAGTCACGCCTTTGTTTCAACAAGAACAACTTGGTTTTAAATAGGCTTTAAACACAAAGTAGTTGCGGGAACACACTATCTTGCAGTATCTGCCGTCCTGGGGAGATGGGTCTCCTGGTTAACTAGAAAGCCTGAGAAGGCACAACATCTACACAAGGCTTTTCCTGCAGCAGCTAATGGTCTCCCCCTCCTCTACTCAACTGCCTGTTTTCTCAGAGGTTGTAGGAACTTGTATATCTTTAGCATTACTGATTGGCTGCCAGTTTTAATTGAAACCGATTTAAAAATTCAGCTGAAGCAGACAGACAGACACCCAGCCATTCACTTACATTTCCGTACGAAGACCAGGTAAAAGAAAGTGGGAAATATACTTTCAAATTTCTGTATTAGAGCCACAAAATTAAGAGTATTGGGCTTCATCAGTCTGCACCTGTAAGGCGCAGCTACTGGCACTCAGAAATATATGTTAAAAAGATTACCTACAATGCACAGGATTTTTTTTTTTAATGTAATGGCAAAACACAGGTGAATAATACTCACCAACATTCAGCAAATTCAAACAAGCATCTGGAAAAAGTGTGTGCTTGTGAAACATTAAAGGGATCATTTGTACCTGGTAAGCCAGGTGACCACTGATGGAAAGAGCCTTAAGGTCTCGCTTTGCTGCAAGCGGGTTTGGAAAGTTGTGCTAATGATATGTACAAATGCCATTACGAAAGGGCCGGTCCGTTTTTATACTCTGCACTCACATTGATGTACTGACTCCTCGGAGCAGCGGCCATGAATCTTTAGATGTAGCAGCAGTTTAAGCCCGGATTGCTCAGTCTTATTCCAGTTGCCAGCTCTGCCAAGGGCTTGAACCTGCCGAAATTCACACAGCAAGATGAGTTTTGCGAGGAGCTCAGCTTCCATCTGGGCACCGGGATATGCGCTGAGCTCCTCCGCAAACCGGGGCCCGGCAGAGCGGTCTTTGAGGCGGTGGAGGAGGGGAAGCAAACCCCACGTACTTGCGTCTCGCTAGCCAAGCTGTAAAACGGGAACGCTGCTGTGCTTCTCGTTTGATTGATTTCTCCCCTCTTCTTCTGCAAGTCCACTCAGGCTCTGAGCACTTCAGGGCAAAAAGCCCCCTCGTCGTCTCTATAGATATAACACAAGGCACAAACGCTCTGAGTTGGGTCCAGGCTTGTAAGCGCTACGTATAGATTACTAATGGAAGTAATAAAAAAGGAGTTAAAAATAACTAAATGGAAGGGGGAGGGGAGAAAAAGGGAAAGCGAATTCATTCCATAATCCTCCTCATCTTCTTAAAAGAACAACCTCCCACCCACGGGCCCGCTCGGTCCTGCTGTACAGCTGCGTGGCGACGCACGCTCTACACACCAGAAAACGAGACAAAGCACAGAGTTTAAAGGAGCCAGTGTGGAGAATTGCATTTAAATTAGGAAGCCAAAGGAATGAGCTAATGAAGGTCAACTCCACAACAACAGGGTGTTAATAGGACGTACTACAGCACTGGTGAGGTTTCTCCCTGCCCCGTGTTAAAATTTGATATAAGGTATTAATTTGTCCAAGGTTAAAAAACAGTATTTGTAAACATAGAATATTTTTAATGTAGTGACTTTTGATGCTGGACATCTTTCCTATAAATTGAACTTTAAGGAGAAGAATTACTCTCAACAGAAATCTAAACCAGCTCCTCCACAGAAGTGAACATACATCTTGTACCCCTTTGCAAACAGAGGAGAGGTTCAGCAACTTGGTTTTAGCCTTAGGAAGGATCAAAAACTAGACTTTGGTCCAGAACGAAGCGTTTTTCACCTGCATTTCTGCATAATAACTTTCTTTTAGGGAAGGTGACAATTCCACACTTTTGGATAGCGAAGACATAACGGCTTGTAGGGTATCGTGAACAGCCACAGATCTTTGAAAGGTATTTAAGCTGTAGTATGAGTGTTCCCGAGGGAAAAGAGCTCCTGGCAAAGTGCTGCTGAAGCAGGCAGACACCCAGGCAAGGCAGTTTGGCAGGTGAGTACCGTCACCACGGACAGAAGATGGGTGAACTACNTCAGATCTTTGAAAGGTATTTAAGCTGTAATATGAGCGTTCCCGAGGGAAAAGAGCTCCTGGCAAAGTGCGGCTGAAGCAGGCAGACACCCAGGCAAAGCAGTTCGGCAGGTGAGTACCGTCACCACGGACAGAAGATGGGTGAACTACTGAAGGTCTATACATGGTGGGAAGTTTCCTGTATTTGCATCAAACTTCAACCAAGGATCTATGTTGCTTTGGTTTCTGCAACAGAAAGGCTTCTGGATGTGGGGAATAACGCAGAGCCTTCCTTCCTCCCTTTCTTTGAATCTCTGCGTAGTCCCACACGGAGAGGATGTTTGCATATTGATTACACTTTTATTATCACACATCTCCGTGGATCTGAGATCACTGGCCTTCCCAAGATGAATCTCCTATTTTCACATAACTGAAAGACTATGAAATAACATTCAGATGCCTGTTTAAAAAGAAATGGATTTTTTCCCAGGGGTTTGGTGGCCGGGTGATGTTCAGGATTTGCTCTCCGAGCAGAGCCGGGCTCGCTCCGGGCACCCTGGGCCCTCTCGTGGCTGTTTCGGAGAGGACACAAAGCGCTTTTTGCTTTCAGCAATTCTCACTTTCAGAAAGCTCCCAAGACACGTTCTCTTCAGACCCTCCAGATCTCAAATACTTTCATTATAATTGAAAACTGCTACCAACCACAACGTTTAGTTTCAGATCCCAACGTACTCGGCATTTAGGGCGACTTGGATTTATTTTTGCTTCGAAGCTGATCGCCAACGAAAGACTGCTTCACTTCTATTCCCCCCCCATCAAAACAGTTCAATACTTTAAAAAGTTCAGTCTTTAAGGATGGCATAGGATTAGGCTTCTTTACAGATGTGGGGCCCTCCAAAGAGCCCCGGGGGCTTTGCAGACAGAAAATGCATTCCCACGCGTAACGGATGCACCCTATATAATCGCTTCCGTTTGCTTTTTTGATACACGGGACTAAAAGCAGATGAAGCATAAATCTTCTCATGATGAAAATTGCTGGCAATTATTCTATATGGCAGTTAATTCATCGAGAGGTCTAAGGGAAAAAAAAACCACCCTAGGCCTATTTGAGAAAAAGAAATTACAGATAAACAGATGGTTTTAAGTGACAGTACACCTGAAGAGGTTACAAAAAATAGAGAGACTGCCTAAAAAGATCATCAAGAGACCAAATTGTTTAGTCAAGGTTAATGAAAGTTGGGATATAGTGGCAAACGCATGAGGAAACAGATTAGATTAAGTGAGCAATTACGGAGATAAAGATTGTAAAATGCCGGTTATTTCAATCTTGTAAGGATCCCTTGGTTTTAGCACCGTCTTAAATTGTCTTTAAAATGCTTGTCATGCATTTTGCATAAGGAATGTTTCAA
Organism: Himantopus leucocephalus; assembly: GCA_003993805.1. Lineage (NCBI taxonomy): Eukaryota > Metazoa > Chordata > Aves > Charadriiformes > Recurvirostridae > Himantopus > Himantopus leucocephalus. Next base: position 3,492,134 of record RSEF01000023.1, read on the forward strand.
TCAGACTTCGAATGGAACGGCTTGAAAGCCAAGGATAAGAAAATTCACCTGAAGCTGACGCTTGGTTTACGGTCTGGGTACAGCATCACAGCTGCCTGTGTCAGGAAAAGGAAATTGTTAAGCTTTGGGGTAGAGCAAGAAAAGCTGCATTCCCCACAAACCGTACTGCTCCTGGAGCATTTCCAGAAACGTAGAGACAGCAGGCCACACTTTCACTAACTGCCACTGGTATTTTATTATAATCCAACCATTATTGTTCATACCAGCTAAATTTTGATGGGAAATAATTTCTTGTTAATTACGTAAGACATACAGCGTAAAGATTTTCATTGTAGGCAGTAAAAACCAGTATTTTCTGAACCTGACAACATGCTCTACAACAGCATAATTACCACTCAGAGGGATTATAGGTAAATGAGCCACTTACATTTGAACTTGACTGAAATGGATTCTTGCCCTTTTCTGCCTATTCCCCTTTATTAGAAATGCTTTAGTCAAACTGTTGTGTATTATTTTAGTGCATCATAGAAGCTGATTCAATTAAGATACTGTGGCATCTCAGATTTCATTTTTATAATCCATTATAATCACTTGCTGAAGGTCTATTTCTGCCCTTGACGTTCAAATTGCGATACCAGAAAAGGAAGTGTCCAGTAGTAAAGAAACACATCCCCCGCCGCACGCCAACTCCTACGTGAAAATTTAATAACCATTGAGCTTACGACTAAAACTTGTGAGGTTTAAAAAAAAACCCAGAAAACAAAAAAAAAAAAACCACAGGTGATCAAGTCACCGCAGGACAGTGGTGCTTAGTGCCGGCAGTACACAAACCTGTTTGGAGGCGGCGGACTGCAGAGCGCTCACTTTGGGTTAGGCTCTTCCCCCTCTCAGATGCTAATCTCGGGAACGGTCTTATTCTCAACAGCAGGCACTACTGGCAAAGGAAGAGGGTTAAACTTGTTTTATAGAGTGTTTTCTATCAAATACTATTGGAACGAGTCTGATTTCTATTTGCAAGTGCAAAAAATCCATCTGTTGCATACAAATATCATCAATAGTGGTGTATTCGGAGCAGCCAGCTCCTGGACGGAATAATGGCAGATGAAGAAGTGCCGGAAGGCTCATTTCTTTTGGTCGAAGAAACCGTCTTGGAGCCAGTTACTCTAGCGTGGAAATCCAGCGTGCTTAAGGCAATGCTGGGGTCAGCAAGCAACTTCCAAATCCGATTTAAAAATTAAGGAAGAAAAAAGAAAAAAAACCAAACCACAAGTTTGTTCTGCTTAAAACACTTTTGAGGGAACAGCTACTTTAAGGTAGATGGAAGTTCAGCTGCTTTCCTGCACTCACCGTGGTACCTCCAGCTTCATTTCCAGCTGCCCACAGAGGACATTTCGGTCAAAGCAGCAATTTTTACTTTCTGGAAGTTATTTGATGAAGCATGACTGAGTTCAATACATGCATTTAAGCCCTCCCTTCCCCATCACCATGAAATATGCAAAGAAAGGGGAACTAGTTCATCTTCGCATAGTTATAGAATAGATTCTATGAATAAAGGAGCTTTTTGTTAAATATTAAAAATAAAATTCCATACTGCTTTCCACTCTACTTAAAATTTTAGTGAGGATAAACCCCGAGGTGCTCAATACCATTATATATAAGCCCCATCTTTCCATTACCTTTTTTGCCTAGACTTATGCTGGCTGGAAAAAGTTCTGGCCGCTTCAGTTTTTCTTTGGCAGATCTCTCTAGAGCATTTATTCTGCAGTAATATTTCAAAATTGACTGTAGAAAAAACAAAATATCCTAGGTGACCCTTCTGCAGTCTTACTTTCTTAAATTCCCCATATATTAATCTTGCAAGTACAATTTATGATGAGTCATTAAGCTATTTTCCATTTCAGACATTTAAATATTTAAAGATCCAGAGGCTGGCTGGGATAAGATTTGAGTGCTTAAATTATCTCCTTCCACTCACTCCACTTACCCTTCATAGCAGACGGGTGCCTGCAAATACTTTCACCTTTCCTAAAGGAATACATCCATTTGAACTGAGGAGGGCACTAGAGAATGCACCTTCTGCTGCACTGCAATGTGATCTGTTAAAATTGCAAACTTATCTATGATGTATTTTGAATTTTTCCCTCTAAAGTGGGAAATGATCTATGTGTACGTCAGACTGGGGGTGGTTTGAGAAGAAAGACCTAAAAAAACTTTAAAAAAAAAAATCAATGTGTCCTCAGGGAACTGGGAGGTTCTGGGAGTGCTTGCAGCAGAATCACAGAATAGTTGAAGTTGGGATTTCTTGGTACCTCAAAAATTTAACCCGGAGGTTTAACTGCTGTGGGTTGAATTAGAAGTTGAAATAGACGCAGTCAGAGAAGAACACCCATGTCAGGAGCAGCTACGGCAGTAGGCAAAGCAAAAGATGAACAAACCAGCTCATTTACCCTGAATACAACTGCAGGATTCCCCATAAAAAGATTTTACAACAGGAACTGCGGCTGCGATGAGAATTAAGCAGATACTGAAAACCAGGGATAAGTTGTTCTTTTTGTCTAGACAAGGACGATGCTTAAACCTCCAAATCGTCCACCTCTGCTTTGCTTTTTTGCTTTTGTGTAAAGAGAATGGCTGGAAAGGAACACAGGCGAAACTTACACACATACTTTTGCAATTCTCAAGACATTTACCTTTTTTTTTTTTTTTTTTGGTTAAAGCATAGCGAGCTCCATNGAGTGAAGTTCTTTTGCATAAGAGAAGACTTACCTGGAATAAGAGAGTGATCTTTAAACAAAATGCGTTCTTTATACCAGGCTAAATCAGGTCAGTTAAAAAGGCAAAAATTTTGTTTTTAATCTGCAAGAAAATGTTTATTCTTTGTAAACCCCACAGAAAAAAAGAATGCAGCCAAGACCAAGTATTGAACGAAAATTGTGCCAGAGTAGGCAGCAAAATGGGGGAACCTCAACACAAAAAGTCAGTGACAATATTTCATGTTTTGCACAAAGATGAAAAACCTATGACATTTCTGAGTAACACTTTTATGGTGACAGTTACACAAGATGATTCAAAAATGCAAATGACAGCAACATGCACACCTGGCTAAAGCTAGAAGTTTTATCCCAAAAGAATATCTGTGATTAAAATGATGAAACTTTAATACTTCTATTGACTTGCGTGTCCTACGTCATTTTTTTTTAAATGAGGCATACATGCCAATTAACATGAAACTTTTAAAAAAAAATTCTTTTCTTTTAAGAAGAACTTTGTCCTTCCAGAGTCCACTGCATGTTTGCAAAACCATAATCTTGGGTTTATAATTCTGCTAATTTCCAACACAATTTTGCTTCCCACCCCCTCCGATCCCCACCCTCGGAAAAAATCTGAAACGCTGCAGAAGTTGCCAGTGCAAACGCTTTCTATCAATGTATAATATACATTTTAGCTTAAACCTTTGTGCAATTTATGAGTTTCCTTTAAAACTCCTTAAAAACTCCTTGGCACAACAGCTGAAAAAAGATTCAGCTCCATTTAAACTGTCAAAGACAAGGTGATATAGAGTGTAAATCACAGTTGACTAAAATGAAAAAACCCAGAACTGCAGCTTTTATTAGCCAGCTTTACAGTCTCTTGTATACAGTACATTGCACAGTTCCGCCTTCACAATAACGCTTCCTGTATTAATATTGTGCCTTCCACGATGCAGTATAATCAAGGCAAGTTACAGAACACTGCTGAGTTTATATCAAAATAAACAGAAGATGTAACCTTGGTTTATAATGAACATCCAAATTACCATGTACAATTTGCAGTAGACTCTGTAATGAGCTTGATATATAAGCTAGATGACAGTGAAGGGGGAAAAAATAGTTTAAACTATCAAGTTTCCTCTTGAAATGTCTTTTCCCAAGGCACTGTGAACAAGACTGTTAGCAATTCTCAATGACTAAAAACACCAATGGGAATATAAATATTTCACACAACAACCACCGTCACATCATCTATTCTCTTATTCTTTCCCTTAAACAACGCCCCTGAAATTTGTTTGGTCCTTTGAGGGGTGATCAAATTATCTTCTGCAACATCACATATTTGTATTTAATACATCTATAAATCAAAGCTTTGTTAGATTATTTAACCCTTTCACTGTAAAAACTAAAGGTTTTTCCTCACTATTTCTCAACGAATCTGTAAATTCAACTTGATTATTTAAAAAAAAAAGAAAGAAAGGGTTCAAAATCAAGCAAAGCCCTGTATTTTTCAAGAGGAAACCATGCAAGAGTACATAAAAAGGCAAAATTGGCTACTTGAAAACCAAGAATTGTTTTTAATGCATTGGCCAAGGAAAATAAATTGCAAAGTTCTGTGAGGTTTTCTAAAAATTTACAAGAAAAACTGATGGGCAGTTCTAGTCAATCCAGATGTTCTTTTATCCTGTTTTAAATGACAACAAATACAGTCTCACACAATACAATTTCATCTTGACTGCAAGAGACACTCCCGTGTGATGCCTTCAGCATGACAAAATTACTGGGCAGAAAGAAAATTGGCATTCATTTCTTCAAGGGCTGATAAACAGAGGCATTGGGATCAAGTCCAGAAGGGCTGGTCTCCACAAATTTGGAAGAGTAATGTGGGGAAACAGGACTCAGAGTGCTGGTGGCTGCAGTGTATGTTATGCTGGGCATTACTGCCATAACTTCTGCAATCTTCTGTTTTAGGTCCTTGATTTCCTGATCTTTTTGAATGATTTGCCCTGAAAACAGCAAATAACATCACTTAGAACCAGCAGCATGTTTTCACCCTCCACCAACTGTTCGATGATACGAGCCGTCGAAGCGAAACACCCAGACGACATTCAGCGCTCTAACACGACATCAGTGAAAGCACAACCCACGGAACTCCCGGTTTGTGTCGAGGAACTGTGGTTCATTACCTCCCGTTACCATGTACCACAACTAGACATCGCGCTTCCATTAGACTTTGCTGTTCGGATTCACAGCTGCCCCATACCAAAAGATTATTTCTACTGATCAACCTTTTTCTGCACTTTTCTGTTCACATTTTACAAGCACCTCACAGGAGCACAAGTGTTTGCTTATTAAATGTGTTACTTTATTTTCCAAACTGTCCTATTCTCACCATTTTTCTAAAGCCCCTTTGTGGGCACACAACATCACTACAGCAATTTATGAAACTACGTAAAGAGAAACACCAATGAAATGAAACAAATAAACAAAAAAAATCTCGCTCTAACCACATTTTTCTGCAACCAAGCAAAATTCTGCAAGGAAACAGAACAGGTACTAAATCAAAAGGTTATTTAATTTTGCTTCATGGTTTGCACTGCTGAACAAAGGACAGTCTGGGCAGGGGTTTATACTGGCTTCATGCTCCCTCTGGTGGCTGCAACACCAGCCCAACAGGGACACCAGTGCCCACCATTACCTCACCAGTGCGAAGTTTAAAAAAGGTTGGGTTATTTTTTGCCCACGCACATTTGGGCTGTATTTATTTCAGGAGTAAGAAAGTATTATTAGGATTCAAGGAAAAGGGCTTAATAGATGGCAACTACTATTTTATCTTCTGGCTCTTTAAAAGAAGCTTTCCAGCTTTAAGGTAATGGTTTATAAAAATGTCGAAAATAGTAAATTAAATGCCCATCTCGACATTTATCATCTTCAGTTCAATAGCTTGGGGAAGTTAGGTCAACTGATCAGCTGGATTGCTTAGGCTCACATTCACAAAGCTGTAAAAGGCAAAAACCCACTGAAAGCTGAAATGCTGAGCGGAGGCCGGAGCGCAACCTTAAACAAAAAGGTAGGATACGCCTTCTGTCATGTTTTCGCAATGTCAGTCAGTGCTACGTGTGGAATTAAACTACCCCACATTACCTTGGGCAATCTCAAGCTGCCGTTTTGCATCTCCTAATGCAGAGAACAGATCCAGCTTGATTCTCGTCTCTGCACTCAGGCTGTTCTCTAAGTGCTGTGTTTTATCCTGCATGGCTGAAAGTGCTGACATTAACACCTCCGTATCCTTCTCGTTTTCCTTGTACTTCCGCAGTTCCTGCAGGAGTAATTAGGACAAATGTTATTCTCATTGACTTTACACATAAGATACACTGAGAAGTCTTTCTCTTCCCCACAGCACACCACTGGGCCTGGTATTAATACTGTAAAATTAAAATGATGGTTAATTAAGGACACTGTAATATTACCTCCAGTAATTATACATGGCCATCATACAAGTGATTAAAGCCATATTGTACAATGCATAATTACAGTGCGGTGAGCAAGTACCATTTACTCTGCTTCTCAACCCTCTATCATCCGTATCGAGACCCTCCACCCAGAAGTCCTCCTCAGCGCTTCCAAGCGCCAGCTAAGCAGCCGCAGAGTTCTCTTCACCAAGCTGTGGAATATGAAAACACTTCCCACGAGCAAAATGGCTAGAATGGGAACGGATCTCTTGCTAGAGAGTTTAAAGCGATACTAAATAAACACTGCATTTTAAGCTATTTCAATTGGCTGATGAGAGGGATTTCTTTATCTCAGAATATGTCCCATGTTGAACCTAACTGTGCTGCAAACCCAGAAATTTAGGGAAGAGAAAAGGAAGGGGCAAGTTTTCTGCCCATAAGAGACAGGCACTTTGCGGTTGGGAAGTATGCATTAACCTTTTGATTAAGAAAAAAAAAAAGAAATACTATACACAAAAAAAAGTTTTATACTTTTAAACGAAGAAACAATAATACCATGGGGGAAATATTAATGCCGGTAATAGAAAGCTTTTTTTAAAGTTTGAAGATGCTAATAAAATTTAAAAGGTTGATTATAGCTGGTTTTAATTATTTGAAAGCCGTGCTCATATTCTCCATAGATATACCACACTTGTTTTCAACGGTTTGGTAAACCCAGGAACAACAAGGCTGCGCATGTTATTTGGAAACAAGTTCACAATAACACCAGGTGGATCTTCAAGAGTGTCTTAAAAAACCACAAGACATTAAAAATACATATTCATGCAAATTGTCAGTTGACAGTCCGAGTACATCTTTAGGAACAGACATTTTAAAGGAATAAGGTCGACTTCAACTCACACATTTGAGCTCTTAAACTCTAACATGCCAGACAATGTGTCTGCTACAAGTCTGCCACAATGTACTTTCAATATTCAAGTGCTTCACCAAAAAAAAAAAATATGTCTGGCCAGTGATTAAGACTGTATTGAGTAAGCAATCTCACTTGCTAGCAGTAAAATTTATAATGACAGACTGGCAACAAGCTCCTCGCATAGATTAAAAAACGTTGTTGAGGGGATTATGATCTCCATCTACCCAGACCATTGGTTTGGGGAAAAAAATTCTAACAATTTAAACAATTGAATGGAGTGGAGCTGAAACTATTAACCTTTCTCATACCCAGGTTCTTACAAAAGCCTGATGCAAGACATGCAAGACAGACATCTGAAGAGCATAATTCTTGAAGGTGTTGATTGCCTCTTATGTAGATCCACCAATTTGAGAGGGCTGAAAGCACTCACTGTGATGCTGATCTAAGTCCCTGGTGCTTTCTCATTACCTGAACTTTCATTTCTAGTTCTCGTATCTGATCTTCTTTCAGCTTTATGTCAATTGTTAGCTTCTTGCACTCTGTCTCCAGCTCGCGGATACGATTTCGTAAAGTTTCAGTACATTCTCCTCTGCAGAAAAAAAGCATTAAAAGAGAAGAAGATGAAATTAGAATGAGGCTGTCATTCCTGAACTGTTGATAATACGAAAACTAATACAAATATTGAAGGATAAAAAGAGGAAGCTAACTTTGTTCTTTTCAGCAAGATAATTTCCCTTACGGCAACAATGCAAAAAGCTGCAAAAAGTTACCCAATGTTATGACTCGAGTATTTGGAAATTTGGAATATTTATGAAATACAGAGAAGCAGAAATAATTCTTTTTAGACATTTGGAGCACCACAGATTAAAGTCATCCACACTTGTGCCATGCTTTCATCTTGAAAAACCTCCCACCTATACACCTGTGTTACTACTGAACCACCACTGTGCTGAGCACCGGTAGCCCCTGGCTAGAGCAGAAAATGTTCAAGACGTGAGATCAAGACAGTATTTTGGCCAACATCATTGCATGAATCCTTGATTCATAGTCCCCACGTGAAAGGGGATGTTCCATTCTTAACAGCAGACTGACCCATGCAGGGTACAACATCTCTGTTAGCACAATCAAGGTGCAGCAGATACACCCTGTAAACGTAACGTATACGAGTGCTGAGACTCAGCTTCATGGAAGGAGATCTCCCAGTCCTCCCACTGCCTTAATACAAATAAAACTCTTAACCCAAATAAAGCTCTTTTTTTTTTTTTTTTTAAATCAAATACAGACTACTACTTAAGGTGCAGAAGAGTGAAAAATGCCTCCCCAAATCCCCCCAAAACACAATTCAGTAGCAACAGCTACACTTCAGTCATTTACTGGAGCTGAGCTTACTTCTGCGGTAGAACAAAGTACCTTGTAGCAGCAGCGAACGCGACAGCGCGTGCAGCAGTTGCTTCTTCCAACTTCTTTCTTTTCTTTTCTTCCATTAATTGTTTTTCTACAAAGGCTCGTGCCTCCTGCTCTGCCTTTAGTTTCTTCTCCAACTGGCTGATCATTTGTTTGTCTTTTTGTTTCATTTGTACAGCATTGTGTAATCTGGAAGGTAACAGGTACGGGATTTAATGGAGGATTTTACTTACTAAAAATAAATTGCTGTGAATGGTCCCAAATGAGCCTTGCTGGATTTGCAGACAAGCGCCTCAAGTTTTGTAGAGTCTCAACATAATAATTCCCCTTTACTAGACTACAGGCATCAGCAACTAATTTAGACAGCTGTGTAGAAACACATACTTGTTCTGAAGCAGTTCATTTTCTTGCCGGAGCTGTCCGATTTCAGACCGAATTCCCCGCTCTGTGTTAGTCAGAGAACTGATCTGACTACGTAGCTCCTGTTCGACCTGCCTACTTGCTTGCAGGTCAGCCTTTAACTTTTTAATGTCTTGTTCCAACCTAAGAAAGACAATTTTAAAAGACAATTTCAACTTTATTTCCCAGTTACCCAAAGGTTCAAGCACATTACATAAAAATAACCAAAGTAAACATCCTACCATCTGCCAACCCCCCAAACCCTCGATTCTTAAAATAGATGCTCAGAAATTATGTGTATCCTTGATAAATAATAATAACGTTTTATATAACTATACATACATAGCTCCATGTATAGCTATACACACACTTCATAACCTCCCACAGGAATTCTGTTTTCCCCTGTGCATTGTAGAGTTGTAAAACAAATCCTATGGAATTATATTTTTCCTCTTCAAGCAGAAGTGAAATGGCTAAGTCTGAGAAGTTGTAAACAAGGACAGGTGCACGTATGAACAAATTTTACTTTTCATTTTTTCATAGTTTCATTTGTTAGTTATAGCTGAGCTAGGGAGCATACTGCTGAATTCTCACCTAAACTTTTTTTTTTCTTGAAGTACATGATGTGCATGTTGAATGAAGAGTACGTGTTAAGTCAACCACAGTTCAGGAGTCAGTGAATTTAGTTTTAATTGCTCCTGAACGAGACCATCTGCTATACGCTTAATTGTAGCTTTAGAAAGTTCTTGAAGACTCACGCAAGCTTATTTGTTAAAACATTTTCAACCAAAATTGGTTAAATAAAACACAAATTAATAAAGAGAAGCCCCCAGCTCACCTTAATTTTCCCCCACATTTTCTAAATCAGATTATTAGTTCGTAGAATTAAAAAGACATCATAGGTGAATAATCAACCATTTTCATGAGCACTGTGTTACCTGCTTATTTAAAGCAAATATGCCTCAATATACCTCTTAGGCATTCACACATAATCCTCATTTGCTCTGTCACTTATTGATTTCAAAGTTTTTAAATTGTTCATAAAGAAGATAAAGGTGGTTTTATTGCCTAAAGTTCCATACAGAATTAGTGGTAGTTGAACATTAAGAGTTGGGGAAAACAGTCACAAAAGCCAAAATGAACTGCCCTTATTGACACTGACTAGTGCAGATGAACAGTTATAGCTTTTTATCCTCATAATGAAAACATTTAGCTCTTTTGGGCTTCCGTACAGGAAAATCTCAACCCAAACTGCTAGCGAGAGATGTAATGACATGAGGCATAACAATATCCTGCATGAAAGGATCAAGAGGTTAAATGTGGAATCATCAAACTTATGGAAATTCATACAAGTACATCTATAATAGGCTAAAACTGCACCAAAGAGGTCTATGGGGTAAATTAACAGCAAGAAACAGCCTGTAAAGGACCATGGTCTATAATACACTCACACAACTCACATGCTCAGATCCCACTTTCTACAGCTGTCCTAAGCTGTCTTTCTAGTTATACTCAAACTGCCCTAGTGGTAAGATGAATTCCTTTTAATATAGTATAAATTGTGGTCAAATGTACCTTTAAAAAGAAAAAAGAAAAAACAAACAACTTACACTCAGTAGGCAAACAGTAATAGTACAAAGCAAACATACATTTCATATTGAAGACCACAAATCATTTCAACACCTTGTACTCTGCTGTAGGAGGAAAAGAATTTGCAAACTTAACCAAATATTCATTCAACCATGTAACCATAGCACACAAACCAAAAATGGAAAACCCATCAGCAGACTTTATTAGGTATGTACTTTTACCGTGTTCAGTATGTTAAGTGATAGAGCTGGACAGTCGTCGGGTGATGATGTAACAGTTCAATTTAATCTTCCAATAAGCGGTAACTGAGTGTTTTAGAAAGAGCAAACATTAACTGAAGAGAGTAAGATGCTGTAGGAAGCATTAACAGCCTTTTCTGCCAACAGCTGATTGGTTTTAATACAGCTTTTCATAAATAGGTGAAAAAACGGTTGGTGGGACAATGTAAAGGAATGCATGTAAATCACACACACTTTACATTGACAAGTATCCATAAGTAATTTCAACATCCATCTCTATAATAAAGTGATAACTGTGAAAATAAGAGAGCCGTAAATAGCCTTTTTCCTATAACTAAGATGATGTCAAGCTTGCTGAAATAAGATATACCAGGATTTGTTTGAGGTATTTCGCATTCCAGGAAAAGAAGCACTGATCAGGTAAAGCCCAAATAAATCAGAGGTGCTGGCACAGGACAAGCTGAATTTGTATTTTTGGCAACAGAGTACTGACATTAGTTCAAACTTCTCAAGCCATCTGGTTCACGGCATTCCTGCTGCTTTCAGGGAGGGCTCTGCACCTGCAGTGCTCGTGGGGCTGGTCCAGACCGTGCTGTAAAGGAAGCCGAAACCTGCACGGATCTGTAGAGCGGACACAAACGTGACCAGGAAGGATGCCGGCTTCCCAAACCAGGAGGAAATACATGAGGCTGCAAGACACAGCCTTCCTTTTTACTTACAGGTAAAAGTGTCCAACCAGAGCTGCGTACATGAAATTTGTGAGAATTGGGGTCAGGAGGGGTTGTACGCTCATGATCCATCACTCAAATCCTGCCTGCCCACAGAGCCAAAGCCTCAGGGATGTCCCTCCCGCCTTAACTTTTCAAGCAGGCTCCAAGCGTCACATATTCACCCTCTTACTCTGAAGGACCACAGGGGTAACTTTTACAGGAAAATGAGACCGACCTGCCATTCACTATGACCTTCACTGTAAATCACCAAGAAGTCAGGATTAAACTCAACAAGAATTGAGTGCTTCTCTCTGGGTGCTTCCATCGTTTATGGAAAACCAGTAGCCACACCGCTGAAATGCATGCAGGCAGACCACGTACCGGTAGAGTATTACTGCCCATGAGCAGCTGGCGCGGTTCACCTACAACCCTTAATTCCCTAAATGCTGCAGAGAGGAGTTTCTTTTTCTCAGAAGCTGCTGGCAGGTGTAAAGTCAAAACTATATACCTTGTGTGTCCATTAAAACACAAAGACTCTCCGAATTACTAGCCACCGCAAATGAGCTCACAGGAGGCTCAGGAGTGAGAACGGCAGCTTAACTGGTTCGACTTACTCTAATCAAAGGGTTCCAGTACTTCTCTACATCTGAATTAAGAGTTTTTATTCTTTTGTGAAACAATCACTCCTATCAGCGCAGATGACCCAACTTAAACAGTCGAAAGACACAATAACATATTTAAAACACCATCAACCGTCATACAGTGAGTGATCAGCTATTGTAGTGCAACTCCAAAGGGGCAGAAGAGAATTAATACACAGAAAACTAATCTTTTTCAAGTCAATGAAGACAAAACAACTAGAACTTTATCTGTCAATGGACTTGTTTAGAATTAAGTTTTGAAGTACGATTTTACCAGATTTTAATTACTCCTTTTCGTGAGGCTGTAGTTTTTGCTATAGCTTTGAATACCAGAGCAGACGTTTTCTGCAATTTATAGAGCAAATAAATGCTCCTTACTATCTAAAATGAGTTAGGAAGCTAATAATCCATCATAATGCAAGGACCAAATGTTTCCTATATGGCTGCACTCCCAGACCTGCTACAATTAGCTAGAGATACAGCTTCATTTAAAAAAAAAAAAAAAAAAAAAAAAACCGGNAAGACCTGAAGTTAGTTTCCCCTCAAAACCACATGTACTCCTCGTGTTGTCTGGTGTGTAACCATGTTCTTCTCCATCTTATAAAGTCCAGTCAAACATTTTCAGCCTAAAAATTTCTTCCTGTGGAACAGCAAGTCAAAGCTCTTCTCTGTACATAAACAGAGATGTCATCCATCAAGTTCACAGAAATACACGATGAAAACCACCCTTTCCATTGCCCCCTTTCTAAAATGAAAGCATATCATCAAGGTAAACCAATACAACATGATAAAAGAAAGCTTCGGTGCTACGAGCACAGACTAGTGCCTGGAGTTTTCCCTCCTCCCCTCCTTAATAGTCTGCACTACTGTTGGAATGATAAATGACCCAATAAGACAGTATTTCTTTTATTATTATTATTCTTTCTACCATTTCATTTTCTGCTTAAGTCTCTTATTGCCAGGCTTATAGGAAAAGTTATTTACAAAGGGGGGTGAAGAAAACAAGTTCTAGAGGATACTTTTCTCTATTGCTGCACAAACTACAAGTCATTTTGACACACAGCTATTTTTAAAATGAGGGTTTAGTTGCAGATTATTACATTGTACTCTTTATACAACCAAGGCCAATTTCTTTCAGTTTGTCATTACTAAAACGTAGATTTACCCGCTTTCTTTTCTCAGCACTACCCTGTATCATTCCTGATCTCACAGACGAAGAGAATTAATCAGTAATCACCTCCAAGACAGAGTATTTTTCCAAATGCTTCAGGGAAGATTGATGGATCAACTTAAAGACAACTCAATTCAGTTTAATCCTCCTGAGTATTGATAACTGGTGACTAACATACCCCTGTTGCTTAGTTTAGTCGGTTAATGCAATTCCATAACCACCTGGAAGTTGCATAAAAATTAAATGCAATTTATATAAAACTTAAAGTTTTAAAGACCCAGAAGGTACTCAGATGCTTTTCTAGGAGACCCATTTTTTCCTTTGTTCTGTTCTGGCCCAGTCTGTTGGCATAAGCATCCCCCGCAGTCAACCTGCTCCTTTGAAGTAGCCAACGTGATCCCGCAGCACTGAAGTTCTCCTGCTGTAACTAATAGGCTGTTACTAGCAGCTCCTCAGAGCATTTTTCATTAAAAAAGACAGTAATCCACAGAGAGATAGCAGAGTTACTTATTTCTCTCCCACACAGAATTGATCTCAGTAGCCGGCATTGCGAAAGGTTATTCTGTTTCTGAGCAGTCCAAGCACTACGTTGATAGTGGCTTGAAAATGGTCTGCCAGAAGGATCGTCTCCCAGATTTCTAATGTACATTCCCAATTCTTTTGCTTTTCTATTCTGTATTTTCCTTCACTCCCATCATATTGCCTGAAACACTGACCACCTCCCCCACTGCGGCTGACAGCAGAAAGCCTTCTGCTCTACTTACGCCATTTCAGGCAGGGGGGATAAGGAAGAAGCAGCGATCGCTCTGAGGACATCAATGGTGCCACAGAAGACGTGCGATAATTAGCATCGAATGGACAGAAACTTACATTGAAACCTTCAAGTCTGTCTCTGCAGGTAACATCACTTTTTAGGACCGCAAAATAAGATGTGGTAGACCGGCCCCTGCTTCACAAATATTTTTCTTATTCCAATTGCCAGAAGATGTCATCATTATCTCTGAGAATAATTAGTACATAAGACAGCTTGTTTCAACACCTCATGTGCCAAAGGCAAGACCTCTATGGATACAAACAGTTTTGCCAAGCTGCACTGCCAGTTTTTTGTGTGTTTTAGGGGTTTTTTTTGTTGCTTTTTCTTTTTTTAAGGGTGCAAATCGCTAGAGGCAGAACGTGACTATCACTATGTAATAAGCAACACAAAAAAACCAACCCAAACTTCCACAGGAATTACAGCTTGGACTTGTTCAATACAGCCCCTAAAACATGAACAAAACCTGCTGCACCCCAGAAAGGACGGTGAAACAGTAACAAGAGGTCAACTTGCTCCGTACCTACTGACAAACAATATTAGGTGTAAAGGGACACCAAGTTTACCCCTCCACTGGACACCAAATGTACCCCTCCATTGGCCCAATGACCAGAGTGTTGGGAAATGAGCGGCTCAGATCACAGAGACTCAATTTTTGAGTGCTTGACAAACAAACAGCAGATTTCAGCATCCATCAGAAGCAGATATTCATTTCAACAGTAAGAACAAAAAAACCAACCTAAGGCAGAGATGACCGTGCAGGCTGACCGGCAGGGACAGAGCCTCCCGCACCCTCTGCTCTCTAGCTATCAAGATGACAATAACATAAGATAATATTCACTGGAACACCCAGAGATGGGGATCGGTAACTTCCTCTCCAGAAAACTAAACACACGCGCGCTAACCATTTACCAGACAGAACAAAGATAAAAACTTCCTGTTTCAAGAGTAATATTGTATATATAAAAATATAAACTTAATTAGCAGTACCCTTTCAGATATGAATGTCACATCAAGTATTTAAGAGAAAGAGTTAACAAACATGCAAGACTGTCCTGTTCTCAAAAACCCCCAATTTCCACTGTCTCAAATAACCCCTGTTAATCCCGAGTCCCTAGCAGTCATAAGGCATACTTCACATTTAATACTGGTTAGTCAGCTCAAGGAAATCATTTGTGAACACAAAAGGAAAGCAGCTTGGCTTTGACATCCTGCTGCGAGTCTGCCGGACAAGAGGTTATAAAAAGCATCTTTATTTGGTAGCTGAGCAGATCTGATCTGAAAGTCGGACACAAACGCAGGGCTTCACACAGCCCTTCTCAGGGCACAGCACTGATGCAGACTAAAAGTTTAATAACGGGAATGAGTAATACTACTGGAAGTGGAAAAGATGATCAAGTGCCTTACACTCCAGGGACAGGATAACTGACAAGTTAAAAAAAATAAACATGAATTTTTAAATTTGAGTGCATTCCATCCCATCCAATTTGTCAGGTAAGTTTATGCTTCCATTGTTGTAGGAGTTGCATACTCAATCTGAATAGAAACAAGATTTTATGAATGATTTCAGTCATCTACGTTTGTAAGAAACTGTAAGCAGCGACACATGGGACGTTGGTGTTTTAAGTGCTCCTGGCTTGCCTGCACGGGGAAATCAGTGCACAATAAGCAGCTACATGAATTTGTAGCACAACAGCCACATCACGCCCACGCATCGCATAAAAACACTCGACAAACAAAAGACTGAAGTGGCTTAATTCACTTTCAGGGCAGAATAAGGCTACGTTGCACAAAGGCACTTTCAGAGTACACTGATCGTGTACTCCGCCCCTACCCTAATTACAGAATTAGCGGAGCTCGAATTCTGTAAGGACACCGTCTGGTTTATCGTACACTCCCTTCTGCATTAGAAAACCCGCTTTGGACAATTACAGTGACACCTGGTCTAAGCTCACATCACAGCCTATAAACATTTCAATGTGTAATTTAAAACTGAAAACATATGAGGTTTAAATCTCATTCCTTGTCATAGCTACACGGGACAAAATTCTTAGCCTGGCAGGTCATTCTATAAAGCACTTCCCTTCTCTGTTCTCAGGACTTACACACCACATTTTGAACTGCAGCAAAGCTGAACTGACCCGTTCTCTTCTTCAGTGAGCAAAGAAGCCATGTAAAGAGTACAGGGATGCCCATCTGAAACCGGCAACACCAAATACAGCAGTCTTATACGTTTATTTAGATGCGGCTTTGCTGAAGACAGAGCCATCTGCATCCCACGAATCTCGGCTGAATTTGATTCACAGATTAGATTGATTAGCTGGTTTCTTATTTGCTTCATACAAGTTCTCTACAGACATTAGATATCAATTAGTCTGGATATTTAATTGGCAGAAGTACACCAATCAGTGGCAGAGTGATTATCGAAGGAGAAAATGGTATTTTCATTGAAGTAATTGTATTCATATAGCACAAATCCTCAGGGACAGACCAGAGTCAAAAGTCCAATTATCAAAAGATACCTGCAGAGAAAGCGAACCTGATCTGCCAATTAAGTTAGCCAAGGAGGATTTCTTGGCCAAAGAGTGTTCAGCGCATAAGAAAAGGAAAAAGAGAGACATAAGGCAGGAATGGTAGGAAAGTGCATAACTGTGCAATGTTTTTTTTCTATCCTCATTTTGAACAATTACACACTATTTTTCTCACAAGTACTTGTTTTGGTAACATCCAACAGCACTGTATGCCTCAGGACTTACATGCTTTAAGTACTTAATTGCATTTCGTAAGTACATCTTTATTTAAACTTCAGATAAGCATATGTAATGATGTGACTTTTTCAATCTTTATAGTTTACAAGGTAGCTAAATTTAATCCCTGTGATCTGTACTTAAACCATTAAGGCAGCAGGTATGCAAGCAGGAACCTGAACTTATCACTTTAAGGGGTTATGTAGTAGCTGATACTTTGTCAATTGAAGATTAAAACAAAAGCTAAACATTTCAGGGAAACAAAACAAAACAAAAAGTTAAGACAAAACACCTGTTCAGGCCCTAAACCCCACTGAATTCCCTGGAGATGAGAAGGTCGCTCCGTGGAAGATTTGTCAAGAACACATCCACTGAGGTCTGTAATAAAGATTCCCCACGTTTCTCTCATGCCTTCTATCAAATGATTGTCAGAGCTATTTATTACGCCTCACAACACCCCTGTGAGGTAGGTAGGTATTGTATTCTGAGGTAGAAAGGAAGAAATTTGCTGAAGGCTGCATAGCACACCAGAGGCAAAAGTCAGGAACAAAACCCAAAAGGCACAGCTCCTACTTATCTTATTCCATTACTAGACAATTCTGTCTTCTTTATGGGATCATTACATTCTGCTAAGGAAAAAACAGATCTGATGTACTGGAACGAAGGGAGGATGAGACAAGCTGTTGACACAACGCTCAGATCAAACTTACCTTACCAGTGCGTCTGGTTTGCTTAGCTGGTTATTAGGAATACAATTTTCCATTAAGTCCTTATGTGTGCTTGGGCTCTTGCTAGCACATTTCTGTTTCTTCTCATTTTTAGTAGATGAGGAAGGGATGCTCCCGTTAGTTGCACTGTGACTGCGAGGTGAGGAGTTCACAACTCCGCTGACATTTTTGTAGTTTTTGGACGAGGCAGTGCATGAGTCCTCTTTTAAGAGGTTTTCTGTACTTCCTACAAGATCATTATTTAATCTTTTACTATTGATATGGTTTTCCATATATTCAATTTCTTGTATTTTAGAGTCTACAGGTTGCAAAATATTGTTATTTATTCCAAGGTTGTGTTTCTTAGCATCCTTGTCCTTTTCTTTCCCTTTTTCTCTATATTCTAGCTCTGGCAACGTTGCAGATATTTTTTTATTGGCTGGAATGCCTCCATTGTGCTGCAAAAGTATTGAGGAATCCATATCAGATAATCCTTTGGCTGCTGCAATACCAAAATAAAAAATAAAAAAAACCAACTTAGTTCATTAAATCAATCAATACTGCGACATACAAAGAAAAATCATTAACTACACGTCAATCATTTCTGCAGAAAACGATCATTATTAGGATCTATCTAGAAAAGAAAATCAGAAGTAACGTGATATTTTTAGACTTTTTTGTCATTACAGGCAGGAAACAGTAACCAAGGGATTTAATAATAAATACTAGAGCTTCATAGAGCACTCACTGACTAGATTGATGCAGTTGCTAATAAAGAACTAAACAGAGAGGACATAATTCATTTCTACAGCCATACTAACCACTGCCAAAATAATTTTATTTCTGGCTCCTCTGTTTCTAAGTTCATGCTACTTTCATCAAAACAACATGGACTAAAGAAGCTCCTCCTTAGCAGGCCTTTTTTTTTTTTTAAATAGCAGATAATAGCAAACACATTAAGTAATAAGTATAACTTGCCTTCTTCTGCCTCCCTCTCTTGTCTTTGTAGCATCTGCTGCTCTGGGGGCAGAGCTTGCTGGAGAAGCTGCATGTAGAATTCATTCTCTTTCTGCACTTCTTTTTGTTTTCTTAAACGCATTTTGTAGCTGACGTAACTTTTAAAGCCAAAGCCCAAAGTCACAACAGGGTAGCCAATACTAAGAAAAAAAGCAGCATTATTATTCAAAATGTAACCATAATAGCTAATTCATAACTTGTAATAAATTATATAGCTCTGAATACATAACTTGTAATAAATTATATAGCTCTGAATACATCTGGATTACCACTTTTCGTAGAAAATTACATATAAATATTTTTTTGCTGCACTACAATAATGGTACAGTTCAAAAACGTGGGCACTTCTCTATCAAGATAAAATTACAGTTCATTACAGAAAGCAATTAACTGTAGCATAGATTAAAGGATTATGACAATGCAATTGCACTACGCATAGCAAAGACAGCTTTTAGACAAGCACCAGACTAGGAATTATGCATCTTTTAAAGAGATAACAGCCAAATGCAGCAGAAGTTCCCAAGTTTTGCTCCTGAAGGGCCATGTAATATACAAGACATTAAGCTGGGAGATGTGTTATCAACATCCAGAATAGCGAAAGGACAAACTGATGCTCAGCCCCATCCCTTTGCACTCACAAATTAAGAGCAGATCCCTTTTCCACCACTCTTTACAGATGATACAGAACAACGGTTCTCCGAAATGCCACCTCTGCAACAGGCCCTGCGATACCTTCTCACCGCAGCACAGGCTGAGGAACAAGAGCTGGAGCAGTCGCTGAAGCATCCAACTTTGGAGCTCCTGCATTTCTGGGGGCGGCCAAGGCTGTCAGCCAGCGCGGCATCACCCACACCTGGTACAGCTAGAACTGACCCTGGAAGGACAGCCTCAACAACCACCTGCCTCTGACGAGGATGGCCACAATTAAGACATCTTTTCAGGGCAACAAACAGCCTTTGGAAATTCCTTGTTTAAGAGACTGACCTTGAAGCTGTAAGCGAAAACCATCTAATCTCTAAACTTAGTTCTTCCACTTATCTTACTGACAGATAAGATATGAAGAATTTCACTTCCAGCCAGACTCTGCAGTTGCATTTGTTGACGGGGATGACAGAAGCAGAACAGAACTTTGGGACTATTTTTTTGCTCATCAGCTTCATCACGCAGAATTTAAGTATTCTTATTAGCTTGTGACAACTACACCAATACAGAATGCTAACAAATCACGCTACAGTATTTATTAACAAGGATACTTATCGATGAGCAAACATCCCCGTATAAAAATAAATATATCTTTGACAAGTATTTTAACAAAGCACAGTGAAGTTGCATTTTAAACACTGAAGGTGTCCTAGATCAGGGGAAAACTCAGATGCAGATGACTATTAACCATTAAAATCTTCTCATTCTTTCCTCAGTAATAGCACTGTGCAAATTGCGTTTCTAAGTAAGCTGCCAGAATGCAAGAATCATTTGCATATGCATCTGACATTATCTCTGCCAATGCTTCTTTTGTAATGCTGTGTAAAGCCAGCTGTAGCTACAGTTCTAAAACTCTGATGACAAGCTGAAATGTTTGCATCCAATTCAGCAGCAGAAAGACCTTTCTTCACAGCTCCTAAAGTGCTTTTGTAACCTATTATAGAATTTAATTAGTGTTTAAGGGATTTATTGCACAATGTAGGCAATATAAATTAAAATGACAGATGTCTAATTTATTGGCGACTGTGTCACAGGGAGCTGGACCAAATGACTCCAGGAAAAACAGGACACATTTTAAATGTAGCTCGATCAATGCATACTACACTAAAAACTTGCGGAATAAAAGTGCATTTCTCCCAGATATGGATACCCTGCAGTTAAATCTTTTGCCTAAAATGACTCTTATTACTTCCAAAGAAGTAGTGTAATAAGCAGTGTTTGGTTTTTATTTTCTGTCACAATTTTCAACCTGAAGCTTATTCACTTCCTCTGGTGAATTATGAAATCAGATGCTCACGGGAGCCCTTCTCGTTGGAGGGGAAAGAGAGGAGTGCTTTGTTACAGAAAAAGAAGAACATTTTTGTAACGGCATAAATAAATTATCAGTGAAACTATTTTTTTTTTTGCTACCTTTATCATCTATTCATTATGTAAATACAAAATTCGTAAACTGATGACAAGACCTTTCAAGAAACACTAGGAATACCCATGCTACAAATTCCCTGCAGCTCACAAGCACTGTTATCTTCAGAAAGGTTGCGCTTGATTAACGTTTAGCATACGTTTCTCGTGGAATATTTAATGACAGACGTGTGAGGGTAGAACTTAACAGCCAAACCCTGAACCAAAATAAAAAGCCCTGAATAATAATTTTCCTGGCGAAATAAAGGTTAATAAGAAAAGGAGCAAAAAAACCCCACTTACCAGTGTGCTGCAAATGGACGACAAAGGTCTACATGGAAGTTTTTTAAATCTTTAAATCTAATGGCTGCTTCAATATAAACAAAAAGTATCCACAGTGATACTGTTGGCAAGCACACACCCCTCTCTATTGAGCGAAGAGAAAAAGAGAGAAATACCTTAGTAATATATTACAAGCAGCAAATATTTTAAAGTTAATTTTAAAACATTCCAAAAGTCAAGGGAAATTTTCAGACAGACATATAGGGAATTGTAAGAGGGTTTTTTCAGAGTGAAGTATCTAGGGCATCTTTATTTTAAACTGACTCTAAACTTTCAGCTCCTTATCTTGCTTTATTACTTTTATAAGGCATCAGTGAAAAATAACAGATGCACAGCTAATGAAATAGCTTGGCACAAAACCCTATACAAAGAAGGAACACAAATGGAAGAAACTGCAGAAGATGAGGTAATGTTACAGCTTATGATCTTTGAGTCAGAAGTGGTAAGCTTGGACTACTTTTTCACTCCCAAGTTAGGTATATCTTAGTAGCGGCAGTGAGCAAATCAGCTGAGAAAACAGGAGTGAGTAAGCACAGTGCTGGTTACTCCATATACAGTAATGCAGACGCCACTCTGCGACTCAGAACTCTACATCAGGAGAACATTTAGGATGCTGTATTGATTTCTCCCCCTCAGCACTACCGGTGAGAATGTAAAACAGTAGCCAAGCAAAACAAAGGTCTTAATCCTCTCGGCCAATGGAGAACGCCACTGTTGCATGCAATACAGCCACTGTAAGTTTCCACAAATCAATGACACTTACACGCCACAAGCTTCATAAAAATAAAGTTCTTGATTACATACTGACATCAACATATTGTGTGCTGATTTGGAAACAGATCTTAAATTCGAAACGAAAAAGAGCATTGCTCTGGGGCCCTGATGTTATTTACTGTGGTCTCTACTTTGGTGTCTCTTGAATAGCTGCACTCTGCATAAATGAGACACCTATAACAGAAACCGTCAGCTTAAAGGGACTCAACATTTCAGCTAGGTAAACACACCACCTAAAGAGATCATAACTTCCTAAAAAAAAAAAAGAATGAAATAGAGCAAGTTCCCATCAACTTAGATGAGCATTTAAAAAGATGAATCCCTAAGGTTGCAGTGAATTAAAATATTAAACAAGCTCAATAGCTACGGTTAAAACTGGCCCATCAGGTTTTTCCTTTAGGGTTTCTAAACATCAGCTCTGAGAACTTCAGATAACGCTTTAACATCTTAATACAATCCTAAAAATAATGCCAGATTTTTTACATATATTAAATTGGGCAGCAACTGGTTCAGAGCATCTTCCATTAGCTCCCACATTGTCATTATTATAAATGACTAACTTGTCAGAAAGATGACTGCTTTCACCAGTAAGCTGAGAAACGATCCATGCTATCCTGCAAATTCTTATGATCTGACAGCAAGTCTAACATAAAATACTACAAAAGCCCCAAATCCCAAGAACTTGGGTCGGGAAACGCTGCCTCTAAAAAAAATTAAAAATAGTAATCAAGTTTTATTCCTATAATTTTTGATTGAGGGAAAGACATATACAAAACTCTTATGAAGTATTAGTGCTCATGCAAACTAAACCACTTCCCCCCAATCCAATGGCTGCCCCAAAACCCCAGAACCCAAGGATTTATTAAAAAAACCTCAAACAGCTAAGGATTTAAAAAAAAAAGGGGGGGGGGGGGNGGGGGGGGAGAGGAGAGGGAGAAGATTTCTTGATACATGTCTCAAACTGTTGGGGCAGCCACCAGTATTACTAGCCTTTTTGTTCAGAAACTGAATGCAGTTGACACAAAGATTTGACTAATACAAATTTAAACTATGATAATATGCAAAATTAGCAGCACACTAATCAAGTAGCTGGAAGAATGTAACACTGTTTCACAAACTTTTCCTATGTGCTCTGTATTTGTCGAATTGCTGCAGAAGTGTTTTGAAGTCAGGAAAATAATTATTATTTTTTTCCTGCTCTGGATTCCCTGTTTATACACCTTCAGTTCCATCGGTCAGGAATTAATGATTACTACAAGATGCAGCCAGACAGGTATCAAATGCAAATCAGCAGACTAACGAAAGCGAAAGAACATTTTTCAACTACAAGAAAACTGCATTAAAACAAACACGGTAATAAATAGAAGAGGGTTTCTGCATGCTACTAAAAGCTGTAAGATACGTATTCAAATCAGTAAGCTGTAAATAAAAAATAGTGACCTACCTGTGTGCCAGACATACTGTACCCACACATACGTGCTGGCAGCAAAAAACAGCCATTGTATTGGTATGAAGAGCAGACATATTATATTTGATGTGAATGCTACACACACAAAAAATACTGAGAAGGCCTGAAAGAAAGGAGGGATGAGGGGAAAGAAGAGTGTTTTGGTTTAATCCAGCAGATATCACCAGTTTATTTATTAATAGTGACACCACAATGATTTCAACATAGAAACACTAGTGTTGTTTATAATCAGGGCACAGAAATGGAGCAGCCTGGCCAGAGTAGAAACTTAGGCAATTAAGAGAGAACAGCTGCAACTTGAGAATTTGTGCCCATCCACTCTTCCAACAAGTCTCCACACGGCTATATTTATTCCTTATTATTTTGTTTGAAGACTTTCACTTACACTGTTGATATAGTATTATCATTACTATATTGTCCTTCTGGAAAACAAACAACCAACCAGCAGTGTCATTTACTCTCCGAAAGTGTAGTAAACAGCTAAACAGGCAAAGGCGTCTGTTTATCTTAAGGAAAACCCTGTTATATAGGGATCTAAACCAATTCACTAATCTCAGGAATTCAAACAATATTTTCCTACAGTGAAAATTTGATAGCTATATATTTCACTTCCACTTGCCACAGATAAAAGAGGCAGTCAGAGAGAAGAGACTTGAGCCCAGGCCACTTAGTCGCTTGAAAATTCCTCCTCTTGTGAAAATGATCATCAGCACCATTTAGTTAGTTGTGTAACATGGAATATGCCCTGAAACATTGCAGGATTTCCCTACAAAGGGACAGTAATTTTGTGTTCTACTTACCAAACCCTGGTATCTGAAGGAATCGTAAACACTCCTGATGAAGAGCCAGAATGGCCACAGATACTCAAATCTGAACTCCAGGACAAAATCTGCCAGCAGTACTAGGGCCCACACTACCAGGAACTTCAGATACAGGAAAGTACTGTAAAAAAAGAAAGGTAATTTCAGGTCAGTATTTCCAATAGAGAGATTTACTTTCTTCTTTTCTTTTCTTTTTTTTTTTTAATATTAGAAGTTCAGGAATAAAAGCTATAGACAACTATAATACAGGTAACAAAACCTTATCCAAAGTTTTACAAAACAGGTAGTTTTATCATTACATTAAAGTCAGGCCTGGTCTAATAAAGTTAATTATAATCAAACTGCATTTGTTTTTAAAGTAGCGAATAAACAGAAGGCTCGCTGCTCTTACGAGACATTCAATGACAGTCTCCCTTTAGCTTTGCAGCATATTTTTACAAAGTGAAGNTACAGGTAACAAAACTTTATCCAAAGTTTTACAAAATAGGTAGTTTTACCATTACATTAAAGTCAGGCCTGGTCTAATAAAGTTAACTATAATCGAACTGCATTTGTTTTTAAAGTAGCAAATAAACAGAAGGCTCGCTGCTCTTATGAGACATTCAACGACAGTCTCCCTTTAGCTTTGCAGCATATTTTTACAAAGTGAAGTCTTGCCAACAGGTATGCTGTCACAGCTGAAATGCTTCTCTTCTAGTTTGCACTCTTCTACTTGGAGCTCAGAAATCTCTGTGTTCCCTCTCCTCAACAGACTGCAGATGTTCACTCATTTTCCACATTTAACATAAACTGCAACACCAATAAATTGAGATATATTTTAAGCCTATAACCATAGCAATTAGGAACACTGTTTTGATACTGAGTTGTCAAGAGTTGTATTTGAAAACATCCACATTAAAGTAAATGCATCCATTAAAAAAAAAAATAAAACGACAACAGAAAAATGGAGGCATTTGAAACCAAACAGTCTAACTTCTATTTTTTTTTTTATTATTATTTCAAAGCCACATTCCCTTATTCTTAGTCCTGCATTTTGAACCACTGATGCTCCTTCTTGGCTACAGAGCTTAAATATTTTGAGATCATACCTAACTAACACAGGAACACTTGAGGGATCAGCCCAATCCACTGTGCTAAAACGGAGGAAGCAAAAACCCTTCCCCCCGCCAACCCAGCACGCAGAGAGCTAGTACGTTACTCCAGTTCCCCAAAACGCAACTACCTTGTTGCCCTGTACTGGGTTATAAGAAACGTGGGGTTTTAAAATATATTTTTATTATTTAAATCAAGGGCATTTTTTTTTTCTCCTTTTAGTAACTTATTTTTCCTCCTCTATGATACTGCCAACAAAACCAGTAGAACTTTGCCCTGGAATGTTTACGGATAAGTTGCCAAGAGCTCGCATGCACAGTGCCAGGTAGGGTCAAGTTTCTGCACTGTTCATGGACATGTGGCTTTTTTAGGAAGTTGTTCAGAGCTTCAGAGAAGATACAAAATAGAACACTTCTATGAGAGGTGTTCCCTGCCGGCAGAGGTTTAGAAGCAACTGAACTACTCAGCCAGTTATCACTCATGTTACTTGTACCATAAGGTCAGCTTCCAAACCACACGACTGGGAAAACACTTGGGTTTCTTGTGAATCAAAGATTAATTGCATGTGTCTGAAAGTGACCCTTATCAACGGTCCTGGCCCTACAGCTTCCCCCCAATGGAAGAGTTTTTGCTTATCTGTCTCACTGTATGTTATCAGGCTCTCCCCTAAAAGTCCAATGCTGAGGTTTCCACTGTGACTCGACCCCCTGAAAGGAATTGCTTTAGTAGAACCACTTACCTAAACGTTCTCGAACATACCCACACGAGTACGTGCTTTAAATCAGCACAAGCTAAAGAAAGACTTCATAAAAAATACATTTTTGAAGTCTGGGACAAATAAGCAACTATTCCTACATTTAACCCACCTTGACCTCCCCCCACACACACTTTTTTTGAGTATTCTGTATCTGGAGTTTAACACAATGGGACCGGGGGAAAAGATGCAAATAAAGAGGCTACAGGAAGGACTTTAATTTAATGGAAACAAAATTAATGACACACACGCACTTGGAAAAGTTGAGGTACTGCTTTTTTCAGTTTTTACAGAACCATCCCCAGCCACTTAGTCAAAAATTTCTCTTGGAGAAGAATGAAACAACAGTAGAAGTATTAAAAAAAAAACCAACAACCAATCAAACAAAAAAACACACCACCACAAAAACAACCCACAACAAAACCCAACCAAACAAAACCCACCAAAAAACCTTAAATGGTCATGTTTGTCCTGGTAGAGTATGTTTGCATTCTCCGTTTATGTAAAGTTTAAATCTTCAACAGAAATCTGTAAAAAGCAGCTGCATTTAGAGAATACTTAGACATAAAAGGTGACAGACATTTGGGTGCAGTCACCGCTGTTCATTTAGACCATACTGCTGAACTGTACACGTGCGGCTCTGAAGATGTGAGGAAATACATAAAGGCATCACGCCCAGGCAATCATTATTCTGTCCGTTTAGCTGGAAAAGCAGTTATGTTGTGTAGGCACTTTTTCCTGGGTTAAAGTTATGGCTATTGTTTCTTTTTCTGCCATTGAAATCCATAAGGAGCCTACATTTTTCCTAGCAAATTAGGGTTCTCAGAACTAATGCTTTTCTACTGTTAAGCGCTACTCTAAGTTAAAGCATTTGCTGAATAAGAGGTCTGTAATACAGCCATTAAAGTGATTTCTAATATTAAATTCATATCAATCTGAAGGCTATGGTGACATTGACCACCTTTTAAAGTGGAATTGTAACAATACAACATTTGTAATAAGGTTTTCCCAACACTATTAAAGAGCCTACTTCTCAGTCATCCGAAGGACTCAAAAGAACTTAATAAGAACACAACTAAGACACAAGAAAGTTATTTCCTTTTATAAAAGACCAACAACCAACCAAACAAAAAAACACACTTATGTTGGTCTCAGCAACAAAGTTCACCGTTGTGCAGTATATTCTACATATGTATTCAGCTGCATGAGTCCACATGCATACACGCACTTATTGAAAACATTTTAAAGGTACTACACTCCATCGGTTGGTTGGTTTTGGTTTGGGGTTTTTTTTTTTTTTTGGTTTTTTTTTTTTTGNGCAGCCCATAACTAAACACTCCACCCCAGCTTTAAAAATCGATATAGGTAGCAGCCTACAGACATCAGCTCCTCCTCGAAAGGGGCCGGTGTCACAAACTGTGCTGAGCTTCCACGCTGCCACAGTTCCGTACACAGCTGGGGCGTCTTTGCAGCACACCGCAGTCTGCAGGTGGCAATGAGTCTTGGTAGGAGGAAGAAAGGAGCACAAATATCAGCTTCCCTTCGTCCATAAAGGTATGCTGCACACCGAAATTTGCTGTTCGTGGCAAGCACACAGTTCACCGGTTAATTTACAAGAGCTTACTGAACAGACGCCTCTTCAGTGAACACTTACGTTAGTGAAAGCTGAAAAATGTCCAGCAAAAATTAAACCCCAAAGAAAGAGCGGCTAACGGACCTCTCGCTTTAACAGGCTAATCACTGCTCTTTTGTTTCACATTGACAGACTGTTCAAAGAAGATCACATGAATGAAATGAGTAACAAAATTTAGCAATAGCCCTCCTCCCTTTCTCTGCTTTGTACTAGCCACATTTACTTCATCTTTGCTCTTCAATCCCTTGATTCCTTCCAGACACCGTTCTTCCCCTCAGCGCGCTTCTATTGTTACCCAGTCTCTGTCCCCTCCAACATGCTCATCCTACAGCCGAGCCAGCCGGCGCTCCTTCGGAATCCAGCACCAGCCATTTGATGCCTGTGAACCTCTGACAGTCATTGATCTTTCTGGGCACATCCACACATTTCTCCAATTTTGATAGCTGCTGCGTCAGTATTCTCACTTAGAGATAATATTCACCAGGCAGAAGCGCTTTCTAACCTCTGTAGCCCTTGTATTAGAAAGGCTCAAATACGTTCCACGATGCCAATTATAATTCTGAGTTTGTTCTCACTACAGGGGCAGATTGATGCAGATAAATACCTAAAATCTGGGTTATCCAATTTTCTGACACATGTCAAAAAAATCTGAGTTCGGTGATCTGACAGAGGTTTAAGGAGGACAGGGCTTCCCCTATAAAACTAGCATATGGTATTTAATCTTGTAGGGTAATACAAGATGAGGGGGAAGGACAGCCACATTTGCGAGAAGAGCAGGGAACCGAACGGGAAGGAGCAGTGATTACAGTGCTGCAAATTCTGTGAAAGGTCAATTGATTGCTAATGTATACTGAACATAAAGATTTATTCATAACCCAACAGTGGCTGTGCTCCCCATTTGAATTTTCAAACAAGTAATTTTCCTCCTTATTCTTCCCCCCACCCCAAGTGCCAGATGCCATTTCCTTTTTCTTTTTCCCCCCTCTCCTTTTTTTCACCCTCTTGGTCTTTGTTCTCTTTTTACTACCTGACAGAAATAGATATTGTGCTTGCTGTAAGGTAAAAACATTTTTAAAAAACACTAGAAAAAAAACCCCAAACAATTACACACCCCAAATCCAAACCGGTAGCAAATTAAGCCTCTATTCTATCCCACTATTATCAGCAAGTCCCAAAGGCTGGAAAGTGAATCTTAGCAGAATTGATGGCACGTTTCATTCTGCAGCCTGACTCACACCAGACAATGGAGTGGAAGGCATCTTGAGGCTGGCAGGGCACCAAACGCAGAGGTAGGCTTTAGGACGGTGAGGTTTAGCACGCATGTGAAATTACCAGAGAGTCAACAACCACTGTCTCAAGGTTACCCACCCAATGTCAGACAGGACATTGGGGATGCTGACTGAATACCACTGGAGATTTTCAAATAAAAAAGCTTTATATATGTAAATACACAAATATACATATATGTAAGATATTACTAGCCCACAAAAAAGGTAGTACAGAATGAGCACAGCAAGTATGCAAGAGAAAACACGACTGCTGGGATGTGGTATGCATATTGGAAACTTATGTGAAATACTTGCCAACTAAATTTTTTAAAAGGAAGAGAAACATAAAGAATCCCAGGAAGCCTCCCTGACTACTTATTCAGTGTCTTCATATGGCATAGAATATATCAATCACCAAACTACAGAAATGAAAGTAAAGAAAGACAAAATAGAAAACTCTTACAGTAATTCTGGAAGCAAGGGTAACAGACTGCTGAACCACAGGCATATAATCAGCAATCAGCATTGTAGTACTGAAACAAGAGAAACTGTTAGCCCACTACGGTAACTCAGTTGAAAACACCCGAGTCCAGAACACATAAAATAAAGCTAGAGGAATTGCCGTGTGCAGAGAATGAAAGTCACTGGCAGAGGGAAGCAATATTACATGTACCATTGGGGTTGACACAGTGGAACACATTTAAATGTAAGCTAAATTAGATTTGAGACCTGAATTTAAGTTAAAGTCATAAAAGGTAGCACTGCTGGTTTGTTACAGACCTCCAGGGCAGGTCGAGAAGAAAATGTTTTTCCCCCCATATAGGAAGCTTATAAAAAAAGTGCCAGAATAAATCAGTAGGAAGAATCATTATGGAGTGAAAAAAATAATAAATAAAAGAAAAAGCCTAGAAAAAGGCCACATTCCTGCAGTTAGTAATTAACTGGTTTTCCTTCAGTTTATTTGGCTGTTAGCAGAGTCAAAAATCAAGTCCTTGGAAATAAGCTGTATCAGAAGTTAGGTGGCACACAGAACCACAGGAGTATCTGAGCAAAGGGATCATGGTATCAAGAAACGCTGCCCAGTACGAGATGCCCGGGGGCACAGGCTGCCTTTACGCCATCAGTGGGTATCTCAGTAACCACTTGGAGATTACAGACACACACACATCCTCCCAGGCATTCACTTGGCTGCCGGCCCGGGTATTGCCTGCAATAAAGGGCAATATATATATAGGGCTAAAAAAAATCCTAACACTAAAGGAACACACAGTGTTTAAGGACTATTGTCAGGAAATCCACCATACATAGCATAAGTCAGCTGATGTGAAAGTTAAGCCAATAACATGTGGAATTCATCTCAAAACTTAACCAGCTACAAAATCGGTAGCAAGTGCCAATATGACTCAGTAGAGCCAAAACAAGCAGTATCAGCAATAAAGCTGAAGGATTTTAAATAGATCACGGACGAGGACTGGGGAGACTTAGAAACAAGCAGTAACAAGTAAACTTTAATTGCTTAACTAACAACAAGCTGCAATGAATACTTTAATTAACAATTAAGGTTTTAATGCATGCACAATGTCAAAGGTATAAGATATTAATCACTCAAGCATTGTAAAACAATGGCAACAGATAGCTTAAAAAGTGAAAAGACAGAGTGTTGAACATACACTGTGGAAATAACAAGAGATCTCACAATTCCTACCAGTAGTTTGTTGGGTTTGGAGGTCTATTGAAAGCACAGTTCTGTTTTAATTGTAATAACATTCTTTCCCCAGACACTGTAAGACTTCTAAATAGCACAAGTCTTTATCATGCTTGCACATGATACCAGATTGGGATTCATCAGGTTTTTCAGAGCGCAGGTAACAATATTCCCTTTAGGCTGTGACGCTGCACCACTGGCACCCAAGGTTTCAGTCGCAGAACGCAGAAGCAAAGCTGCTAATGGCAGTGCTGGCGTGCCATGTTACGCAGCGCTCGTACGCAGCCTGAAGGGCCTTGGAGCTGTAGATGGGGAGTAAAACTGAACTGAAAAGGAGAAAAAAGGGGTGAAAAAGGCAGAAAGCAGAAGGAAGGGAAAACAGCAGAATGGAAAAAGCAGTTTAAAGAAGAGCAGGAAGGGCAGCTGCTGAAAATTTGGTGGGGAAGGGGTGTGGGGGGGAAGATTGGTCAGGAGTAACTGAAAGTGAAGGGCTGAGGCCAAACAGTCTGTTTAATTTAGGTAGTGAATGTTGGGGAGAGTACTTTAAAGAACTACAGCTGTAAAATTTCAAATAAGAAAGGTTGTAAACCCTTAGATAAACTTGTTGCAAAGGATACTGCAGAAGTTGGCAAAAAAATTAACATTCAGGGAGACAGAATATTCACATTTTTCAACGCAACCCAAGATTTTACATTTCTAACTCTGTTCTATGTCTAGAAGATATTTTTCTATCGCTTCTTATCATCTGCTTCAGATTTACATGTGTAGAGAACCGCACCACCAGAGTTTTACTGCAGGACAATTCTTTTATTGCTTCACCTGCTCCAAAACTCTTCAGCTTTGCAGCTCTCAAGGATGCCCATGAGCGTCTATCAGTGACAGCTGTGCCTGGCTCTGTATTGAGTTACTGGAGAGGGAACCAGGGTGGGTGCTCATTTAAAAAGCAAACAAAAAATCCTACAAGAGTTAAGCATCTCAGTCAGCCTAGCTGCTTTGCTCCCAACACTATGATGCTGCCTACTGATAACCGTATTTACTGGGTTTGTGTAAGCTGATGGTGACAATTAAGATAAGTTGAGTAAATAAATATAGTAACCACAAGAATTTAGAAATCTATAGTTACACGAGAAACTACCTTCTTGTATAAAAAAATCAGAAAAAGGAGAAGAAGAGGAGCCAAAAAAAAAAAAAAAAAAGAGAGAGAAAGAGCCACAATCCATGTAGAAGTACCTCTCTCTGGTTACATTTCCAGAAGCAAGTCCTCACATTAGTTTCTCTTTTCTTTCTGTGGGACAATACTTTGAAGTCACTGACGACTACTGTTTATCGAAATGCCATGTGAAACGAAGGCTAAAAATCCTATTTCTGAACTAAAGCATTCCAGGAGAAGTTAGTACAAGCAGCCAGATGTCTCTATTAGCTGTCCACGCAACTACCACAGCTCTACATGCTGAACACACTCATCATCAGGTGTTCTTCTCATCTTTTTTCTGGTTTTCCCCTCCTTCTCTCATCCCACTTTTCCAGCCAGTCACCTCAAAGGTAACGGCAAGCATATGTTATTGAATGACTTTTGAAAACTAAGTAATTATATAAGGAATTGCTTACACTGGAATTATTTTCCTAAGACTAGTCATCTTACATAGTAACGTCTAAGCCATTGATGGTTTTTGTTTAACATTCCAAGCACTGTTTTCTCAAAACCTGGGAGTCTAAAGCAACAAGATGCCTTCTACTCTCAAGGAAAGATTCACCACAACTAGAATAAGCAGTATGTTGTGACAATTTTCTTACAGCCAGAGCTCACTATCAACTGTTTCCCCTATGCAAAGCTAACACCTGCATTGTATAAGTTTGCTCGTGTTTCCAGCCACTGCATATATAAACCATAACTGAACTAGAAACACAAATGGGACATAATGCTTACTGTAACTTTCAGGAGCCAGCTTTCCAGCCTCTAACAACACAAACTCCTCTTTATTCAGAAATACACAATTATTGTATTTCATACAAAGTTTAGCATACTTAGATACTCAGGAACGCAGAGTTCTAAAATACCCTTTTAAAAGATGCTCACAAGAAGCAAATGCTTAGGAATCTGTGTTTTGGTGCGTTCTGCATGCAAACGCCTGGAAAGCACGCTTTTATTCCAAGACACGGGTGAGGTACATCCCATGCCTAAGACCGTGGATCTCATTACCCCCCGGTCGCCTTTCTCACGTGGCGGGTCAGAGGCGAGCCAGGTACCCACTGTGTTTCCACCACGAGGCCATCCATCCCTGCTCCGGGCATTACCCACGCAACTCCTTGCTCGCATCCCTCGCTGCTACACCCATCCCTCTTTGGTGCTTCCACTGCGGAGGCCCCAGCACAGGTACCTTCCCCACCACGTGAAAACCAACTTGCTGAGAGGCTGCCGCCCGCCGAGAGCCGGCAACCCCGGCGCCGGCCTGCCCCCACCGCGCTGCCCTTTGTCGCACCACGCAGGTTTAGCGCCTCTGAGGAAACCCACCCGTGAGGAAACCTTCCCCCCCCCTCCCCGCCTCCTCCCCGGGGGCGGACAGGGCGGCGAGGGCTCCCCCCGCCTCCTCGCTGCTTCCTCCGGGCAGCGCCGGCAGGACCTTGGCCAGCAGCTCCCCGCCGGCCCCGAGGCCCGGGAACGGGCGGCGGAGGGGTCGGTGCGGCCTAGCGGCGGTGCGACCAGGCCGCGGGGCGGGGCAGCGCCTGAGGGGACACGGGCCGCCATGTCGCGCGCGCGGCCCCCGCTGACAGGGCGGGGGGGGGGGGGGGG
>RSEF01000023.1:3525821-3539689 GCA_003993805.1 Himantopus leucocephalus
TATTAGGCTTCTGATAGGATTTCTTAAAATATCTAACTGCAGCTGCAGAGAGATTTGAGAATAACAATTTTTATGGGAGGTTTTGATGTAAAACGCTGTGTAGATACAGATTCATTCACAGTCTTAATGCTAAATTCAGCAACTGTAAAAGGTGAAACACTTGTTTTGCTTTTCAGACTGGGTTATTTGGTCCTGTTTCACGTTGGTGCCTTCTGCGTGACCATCAGCGTTGCCTTGATAACAGGTTTTATTACAGGTCAGTATTGAAAAACATGTTTCAGCAATACCTTCCTCACTTCCTCGGGGCAAGGGGTATGTCGTCTTCCTGCACTGGCTCTCACGTCAGTGCAACCCTTTGCAGAAAGAGGCCAGTTTAACTGGGGCTCTGAACTGTGTTTCTATGGGTGAATTATTTGTAGAAGTCACGGGAAACACGAGTGCTGGGGACTCTTCACAGCCAGTCTTTTGAAGAAGAGATGAATTCAACATAAGTAACCTGGTAGCACCATACTTTCATTGGTGAAGTTTATTTTAACAGAGGCTTAACAGCTGCCTTCACATTTCAGACAGGAGATGGGTGAGGATGAAAACATTTTTACATTTGGGTATAGTCTTAGTGACAGAAAAGTGCTATCTAGAGCTTGGCCCTTTTTAGGCCAGTTGGTATGAATCTGCAAGGTTTCACTGACGTCAGTAGCTGGCTTGCGTCAGGCAAGCGCTGGGCCTTTGATCACTGGTGGTTTGGGATCATCAGGGCTCGGGTGTTTCCCATGTGACACTCTGGTTTGTGGCAGCTGCTGGTTTTCTATAGCTGTTAATTCTGTCTTGAATAAAAGAGAAACAGCAGATGAAAATTGCTGTGAAATACACTCCAGAATGATTTTTTTTTTGTGCTTTAATTGATCTGAAACTTTTGCATTACCTTAAGTGTAATTAAGAAATTGAGCTAATCAAGCAGATTTTTAAAAGACATTCAGCTGAAATAATCAAACATTCAGTGTTTTAACAAATTGTTTAAAAATCCAGATATTTCCATCTGAAATCCCAAGCTAACAGTGCTGACAAGCCTGATCGCTTTAAACATACAGGCATTTTTCATGCAAGAAGTTAATAATTTTGGATGTGTTTTTAGAATCTGGCAGGCTCTTTAACAGGGTTTTACCTAGAGTAATTAATTTTTAATAACACAAGCCTTGATCCTGGCAAGCTTCTCTCTTTGTGTTTAAGGTCAGCTTGAGTCAAGGGGCTCTGCTGAAGCATTTAGTTCTGAATTTGTATTTTGATCTATGTTGCGTTTGGGTACATGTCACTAAGAAACCTCCAGTTACACACAATCTTCCCCTTTCCCTGATGTATATATTTATATTGGTTATATGTGCTTTTTACAAATAGGTTTAATCTTAAACCTCAAACCGTTTAAGACCATCCCTGTATCAAAGTACTTCGAAGACCAGTTTTATTGGGAGGTAAGTTTCGATGTAAACTTAACTGTGTGTGGGTATATATAGCACCTTGGTGACCTTGATGAAGAACTGTAGGTATTTGAATTTGAAAAAAAAGAGGATAATTCCATTTGATGGTACGTTTTAGATGCCCTGTTTGAAATGTGGGAGCTGTTGCCACAGTTGGTTCGGATCCTGAGCTTTATAAATGCGTGCAGCCTTCAGCTAGGAGCGTCAGAGCCGTTGGTGGGCACGGGGCTAAATCCGAAATGATCTTGTTGGTTGTAACACGTAGCCGTAGGTGCTCAGACATCCGCAGGGCTTGACAGCGCTGAGGGGACTTGAGCAGCATCGGAGAGAGGGATTTTTAGAAGCCAGCGAGTGGAATGAAAAGTGCTTTTTGTGGCTGTTGTGGGCGCAGAGTGGCTGCGCAGTCTGATGCACAAACACGGGCCTTGGGCACCTTTAGGTGCTGAGTGTGATGCTGTATCTGAATTACAGAAAAAAAGAAATGCATGAAAATAAGCTTCTAATAAGGTTTTTCATTGCCTTTTTTTGTATGATAATTTGATGCATAAAATGTTCTGATACAAGTATGTTTGTCTTCACAGTTTCCCCATTTGGCTGTTGGATTTTGAACGGAGGATCCCAGATGACAGATTTGACCAAGATAAGCTTTTCCTATTTGCCACTAGGGGAAATGAACAGCTGTGAGGGCTTGAAAGAGCACTTAAGGGTCAATTCTCAGGCTCAAAAAAAGCCATCCCAATGCACACACAAAGAATTAATAATGAACTGTTTTAGTTATTCTTGAAAGACACAGGGTGTATATTTACAGATGCAAACTTACAATGCATTTAGCTTTTTTCTGCTCTGATGGTCTTACCTCACATATTTTTTTGTAGGATTTGTCCAAAAATATTGGCTGCATTCATTGCTGTAATGGCTTATCAATCAAAATGCTTGGAAACTTCAAGCCATTTTTAGCTCCCAGGTTTAAAAGCCAAAATCTCTATTTTAAAGTACAATTTTTCAAGGAGTGCATACTCATTCTTATCTAGCGAAGCATTAAAGTACTTGTTTTTAAGCTAAATTAATTCTGTTGAAGGCCTTGTTAAGCAAGGATTTGATGAGTGAGCTGGATCAGGGCCAGAACTCTGCGTCCTGCCAGACCCAACTCTTTGAGTTACCTGACTGCTTGAAGAAAAAGCTGGCACTACTTGGCTCGGGCTAGCTGTTTGCAAGTTCAAATGGCAAGAAGTTAAATTGTTCCATTGGTGGATGGTGCCCCTGAAATCAGTGGTATTGCTCATATTTATTTGGCAGCAAACCTCAGAACAGCCTGTCTGTGCGGTGTCTGATGTTGAGCTGTTTTACTCCGAGGCAAGCTTTGGTGCACGAGCTAGGGCCTGATGGGGCAGAGGATTCTGCGCAAACGAACCCTTGTTTTTAAATGGATTGTGATCTGCAGCGTTTCTTGTTTGATTCAAAATAGTTGATGTAGAAAAACCTCTTTCGAAAACGCTTACATAATAAAGAAGTCAAAATATGATCAGTTTTATTTATTCAGCACGCTTGCTTAAAAATGAAGTAATGAGGAAAAATGGAACGTTGAAGACAAAGCCCGAGGCCTTTGACGCTCCCTGCAGTACCGCACGCCGACTCAATTCATTCACTAGAGATGAAGCAAAGTCGATCGCTGCAGTTAAAAGAAGCATGAGACAGATTTCAAGTAATGAAAAATTACTTGCGGAGGAAAGGCCAGTTTTTCTTCTTCCCAGGTCACAAAATAGCCAGTGAGTTATCTGCCGAGTCTCTCAGCTGCCCGCAGCTCCCACCCGCTGACGGTGACATTTAGCCTGGACGCACACGTGCTGCCTGTGTCATCGCGTAACCCAGGCTCAACTGGTATTCTTCACTTTCTTAATTTTCCAGCAACCAACCAACCATAACTTCTGCAACACAAACGGCTTCTGCTGTTTTCCAGCAGGATGGCTTTTACGGAATAGTATTTTATTCCCTCTCTTTTCCCCGTGTGTCTTTTATCATTGATTTTTTGAGCAAGTAGCCTAGGTGAATGTATAGGAAGGGGCAGACACGGGAAGAGCTACCTCACCATTGAAGTGAGTGTGCTACAGGTTCAAAATTCTCCCTGGCAGCGACTGTCTGAGGAGTGCTCTTCCTGGAGACAGAACTCTGATCTGAAGAGCACTCTTCCGTCGTTTTACAGCAATTAGAAAATAGTTTACAGTGAGTTTTGTGGGTGAGCTGCTTCCCTCTAGAGCCACTCTGCAACTCGTACTCGTGCCTCTACAATGTCATCCGCAGCAACAGGAAGTTGTTACCGATTATCGCCATAGGATAAATTAAATATTCAGAGAGGGGGAAAAAAAAAATCCCAAAGCAGCATTGTTCTACGTTATGGAAGAAAAGCCACACACCAGTGAGTTTTGAAATTGAAGAAATGGTTATATTGTCCAGATATAGGAAATATTTAATAAATATATGTTAAAAAGTTGGTTTAAAGCATTTTTAGTAAGTCTTGGATTGTAAATACCATCGTAACAGCTGGTTAAATACATCCATTTTCCACTATACTATTTACTTGTAGCAAACACCTTATCATAAAAGTGACATCCATTGTTACTTGCAGCAATTTTACATTTGTCGAAAACATGACAACATTTAAATCAACACACAAGAGTAAAAAAATTAAACAGAACAGAACCAGAATTTTTAGTGCTATGATTGAAGTTTTTCTTGTTTTATCTTTAGACACAATTGAAGGTCACTGTTTAGAAAATGGTTTTACAAAATTTTGGGAGTGTGCAGTTAAAAAACCAGCAGGGCCAATGCACTTCCGCAGGCGCGTTCATTGCCACAAATCTTCCGTGCGACCAAATTTGAAGACCAGTCCTCTGTTTAAAACAGAATAAAGAGCAAATCAAATGCCGAGTATTGTAAATACATGATTTCAGGGAGCAAGTTGTAAATCCAATTCCTGGTCCTGCAACCAAACCTATGCAGACAGATCCCAGAAATCTACTGCCTTTCCCTGCAGTTTATTCCCCCATGTGTTGTTACAAAACAGGGCTTAAGAAAAAACAGATTACAGCAAGTTTCAGTTTTAATCATTATAAAACAATTACAGAAGAAATAAACAAAGGAGGATAGTCTTACCCAAAAAAGATGAACGCATTCTGGAAAAACACAGCTATTCCTGGGTATACGACAGGTTTTTCTAACAAAAGAAAGAAACTCCATAAAATTTTGAGAAGTAATTTTCAAGAATATCCCATCTCTGGCCTTTCAGAAACACGAAGCTGCACTATGTTAGCAAGGATAACCAATCTCTCTTCCTAACGAACATGCGGAGGCAACGCACTGCGAAGCAGTTCTAAAGAGCTGCGTTTCACGTAGGGGTCCGTTACAACGTAGGATCCCCGACTCGGTACGGGGCTGAAGCAACAACAAACTCTTGGTGCTGGTGTGACTGTGTTACAAATCTGCCTCAGCCAGAATGTTCTAGTGTGGAATTAAGACAGCCCTACGCTGCTCACAGACCCCTTTCGTGCTCTAAGAGGACGGTCCCCTTCAATCTCTGTTGCTCCGTGGTGTGACACACAAGACCAGCCTAAGCCTCACCCCACTGGAAAGTTCATTCAAGGGCTTCTGTGCCCCCCCAAATGCATTTAGCTTTCCAAATAAAAGAAGCCTGTCCTGTTCTTGAACCAAAAATGTGCATCTCAAATGCAATGCTCATAAAGACTGTAATTATCACATGGGATTGCTCATCCTGTTTGGAATGCATATGTGTGTAAGTATATATACCTATATATTCATATATAATGACAATATACAAAATGGGAGTGCACGTCAGTGGCGCTACTACGCACCTAACGCGCCTTGGTTTCCCTGAAAGTCCCCTGTGAATTGAGTAAGGCCAAAGCTGACAAGAATGTGAATTAACCAAAACCATCAATATGGCCTGAACTGGTGTGAAATTCACTTCAGCTCCAGGTACCAGTAGTAGCTGTACGTTTACTTAAATGACCTTACTTCCCTTTGAAAAACAAAGACTAATTCACCGTGCTTTTCAAGTCTTTCTCAAGACTTGCCTTCACAAAACGTTACCGTGGTACATGTTAAGGTATGAATTTAAATAGGCAATTTGAATTAATTTTTTCCCTTTTGCTAATTTAGCATATAAGCTTTGAGAGCAATTTCCACAAAACTAGTAATTTTTATTCTGGGAATAAGTGTTCACCCAGGGAATTACTGCCATATAACTGCAGCCGTTTAATTATATCAGTACAGTTCCAATGTGACCAGGACCTGTGTTTCTAGTGAGGCTGGCTGGAAGTTTGTGACTTGTAAGTAGATAAAATCCACCCCAATAACAGTAGACAGTACGGAACAGTGGTGCGTAGGGAACCAAAATACTAAAACTGGTCCTGCCTAGAAACTACGTAAAAGTAAGTTCTAAAATTCAATAGTCATTTAAAATACTTTAAACTTTCAAAAATGGATCAGGTCACACTCCATGCTGTATCTTACCTTTAACAACGTAGCCTCCAAAAAGGATCCACATGGAAGCAATCAGAGATCCAAAAGCCATCATAAACCCGATGAACAGCCAGATCCGAGCACCTTGAAAAGACGTAGGGATGTTTTGTGTCCGGGTACAGACACTTGTGACTATCAGCATCCTTTTGTTTCAGAGTACCTTCTGTCACGCCCCAGCGCTATGCACTGCCGCACACCGGGCACACTGGTACAGTTCTTACAACTCTTCCAAAGCCTTAACGGCTTCCCAGATCTATGGCTGTACAACAGCTCACACCACCGTACCTGTTTGGCCCAGACAGCCTTCGCTGTAGCTGTCACCACGCACTTGTCCGTTGGACACCGCATTGATCCTGTACCAGCAAAACAGGATAAAACTGGGTAAACATAGGTAAAGCAAGAAGCAAGTGTTTACAAAACAACAGGAGAAACTTCTCAGAAACCTACATAAAAAGGATGATCTTGCATTTCTTGGTATTTTTTTAACAGGTGGACAAGACTAAAACTTAAAAAGCATTTCTCCAAAGACTAATAAGACTTAGATCTGTATAAGACACCCAATTTAAAAAAAAATGGTTCCTTACTATAAATATCAACAAATATAAGAAAGGTATTAGAGATACTCAGATAGTAACTGGACTCATTATTCTTAGTTGCCTTTCCATTTAAAGGCTATGAATTATTTTATTAATGTAAGTTCTAGGAGTACGTAGCTCTGATCAAGAAATTACACTTACATTAGGAACGCAATAGTGGCTATAACCCCACAAGCATGGTATGAATGGTTGAAATCTTCCACTTTAGGGTATTTTACAGCTGCATCTATGATAATCCACCAACCTGTAAAAAACTATTACAAAAGAAGGAAGAGCACAATAGCTTAAAATACAGACATGAGCCTTTTAATAATATATAAGATTACTCTAGAAAAAAAACGTTAATACACAAAATCATTCTTATGGTCTCCAACCGAGTCAACTGATAGCACAAGTAGTTTTGCTACCAACTTAGGAACAAGGTTAAATGCGAAGCCAGAGATTTACCAATAGTTATCACATGGGCAGAAGCTGCAAAACCAAAGTTAACACGTGGCTGCAAGAACCCAGAACAGATTTTGTCGTTAACTCTGCTGCTACATACAAGAAAAGCGTATCCCTGTTCTTCCTTTTACTCCCAAACGACTAATAATTTTTAGCTCATCGACAGCCAACACCACCTAAAAACTCCAAAAGCCGCGCAAGAGAAGCTGTACGTACCAGCACTCCTGCAGCAACAGAAGCGATCGTGTTTCGTTTCTCTCCCCAGTCAACACACTCCGAGCACCTCAAGCTCTCAAGAAAACCTGACATTTTTCAGCTCTCTGAAGACGTAGAGAAGAAAAAGGGACATTTCTTTCCAAGAGGAAACCCATCGCGCACCGGGGGCTGGCATGCAGCAATGCGCATCGCGCAAGGCAGGTTAAAAACCGCTACGGGCTCCCTGAAAACCCCACCGGCAGGGCCCCTTCCCGAGGGAGGACCATGCAAAGCGGCTGACGGAGCCTGCCCGCCACCACCCCCCCCACCCGGGGCAGGGCAGGCGAGGCGCCCGCCTCACAGCTGAGGCGAAGACACCACCGTTCGCCGCTCCGGCCCTCTCTGGGGGCCTCCGCCGCCCTCCCGCGCCCCAGGCCGAGGACATCCGGCGGAGCTGCGGCCATCCGGGAGGGGAAGAAGGCGCCGGCCGAGCAGTCCCGCCGCCCCCGGGGAGCGCTGACGCCTCAGGGCCGCCGCTCCGCTTACCTGAGGGCGGGCGGCTCACCGGCGCGCGCAGCAGCCCCGACCGCCGCCCGCCAGCCAGCCAGCCGCCAAACCGCGCACACTGCGCATGCGCGGCGCCCCTCCGCTGCGCCCCGAGACCGAGCGGCTCCGCGCAGGCGCGCTGGGTGAGAGCGGGGGGGGTGTGTCCTCCAAACAGATCCTCCTGCGCATGTGCCGCAGTCCGAGGGGAGAGGGGGCGACGGCGCACATTGCGCATGCGCGGGGTGAGGTGCCGGCCCCTCTCTGCGCATGCGCCCTGGTTCCCCGTTACGTAACGGGGGGGTAGTTCTGGAAGGTTCTGGGTTTCCGTCAGTCGCTGCTGAGCGGCGGGAGCAGGCGGCGGCTGCTGTTGTGAGGGCTGTATTCTGCCGGGGCTGTATCGCGGCTTGTTCCCTGGGTGGAAGGAGCCTGGCCGGTCGCTATGGGGGTGACTCACGAAGCGGGGCTGTCTCCTCAGGCGTCGCCGCTGGAGCAGGATCCGTGCGGGGGAAGCCCGGCTGGCTGGGGGCGGTGAGTTGGCGGAGCAGCGCGGGGGCAGCTCCTCGGAGCCGCCGGCGGGGGCTGGGGTGTCCTTGTAAGAAGCGGTTCTTGGGGGCGGTGGGAGGGGAGAGGCCGTTACTCGGCTTTCGTTGGGCGTGTTGGGGGGGTCGCCGTTGCGGGGTGGCGAGCAGGCGTTATTCACGTTTCTCTTTATTACAGAAGCGCTTTGGTCTCACACGGGAACCAGCACCGGGGGTGCCCGGCGGCTCCCAGCGGTAAGTGCCCCTAAACAGCCTCTGAGGCGAAGTCCCGTCCCTGTGCATTCGGGCCGCGGGCGGAGGGGAGCGCGCTTTGTGCCCGGTAACGGCCAGTTGTGCGGGAATACGGGAGGTGTGCTCAGTGTGTACGGTGTGGGAAACGCTCGTGTGTAGGTAGCTTAGCGATGGGAGGTGGGGCGGTGTTTCAGATGGGAATTAAGCGGTTGTTTCGTCTCATCTGTGCCCCGTACGGTGGTGGTGACCTTGGCCCTTGTTTAGAGGTGAGGCGGTGAAACTTTAGCTTTAGTGGTAGCAAGGGGAATGCTGCTTACAAACTCGTGTAGAACTTAGTACCCCTGATCGGTTTCAGTAAGGTTTTAAGATTTATTGGGTGACTTTGGTTTACGGTGAGCACCCGATAGAAATTTTGTGACAAAGCAAGCTTCCTTAAACTGTAAAGCAGTGATGTAACTCAGGGTTTAAGTAACGGAGATGAGATAGTTACACCCTAGAATACAGTAACCTTTGTAGATATAAAATGGCTGCCACTAGAGAGGGACAGCCATTTTAATTATTAATATATAATCTTAACAAGTGTTACATCCTTTACAAGTCATATCCAGTGAATCATTAGCTGTATTTTTCACGAGTTATGTAAATGTTTTTAATAGCAGCTTGCTATATACACTGTGGGGACATGTGGAGTTTTGTGCAGATAGTTTTTTAATGTGATACAGTCAAGGAAGTGGCTGCTTTGTACCTTGAAGGTACTTTTTATTCTTTCCTTCCTATTGGAGGAAAACAGTAGAACTTAAATCTCCATAGAACTGCAGAAGAAAACTATTCAGTTCATACTGATCTGGAAGGCAAATGGTTATTTTGCATTGGAGATGCAATAGGCTGCGTTTAGAATAGATTGAAGATAGAATACCTTGAAAATTCTGTGAGGAGGGGAAAAAAGGTATTAACTTGTATCCTTTTCACAAAGGTGTGTGCTTATCTAGCAAACAAAGGGTATTAAACTTCAAAGCCTCACAAACAAACCTCTCTTCAAAATTCCACACAGAACTACTCATGGTTTAAACTGAAGCCTTTTTTTATTTCATATAGAAAAGACTCACTACAGGAGAGGAAATGACTAAACTTAAAATTGTCATGTGCAAAACATGCTGATAAACTGGATGAGAATTGTTGGTGTGTTTTAATTATCCTTGAACTTTTTGCCTGTGTGTCATAATGTTTGTTGTTGCTGTATAAATGATTAGCTTCCCCTTCCCCACCCACAACAGGAACAGAGACTGGGTATTGCAGAACAACAATAAAAACGGAACCAGCTTCTGAAAGTAGCTGCATGGAGAAAATGGTGGTTACAAAAACTGATGATATGACAGACTTCATGGATGACTTAACCCTCAGCTCGCCAAAGAAGAGAGAGTCATCTTNCAAAGAAGAGAGAGTCGTCGCTGAGATCCAAGAGAAGTTGTGATAGGTCATCAACAAGGTCGTCTAGCAGATCCTCTTGCAGTTCACAGTCCAGTTCCAGTAGTTCCTCTTCAGCTTCCTCCAGGAGTTGGAGCCGGTCCAGATCAAGGTCAAGGTCATCGGCCAGAAGAAATGGTTCCCGAAGGTACAGAAGATACTCTCGTTCGTATTCCAGAAGCCGCTCGAGATCACGTGGCTATATGAGGTACCGAGGAAGATACCATGCCAGACACTACAGGAGGTACCACCGCTCTCCTCCGAGGTACAGGTCACGCAGCAGGTCATGGTCTCGTGGAAGATCGTATTACAGGAGGTCCTATTCAAGAAGTAGATCACGTTCAAGAGGCCGAAGATACTATGGATTTGGGCGGACAATATATCCTGAGGCTTACAGGAGCTGGAGAAGCAGGTCACGAACAAGATCTCGGAGCAGGTCACCTCTCCATTTGAGTGAAAAAGGTACTTTTTTTGAGACTCTGAGAACCTCAAAATATACAATTTACTTTAACCAGGCGAATTCTCTCTGTTCACTTGCATAGAGCATAACTGATAATGGCAATGTGGAAGAAAATCTCTGCATGGTTACAAAAACATATTTAAAAAAGTTCGGAGCATATTCTTTGCGGTTCAACTGAGGCCAGATCTCCCAACTTCTGATGAAAATTCATCACAGTTGGTGCTTACATAGGTGTAGTGGTAGTAAACCTGC
This sequence comes from Himantopus leucocephalus, assembly GCA_003993805.1. NCBI lineage: Eukaryota > Metazoa > Chordata > Aves > Charadriiformes > Recurvirostridae > Himantopus > Himantopus leucocephalus. Next base: position 3,536,557 of record RSEF01000023.1, read on the forward strand.
AGTTTTTAGGCTTGTATGAGTTGATTTAAACAACAGAGGATGATTTTTTTTTTTTCCTCTTGTAGACAAGAGGGAGCTCCTGGAAATCGCGAAAGCTAATGCTGCAAAAGCTCTGGGAACAGATAACATAGTCTTGCCAGCAAGCTTGAAGATCCTTACTCCTTCCAAAGAGATAAAAAATGAAAAACAAGAGCATGAAGATCCTGGAGAGTCAGCTGAGGTAAGTATGAACTGGAGTATTTCCAATGAAAAGGTAAACACTTCTTAAAACTTGTCATCTGCATGGGTGTGTTACAGTCTTTAACTGTGGAGTTTGTGATTATGAATTCAAACCCTTGAACAAACCCCTCAGATTTACCAGAATGTTTAAAAACTACTGGGGAAACCACTGTAGACTTTGTGTTAAGCTGAAAGTACTGTGGACTCCTGAGAGGTGGTTGATCCACTGAGTACGTGCAGGCTTCCCAGTAGTGATAGGTTGGGAAGGAGAGGTGAATTTAGTTTGTTCTTTTGAGTTGTTCTTCTAGTAGGATATTGCCCATTAATTAGACTAGTTCATGTGTTTCTGGCCTAAAACAAGGAATCTCCTTACCAAACCTACTGAATAGTGTGTTGGTTTTTTTTAAAGGTTCAATCTTTCTACCGTTTTTAACTGTTGAAAGCTTTTCTTGTGCAACAAACTGTTTCCCAGAAATTACATACCCAAGCACACAATGCATTTTACATACTTTATTTCTGTCTTATAGAAATCATGACTATGGTTCCAGACATGATGAAGAAAATCTGTTGGTAATTAAGGGACTTGTGGGCTGTAGCTGCTGTGAATTTAAGGGAGGGAGAAACTTGAGCAGCTTAAACTGAATTTTAGTTTGGCTCTGTTGTTATAGTGTGTTAACCTGATTCGTGGTAAATACAAAACTGCAATAACTGTTACATCGATGAGATACTATTTCAAATGGAAGTAAATTTACTAAGGGTTTTAGTCAAATGGTACAGGCATCCCTTTCATAATATATGCAATATATTCCAGATGTTGAGAGAGTACAGAAGAAGAGGCCTGCATCACTTGCAGATAAGTTTATTGTCATTATCCAAAGCTCTGCAGGATGGATATGCAGAACTTAATGCAAATGTACCACTACACTTCCTTGTACGGCAGTCCATGCTTTGAGTCGTTTGAACCCTTTTTAAAACTGTAACTGGGGCATGGATATCAGCTCACGTGTCAATTGGCACAATGACATTGGTAAAAAAAATACTGAATGCTTTTCAGATTGATTCAGCATTGATCTGTTTGCGTATTTAGTAGCTTACAGCTACTTTTGATGTAAATATCTGAAACAGCTCTACCAGAAAGTTCGTACTCTGTAGTAACTGCCTTAACTTGCACGGAATAACGTATCCTCCCACTGAAGCTGTGTGTGCTCTTCTCTAGCCACCCAGAAGACCAGCAGAAGACACAACCAAAGGTGGGATGGAGAGAGCAACCATACAGAGAAGCATTTCTTTCAGTCCTAATGTAAGTGTGATTTCCCAAGATGGAATTCCAGTACTTCATCCCTCCTGTTAGGCTTTTCCCAGTGTTGGTTGCCAGGCCAGGTACAGTGTTCAGCTGTGCCCAGGAAAGCAGTGCTCCATCTTGCGTAATGTTTACGTGGGAAGACAAAATGCCAAAACTTGGAATGTCCCCCCCTTCCTTCATCACCCAGCGTTATCCACTGAGCGTGATGTCATACGGTGTGGAACATCCCTTTGGTCGGTTGGGGGCAGCTGTGTTCCCTCCCAGCCTCTTGGGTGCCCCCGCCACCATGTATGGCCAGTATGAGAAGCTGAGAAGTCCTTGACTGCTTAGCAACAACTAAAATATTAGTGTTATCAATATTATTATCCTAAATCTGAAACACAGCACAGCACCAGCTGCTACTACGAAAATTAACTCTTATCCCAGCTGAAATCGGGACAGTGGCTTGTCCCGGGAGTGGGGTGCCCCAAGTTACGTGTTTAGATATATCTTAAAAATGCAGAACTAAGGAAAAAGCAACTTCCCCGAATCCTGTGTCAATTAAGTGTATGAAAACATTTGTCTTGTCAGCACAGATAAACCCCTTGAAGTTGACAGGTCTTGGTATGTTCCTCCTCGTTCTAGCATTTTTAAAGGAAACTTCTTTTTCCAGAATACAATGGCAAAACCAGTACTGCAGAAGCCAGTGAGCCATGTTGTAAAGGAACCGGCAATTTCTCCAGGACGAGAAGAGGACAGAAAGGGAAGTCCCTATGGGCAGTGGGTTCCTGTCAAGAAGGAGGAGAAGAAAACATTTTTAAACTTCTCACCTAAAAGTGCAGCGTTCCGGGCACGCTAGCATGTCTTTCTCGCTGTCTCTGACTGCAGCATTATGCATACTTCAGTAGGGAGATCTGAAACTTTCTTATTAGGTTGAAGACTTGTTAATACTGAGTATTTATTTTGAGATCTTAATTTTGGAATCTTAGGTTTCTCTTTCAGATGTAGAGTACGGTGATCCCAGAAGCCACAGATGGGAATCTTGTGTATATTTGTAAATATTTTTGTATTGCTTTAATGGACTAGAACTTACAGGTGGGTAACTTTTTCTAAACAATAGCTCAGTAGCTGTTATTTTGCACTCTTGACTTACATTGTGTAACTGTTTACTTCAAGTAAATAAACTTTAGTTTCGCACTGGCTTCTCCGTGTGTCACATGTTAGACCTGTGTTGGGTGGTAAGTCGACTTTGTGCTGTAAGTGGTTATTCCAGGTTTAGCTTTCCCTTACCCCCTTGTTATCCCAAAGCGCAGCAAAAGAGAACTTCCGCATCATTCTGGAAGTGGACCTTTATGCTGGAACCACTCCCATCCAGGCTGTGGCTGGCTCAGGGCCTCCAGAGCAGCTTCCCCGGGTGCCCCTCTGCAAGCAGAGAGCTTGTGTTGGATGTAAACGCCACTGCTGTTTGTGGACAGTGAGAATGGCGACAGCTTCAAAGTGCTGCACCTGAGCAACTGTCACTTCTGCTGACTTGCAGTGTTGAACTTGACTTAGTGGTGCCTTGTGTTTTGCAGGTTGCTTTAAAAGCAGCCTCTAAAGGCAGTAAGCAAATTGTGAAGTTAGTGGAGGTGG
>RSEF01000023.1:3548651-3562525 GCA_003993805.1 Himantopus leucocephalus
TGTGGCCTCCCCAGGGCAGAGCAGAGGGGGAGGATGACCTCCTCCAGCGCTCACAGCCCGGCCCGGGGCAGGCGGAGCTGCCTCCCCGAGGGGGCGGCCTCGCTGATCCCCCTGGGAGAAGGGAATAACTTATATTTGAAACGAGGAGCTGCTGAAAGGGAAGGGGCCGTCGCCGGGAGCGTCGGGGTGCTGGGACACGCAGCATGGAAATTCCCAGCTGCTCCGTCCTGCCAAAAACCTGGGAAAAGCCCAGACCTCAGCACTTAAATAAATGTAAAGACCCAATATTCTTGTTTTCTCCCTCAGTTCCGGCCTCACCACGGCGCTGGGACCCCGCAGCCCTCGCGGAGCCGCCCGGGAGCCAGCGCATCCCCTGCGCTGGCACGACGCTGCTCCAGCCCCTTCCTCCCTTTGGGGCACATTTTCCTTTACCCGTGCGTCGTGGCAGGGTGGGAAGGGCGCAGGGTCAGCGCTGGGCTGCAGTTTGGCCCCGCGTTAAAACCCTTTGGGGTCCTGTGGATTCGGAAACGAAGCCCAGAGGGGCGGTTTGGAGCTGGCAGCACGCGAGGGGGTGGCAAGAGGCAGGGTCAAACGCCCGGCACCCGAGCGATGGGGTGGAGGCAATTAGGGATTAATCAGCTGCAGTCTGTGTGGAGGGAAGGAGGGAGAGAAAGGGGCAATGGCTGCTGGGGAGCGTGGCTGTGCATCTCTCCGGAGAGGTGGCGGAGGGGCTTTCGGCTGCTCCTGTCCTATACCGTCCTGTCCTGTCCCATCCCACCCCGCAAACCACAGGGGATGCTTTGGCAAACGTAAGTCTTGAGAAGCACTTACTGCTTCTCAGAGCTGTCGTGGTGCTGAGATATCTCAGAGCCCTGGGAAAGGCAAGGGCTGGCAGGCAGCAAAAGGGTAAAATTCCGGGTGCTCTGGGCCGGGGCTGGTGCTGGGGAGCGGAGGAGGAATGGAGTCGTCCCCTCTGGCCTCTGGCCCAGCGGCTTCAGGGGGGCTCCGCACAGGGTGAGGATGGGGGGTCAGCAGCTGAGCTTGTCTTTGCCTCCCTGGAAATACCTGCAAAGCTTTTCAGCTCACTAAAAGAAAAAAAAAAATTCAAAGTGTTTTCTTTTGGACTGGCTGGAAAAGGCTTCTGGGTGCTTTACAAAGCTGCTAGGGAGGTGTTTCTATGCAAAAAAAAAAAAAAAAAAAGTGCCTTTCCCATTGAAAAGTCGGAGTGCGTTATTTTGAGATGCTGACATAATGTGCTTGATGGTTTTGACTTCAAAGATGACGGCTCAGGAGATGGAGAGGAGCTCGCAGAGTAGTTGGATGTCACCAAACGTTCAGGCTGAGCCCGGCAGCTCCCGCTGGAGCATCGTCTGCAGCCGGCGTGGAGGGGAGCGCCGAGCTGCTCCCCGGCTCCGCCAGACCTCCAAGGGAGGAGGAGGGAATATGGAGGAACCCGTTTATTTGTTCAAATGAGGCTCTTCTACGGGAGCCGTGACGTACTTGGGCTGGAGAACCTTTCCCCCTCGCCTCCGAAGCTTGGCCAGTCCCAAAGGTTGTCACCCAGCGTGGTGACACTCGAGCACTTAGTGGCCTGCTGTCAGTCCCCAGATGAATTATTTCTCTTTACTTTTCTTGAGTCGGATTCTCTCCATTTGGTCTATTGATTTGAATTTTAAGTGAGGGGGATAATGTTGTTTTTATTGTGCTGAGCGGGGAGCCGAGGGCGCTGGCGGGGGGCGCGGGCACTGCGGAAACAAATTGAATTATTATTGTGTTTTGGTGAGGGTGAAGCTGCCGTGGCGGGGGCGGAGGTGGTTTGGGTGGTTCAGCCTTGCAGCCTTCGGGGCGGTGGGCTGAGCTCTTCCCCCCCCCGCCCCGGTCCATGCTGGGTGTCCATAAATCCCTTTCATCCCACGTGAGAACCACGGGAGCAAAACCAAGGCAACGCCGCCCCGCGCACCTCGGGTGGCTTTGGCATTAAATATATATATGGGGAGAAAATGATCTTAATCAAGTCAAAACAGAATTGATTAATATTTTAGTAAAAATGTCAAACTCAAGTTTAACATACTGGTTAAATCTCAGCTGGAAAAAAACCACTGTGGTTCTCCACCGTCTTCTTTTTTTTTTTTTTTTTTTTTTTTTTTTTTTTTTTCTGAAACCCCGGCTGGTTTCCACGGCCCCGTCCCTGCCTACGGGGGCTATCGGAGCTGCCGACCTCCAGTGGGGTTGCTGGAGAGCATTAGCCGCGCGCAGCTCGCCGAGCTGTTTGCCCTTTAGCTGAACAAATAATTAGTAGCGGTTTAAAAAGGCCCTTTCTTCCCCCTCCCTGCTCCCTTTTATAGGTACAATAATCAGATAAAATATTTCTGGAAGACTATTTACAAACTTCCCCATACCCATCAATCTTACCGTTAAGAAGGAACGGAGGAAGATATCTAACCTCAAGAAGCTGCTAATGCAACCGAGCTATTTAATGGTGGGGTGGATTTTTTTTTTTCCTCCTCCTGCCATTACTATGGAATACATAATAACATCAATAATTAAATATAAATTGGATTTAATATTTTATGCTGGCGACATGTAATTTACACTCTACCCGAGAAATCAAAAGGTCATGTCTGAAGTAAAGGCAAGAAGTAGGGGGAGACGGGCTCCTCCGTGGGATGAGTCCTGCCGTCGTTCTGACGGGCTCTAACCCCGCTGAAAGGGAGGCTCAAAAATTTCTCCGGGGAGGGAAATGAGAGCTTTGTTTGGGGTAAAAAAAGGAGAGTTAGTGGGCGGATTGCAGGTTGCGTGATTTTTTTATTTTTTTTTATTTTTTTTATTTATTTTTTTTCCCCTGCTGTATTCCCTCCCTGGATCTGCTGGGTTTGATGCAGTCATCTCTCAGCTCGATTGTAAGCGCCTCTCGGCGGGGCGGTGGGTGAGAGCTGAGCGTGCGCTTGCGCCGCGGCCCCATCGCTGCTCTGTCTGAGCATCCTCGAAGAAACGCTGCTGGGGAGCCCGAGAAGATGCCGGCGTTGTGGCAGGCTGGCAGCGCTATCGCCGCATTGATTTCTGTGGGATTACGGCAGATTTCGGTGGCTTGCCAGCGGAGCAGCCTCCATTAACGCGGTGGTAATTCAGGAACCGCTGGTGTTATTTCTGGAATGTTTGAAATATATATATATTTTTTTTATTCCCCCCCACACCTCGGGTCATCGAACACCTTGTCTAATTTTCACATGAGTACGTGGGATTTTGTACCAGCTCTGGGTCTCGGCAGCCCCGGCTCTCTTTGCCGTTCGCTTTACATCTGTAATTAATTAAAAATAGGAGAAATCAAACATCCCTTAGGCAGATGTGGGGTCTCCCAGCTTTCCAACCCCCGTTCTGCACCTCCTCCTTCGTTCCCGGCGTTAGGAGCGAGCCGGCGGCACCGTGCCCTGTTTGCGGGACGAAGACTCTCCTAATGAGACCTTTTAGCAGCTGGATGCAGGAGCAAACCTCGAGCCGTCCCGGCGGCCGGGCTGCGCTCGGCTCGCTGCGGCGTGGGCAGAGAAGATCCCCCACCGTGGCTGGGATAAATTATTGCTCAAGATTGCGGGCAGAGAGGTTTGGGGCTCGTCTGGGCTGCCCAAAGCAGGTTTCTTTGCAAGTGAAGGCTTCTGCTTTTTTAAAGGTTGTGCAACGCATCTGGGCAAAGCCATTCTTGATTCTTCTTCTTCTTCTCCCTGGAGCGGGTTAAGCGCTCGGGCGGGACGAGGAAGTCAGGGGAAACCGGCCCAGATGGTGGTTGGGTTTTGGGGTCTCACCTGGCACGAACGCGGGGGAGGCAGGTAGCGCCGGGACGGGGCTGCGCGAGTGAGGGGAGCGGCTTGTTATGTGGGTGCGAAAGGTTTTGAGCCTGAAAAATAAAAGTTTGAGCCTGAAAAATAAAAATAAAAATAATAATAAAAAAAAAAAAGGCTGGGGGCAGGTTGTGGGGTGTGGAAATAAATCCCTTTTGTGCGCTGGGGAGCGGCTGCCCGGAGCTGCTGGATGATTTGGGTGTCGCTTTGTGCGGGACGGAGCTCAGCTGCCCGATAAAGGGAGGGCACAGCCGACAGCGCGCGGGTGGGCTTCGAGGGAACTGCTGTAGGGAGAGCGCGGACAGGAGAGGAAAACCCATCGGAGCGCACCGTCGGGTGGCCCTTACAGGACATGGGTGAGGGTGGCGCGTCACCCACCGCCCGCTCAGCTCTCCTCGTTGGGGAGCCTGGGGTGCGATGCGAGAAACGCCTGGACCTTATTTTGGATCTGTTTTGTCCAGATTTAGTTACTGCCATTGAAGGGACGAGTGGAACCCCACCGGGGGGGTGCGCTGCCTGTGGCCGAGATGGAAAAATCCTCACTGATCCTCGTGTTAATTGAACGTCTATTTTGGGTTTTTTTCAGTCTTCACAGCCAAGTTAAATATAAGCCCGTGATAGCCGACTTTCCGTACCCTCCAGGAGTCAGAAACCTGCGTTACAGTCGCTCAGGAGTGGGCAGAACCTGCCCTGTTTAATTTGGCAAGCCGCGCATGTGGCCAAAACGGCTCCGTTAGGCTTTTTGCCGAGCCAGACCCTCCCCGGGCCAAAAGGACCTCAGGGGACCCCAGCTCCGACGGTGGTGGTTGGGAAACCGCACTGGCTGGGGGGGGCGGATCCCGCCTCCGGACCCGGGTTCCCTGCTGGGGTTAAGCCGGAGTTGGCTTTTTGCGTCATCTGGAGGGCGGCAATCGCTGTCTTTTAGGGGAAAAGCCGTTTTGGGTACCTCGTTGGATGGCGCGGTCCGAGCTGAACTGCCCCCGAAGGCACCCGGGGCTGAGGTTTATAAGGTCATTCCGCTTTTTGGTGCCTTTTTACGGGACTTTGCAGCCCACTTGGAAAAAGAGCTACTTGTTTTTTGTCGGGGCTAAATGGTTTTAATCAACAATGAGGCGGTTTTGGGTTTTTTTTATACCTCCTTCCCTTGCCCGACCCGCGGGTGAGATCGGTACCTGCCTCCGGAGGAGGAAGGATCTAATGAATTGCAAAAGGATGCGACCGTACCTGCCTTCTCGGGGCTACGCTTTAGTGGGCTCCTTCCATTTATTTATTTTTTTTCCAAGTCAACTATGGAAAATCTATATAAATCCCCTATTCTTGCAGCTTATGGTGCCCCTGAAAGTGAAAACACCTGGTTTCAAAGGGCAATCCTGACTCTTAATTGCTCTTAATGGCATATTTTGATTTTATGGACAGGATAACGCGACTTGGGGGCTTGCTTGCTTGGCAAAGGAAACACTGGGCTTTTCTGGCGCTTTGAAGTTGGAGTCCGGGAAGGTTTTTGGTGGAGGGGACAGGGCCCTTCCCTGCGTGTCTCTGTCCCCTCTACAGGCTACGTCAGCTTTTCAGGGACACAACAACGACAAACTCAGTGGGGACGGGTCAGAAAAGTTGTCTCATACTACACATTTTCCCACTTTTAATGCACCAAAATCCAGAGGTATCTCGCACCACTCCTGTTTTGAAGGGCCGAGCAACTTTAATTCTTAAAAGATTAATACAGCAAAGTTGCAATACCATTGATATACTATTATTTTCCATCTTTATTCATCCCCAGATGCCGCAGGAATGGCTCCCTTCAGGCCATTCATAATTGGCAAATGCTTTTAAGACCTTTAACAGTGGCACGCTCCATTTTGCAAGGTGCCTGGTTTATTGTCTGAAAGAGTCGCTCGGAGAAATTACTTCACTAATGTTTTGCAAGGGACCGAACTGAGTGATTGATGGACAGGATTCAAGTCGCTGATAGCCGGTCACTTAATCTGCAATCAGGACTGTCCTGATCAATTTGAGAGGCAGCGAGGAGGAGATGCGGAGATTTACCTTTGCTGCGGCGGCTTTCGAGGGATTATTGCCCAGAGCAGCCAAAACCGGGGCTGGGCTGTCTGCGGGAGTCGGTGAGGTTAATCCCAGCTGAGGATCTGGATTTTTGCCTTTTGTACCTAGGCTTAAGGATGCCAACATCAAGGATGCTCTGCTGTGTCTTTAGCTGTGCCAGCGGCACCACTCTGCGTACCTGTTGCTCGTGCTCTTCCCGATGCCCATAAACTCTCCTCGCCCCAGGCAAAGGCTTTTCCATCACCTCTGCAACTTCCCCTTTGCTTTGCAATGAGTCTTTGCAGTAGAAATTATTTGCGTTTTGCCTGCCCCGTTGCTGTGAGAGATGCCCGGGCTGAGAGGAGGGGCCGGGGTGCGCGTGCGGCCCCAAGGGCTGGGCTGGTGCCGGCGGCTGGATTTTCACATTGATTTTCAAAAGACTTCTTCGGAGGGGCCGGGGGACGAATTCTTTACTGCGGCACCATTGTCTCACCCATATTAACTGAGCCTCAAAACCAGTTCGATGTGCCCGCAACCCTTCAATGTAAAAACCGCCCTCGGGTGCGGGTAGCCAGGGATGCCGCAGCCCTCGGGGAGATGCGGGAGGCGCGAATCCATCCCAAAAGCGGCTCAGGAGGGGACCCGATGCCGTACCCCTATCGCAACGCGGGCACAAACCCCACTGGAGACTTTCTGCTGGTGTTTAACTCCTCTTCCCCCTCGCAAAGAGAGACAGTCCCTGGCTGGGATTACTCCCCGACAAGAAAAGTTCAGCGGCTCTTTGTTTTGCCGCTGCAATCTTTTGCAACAGAAAGCAATTACAGCGACCGGCTCGAAGGCTTTGCCTCCCCAACTTGATTTGCCTTGTCACGTCCCATTAACTTCGAATTCAGCACTAATCCCTGCCCTGAAATATATAATGAAAGACATTCAAAATATATCAAAATGGCATTGGTATTGATTTATTAATGCTAGGGAATGCTGCCCTAATTGAATTTAGGTCCAGGAAGTAAGTTAATGCAGCTGACAGTGATACAGGAATCCAATCTCCCCAGCACACAGAGTTAGGACTTTTTTTTCTCTCTTTGTTGTCAGTTGGATAAATAACAAATCAATTTAAATTTCAACGAGGTTGCTAAAAACAAGGCAGCACCTGCCTGGGCCAATCACTCGGCCGGGGTTTCGGCTGCCGGCGAAGGTCAGGGAGGTTCAGCAGGGGATGGAGGACGTCCCCGGGTCTCGCTGGGGGTTTCTTGGTGCCGAGCCCTCCCCGGAGGCTGGGGACCATGTTTCTCGCTGGGGTCCAGGTTGGTGACTACTTCGATAAATGTTGCTGGAGGTAACAGTTGTTTTCCCGTTGCTCCTAACCCAGAGGGCTCGGAGGCTTCTGCTCCTCCAAACCCCACCTGGACTTGGACCCGCAGATGCTGCCCACGGGGGCGGCGGTTGTGGGGCCGTGCGGGGGCAACACGGGTCCCTTCCCAGGCTCCGGGGTTGTCCCTCTGCCCGACCTGCCCAGAAACTCTCATCTTCCCTTTTTTTTTTTGGGGGGGGGGGGGTGCAATCAGAGATGTCTGCAAAGCAGCAGGAGACGATGTTCAGTGCTGCCTCCGGGAGATGCCGCGAGCATCCCCGTGGTCGTGCCTTGGCTTTTCGCTCTTGAACACGTTTGTTAACGCTCGGTTCAAAGTTTAGGCTACACAAGTCACAAACGCTTGTTGCTAATTGGGTTTAGGACTAAGCCACCAACATCGCTACCCGGGAACCGCAGAGCCCAGTTGTTCGGAGTCGTCTTTTTTAATTTCTCAGAGCTTTTTTTTAAGCCCTGGGAAATACTCATGGCTTGTGTTTGAAATCCAGCCCTGCTGGGGTTGGTATGGTCAAGAAGGCAGAGGAGCCTGAGTTAATTAAATCAACAGCTAACAGTGGAGGTTACCCACAAAAGTGAACCTTGGTGCCCCTAAAACCACTGACCAGAGAATGGCTGGAAAAAAACAAAACCACAGTTGGAGTGAAATGGAAAAAGAAATCTTCAGCTCTATATCACTTCAGCTAGCCACAGGTATCAGAATATTAATTGCTCTTTGACTTGATTTTGTTGTGGGATTAAGGGCACATTGTGGCTTATGAAGATATTCTAGGAGCCACAAGGATGGATGCAAAATCCATCCGTTAAGCGTTTCTTTGCCTGCTGAAATCCAGGATGCTGCTGCAGTAGCTCCAGGCTCCCGGCACAGCCGGGGACACTGAGCAGCCGCTCCGGCTCTCCCCAACCGCCTGTTCCCCTCCCGCCGCCCGAAGCTCCTTGTCCCTGCGGGGGGAGATGGGGTACAGAGCGTAATTCTCCCTAAGGTCTCGGATGCAGTATTGATTTGCCGGCTTTGCCCCCAGGGAAGACTCATCGGTGGGGGCTGGTGCAGGGTCCTGCCTCCTCCCTTTATTCCCAACTGCGCAAATCGCTGATGGACGGACCAGCACGGACATTTGCAGGGAGATACCCGTGGCTGGGAGGCTATAAAACACATGGGACACTTTGAGACAGGGATGAGCTACACGAGTTTTCCTCTCTCCTGCAGCAGGCTGTCCCCACCTCCAGTGTTTGCGGCGCTGGAGGACTCATCCTTTCTCCCTGGGCATCCCCGTCCCTTCTCCTGGGCGTCCCTGTGAAGCTCTGTGCTGGCCGCCCTGCACAGAAGCATTGATGGATGTGAAAAACAAACATCGCTCGGGCCAGCACGCAGCCGGCAGCGGTTTCCTGAGGACAGAGGCAGCACGGAGCTGCTGAGCGGCAAACCGAGTTTTGCCACGTGTTTGCCGGTGTTTGCCACGCCAGGAACCGGCGGAGGGAACCGGGCAGCTCGGGGCCGTGCGTCGCTCCCTGCCCGGGTGCCAGGGGCCGTCGCTTGGTGCCTTTTTCAAACTCATAAATCCAAGAGATCAGAGCAGGGGGATCCAGTCCAGCCTATAAGTCACGGGACGTCATATAAAACCGCGGACGTTAAAACTTTACAGCAGTGAATAGTTTTAATTTCCTGGGCATAACAGCTGGGTTGACGCTAATGGCAGATGAAAGCGGAGATTTCCCGGTCGGTCCAGCCCCAGCCTGGACGGACGCAGCCAGGAGCGCGGGCTGTTAACAATGCGGCTCTTTATCCCCTGAAACTCGGATCCATTAACCCCAGAGATGTTAATTACAACAGAAATTACCTATGAAAGACCTTGCTCAGGAGCCTGAACGTTTGCAGCCAGTAATAACTTGATTTTTTTTCCATAATGCTGGTGCCATTTGTTTGGTGGGGGTTTGGGGTTGCTTTCATTTTTGGTGGAGGGTTTTTTGTTGGTATTGGTTTTTTTTGTTGGTTTTGTTTTTGATGTGTTTCACTAATGTAATCATTAACATCCTCTGCCTGGCCCTGACTGTGGCCACTGGGGGGGGTTCGCTTCAGTAGCCTTGGTGCCCAGCAGCTGCCTCGGAGGAGGATGATAATTGGAGGACAGAGCGAAGATGTTGGGTGTTTTGGGGTTTGCAGCTGCTGGGAGCTGCTATCGATGTGCTGAAAGGGGGTTTGTGCTGTGGGCGGCCCGTGGAGATGCTCCGCGTGGCTCCACATGCAGCCGGGACAGAGCAGGATTGGGCTGGGCTGGGGTCGGCGTGCGGCGCCTGCGGACAGCTCGGTGTCCCCGGAAAGCCGTTATGGTCAACCGCCTGCCCTGGGACCCATCCCCGATCCATATTGGGCCCTTTGTGCCGCGAAGGACTTGCCCTTTGCAGGGGCTCCGCATCTTTGGGATGAGAGGGAGCCGCTCACATCCCAGCTCTCACACGGCCGCTTCTTCTCTCATTGGGATTTTATTGCTTCTTTTCATCTCAAAAGCCCGCGGGCCCGGGGGAAGACATGCAACCTCAGCCACTCTTGGCTCTGCTGCCAGCACAGAACTACCGGAGCTTGTGACCGGGCGATGGCAATCGTGTGGGGAGACCTGATCCAGTGCCCAATGGAAGAGACAGAAAATCTCCGGCTGACGCCAAGGCTTGGGTCAAGCCCTCATTCCCAGCCTGTTCCCCGCTTTCGTTTTTCCTGCTGGGTGCGGGGCTCCTCCCAGACAGGGGGGATGCTCAGAGGTGACCTGCTCTCCTGGAAGATGGACCAGACGGTGGGTCGAGGCACTTGCTGGGCCCGTTCCCTCCACGAGCAGAGAGGATGCTGCTTATGGAAGTGGGAGAAGAGCTGAGACACTAAAGAAGAAGTAGGATGTCAGCAAACCACCTCGTCTGGCTTTGTCTCAAAGCACAACCCTGAGAAGCAGCTCTGTGGCGGGTGACAGCGTCCCCGTACGCTGTGTGCTCAGCCGGCGGAGCCGAGGGAAGTCGCGTTGGTGGTCGAGGATGGGGTTTGGGTTCACGGTGGCCCCGTTGCGCCCTTGCCCTGCTGAGCCGCCTCGGGCGATGCTCGGGGCTGGTTCCCCTGGGCGAGGGAGAAGAGGAGCCCTTTGCAGAGGGTGCCCAGCCAGCTGCGCTCGCCCTTCACCCGTGCGAAAGTTGCTGCTGGGAGTGGGGAAGCCATCGGGTCGTGGCACCTGCGGAGCTGGGGACCGGTGTCACCTCGGGCCAGGAGCAAAGGGAGAAGTGAGGAAAGGCCACCCTGCGGGGTGACCGCTGCTGGGAACAGGAAAACAGAAGCGAGGGGGCTGTCACACAGCTGGGAGGGCTGCCGGGACCCGGTCCCTGCGCCGGTGCTTTCCCCGCTCCAGAAGAGGGGGTGCAGGGTTTGGGACAGCCTGGTGGCCACGGCTGCAGCCAGCCTGTCCTGGGAGCGGCGCGGTGGCAAGGGCTACGTCTGTGCCGGGTGGGCACTGACTCGCTTTCCCGGGGTTTCCCGGGGCCAAGGGCAGCCTTTGGCCTGGCTCAGTGATGCTGGGGACCTCTCCTGGCCCTGGGGAAGGGACCTTCCCGTCCCCGCGCTGCTGGGGACAGGCAATGNCCCGCGCTGTTGGGGACAGGCAATGCGAGCAGTGGTGCAGAGGCAGAGATAACCCTTGTCTAATTCTCTTGCTCCTCTTCGCGCTCCTGTTGCCGCTGGTTTTTCTTGGGTGACGTTTCCCCTGCAAGTCCCTGCGACTCCAAACCTGGTGCCAAGCGGNCTGGGGACAGGCAATGGGAGCGGTGGTGCAGAGGTAGAGATAGCCCTTGTCTAATTCTCTTGTTCCTCTTCGCGCTCCTGTTGCCGCTGGTTTTTCTTGGGTGACGTTTCCCCTGCAAGTCCCTGCGACTCCAAACCTGGTGCCAAGCGGAGGTGACGATGTGATCCCAGCCCTGCCCTCCGCAGATGGGCATCGGCGCCGTGGCAGGCGATGCCATTTCACACCCAACCCCTAATTAACAGAAAGGGTCTCTGGCTCCCGGGAGAAGGGTACGATGTGGACCCCGGAGGGATGCGTGATCCCTGAAGGTGAGGCAGAAAGCGGTGGCCCAGGCTGTGCACGTCCTGCAGGACAGGGTGGGCTCAACCCACTCTCGTTGCTGGTGAATAAGGGCAGTTCTCAGCCCGCACAAGCAGGCTGCTGTACGGACCCCGTTGCGTTTCATGCGATATTACCCCGTCCTTAGAATAATACTGCTGCTGGTTCTTCCTTAGGTGTTCCTCTACCTTCCCACGTGGCCGCAGTCTGCTTCCCCGCCTGCTGAAGGACAGGTTCCCTCGTCGCGAGTGCGACTTCGACCCCTCTCGCTAACGGCATCGAGGCTGCGGGACAGAGGCGCCGCTGCCAGTCTGCACCCCGCGAAGCCACGGCGTCTCCCCCATCAGACATCCTGGTGTAAGGTACTGGCCCCAGTAAAATCAAGCAGGGTACCAGTGTGGCGCAGCGCTCGGCGCCGCCGTGCAGAGCCGTGATGGCTGAATCATCAGTGGTTGTTAGTTTCANGCCAGGATCTCTTGCAAGGTTACCTGTGTGCCTGTGTTAAAATAGCAATTATGCGCCTGAAAGTTGAGCCGCAGCACCGCCACAGCCTCTCGGTCTCAGACGGACGGGACAGCGGTAGGATCAGACCTTCCTGCTCCCTTGGGCGATCACCTCATCCTCCAAACCTGCTGGATGTGGCTCCCACCACCTGGTGAGCGATTCCTGGCGGTTTGGGGTGGGCGAAGGGCTTGCGGTGTTCCCCGGCACCGTTCGGGTCCTCCTGGCTGCTGGAGCGGGGCAGCAGAGCCCGGCTTGTCGCTTGTTTTTAGGCATTAACATTGACGATTGCAGAGCCCCTGGGGAGCCCAGAGTGGAAAATATTGTGTTCCTCATCCCAGCCCACCCCTTGCTTAATGAGCGCATTAACAACAAGCCCCCTGTTTATTTATATCAATTTCAAAATCTCCGAAGACGCTCCTATATATAAGCAGGGCATCAGATCCCATCCCTGTAATGGGTCATTAATGTATTTTAAGCGAGAGAGACAAGTTCGCGTTGGCAGAGAGGAGGATCAAAAATGCTTTTATAGCAAAATGACCAAGAGTGCCTTTTTGATTGCCTCTAAATTCCCAGTGAATAAATGAATAATAGAAAAATAAATGAATAATAGATATATCAGTGAATTAGATATTGCAACGCAAGGGTAATAAGTCACCCTGTACCTCTGCCAGAGTATTTGTTTAACAGGACAAACTGAGAAAGTCAATGCAGAAGGTGCGTGGGGACATAATAAAACTCCCCCGGTCCCGTCACCGCAGGAGACAAATTACTGGTGCTGCTTCAGGCGGGCGGTTTCTTGGGGTCCTGTGTCCAAACTGCGCCCTAAGAGGACGGCAGCCTCTGCTCGGACCCGTTCCCGTGTACCAGCACCTGCCGGACACGCCGTGAGTGCTGCCGGTACGATGCTGCAAAGCTTTGCTCCGGGGGAGCGGCGCTGCCGGCCGGTGCCGTGGGGTGCAGCCGGGGCGGGGGGCAGCCGGTGTGCCGGCCCCCCATGGCCTTGGGGCTCCGGCCGCGTCCAGGGGTGCCCCGGCCGGTGTGTCCCATCACCGAGCTGCTCCGGAGACACGTGCACTAGAGGGAGACAAAGCCCCACGCTGCGCTGGTGGGTGCAGGGTGCGCGGTGGGACTGGGTGCGCGGTGGGACTGGGTGTCCCATGGGATGGGGACCCAAGTCCTGCCACCGCGGACACACGGCGAGCGCTGCTGGGGCTTTTCCCAGCACAGCGTCAAAGGCGAACGCACCGAGGATGCTCCCGTGCGGGGCCGGGAGCTCCTTGGGGGTTCAGCCCTGGATTTGTGGGTGAGCTGAGCGCAGCCCGTTCACACCCTGGGGACGGTGGATGGGGTGGCACCTGCCGCCGCGGTCCCTTGGCAGGACGCATGGTGGCATATGGCTTTCCCACGTGGTGCTGGTGCCCGGGCTGTGCTCCCCGTGCCGCCCTGTGTAGCCTTGGCTGCTGCTCCGCTGCGACGACGATCAATGTCCCCAACCGCGGTGGCACCCTGCGGGGTCCCCGGTCGATAGGTGTTAGGGACCGGGAGACGGGGCCGTTTGAGGCTTTGCTGTCGGGGCTGTTTGTGGCTTTGCTGTCAGAGCCACCGGCCACGGCCAGCGGTGTCTCGAGGCTCCAAAGCCACATGGGAAACGTGGTCAGGGCTCCTGCAGCTGCCAGCGCCGTCGTCTCCCCCCCAGGCCATGGATCCCTGCCGGTCCTGCCTGCCTGTCCTGCCCACACTCCGATGAGGTTTTCCTGGGGTCTAACCGGCTGAAAACCCGTGGGATTGGGTTTCTGCTCAGCCCACGAGAGAGGCAGTCCCTTGGCAGGAGGTTGTCCCTGAGTGATGGTTTATGACTGCTCTGCCAAGGGGATGCTCTTTTTCCGGACTATGTTTTCTTCCGAATAAATGTAACGGCTACAGATGAGAACAAAAATATTTGATTTTTTTGCTGTAATCCATCTCTACCCATCACCTCCCTCTGGCGCAATGAGGCTGCTCACCTACCCAGCGCTTGGTTTGCTCGCGTATAGATTGCGT
>RSEF01000023.1:3562625-3575716 GCA_003993805.1 Himantopus leucocephalus
TTTTTTTTTTTTACATATGGGCAACCTCCAACCTCAGCTCCCTGCCAGCACGACGACGATGCATCACACCGGGCTCTGCGGTGCTCCGGCACAGGGACCATCCCTGCCCGCAGCCGGACACGTTACGTGTCTGCGGGTGGGCGAAGCCCANGCTCCGGCACAGGGACCATCCCTGCCCGCAGCCGGACACGTTACGTGTCTGCGGGTGGGCGAAGCCCAGCAGAGCCCGTGTGCTGGGGAGAGGAGGGACACCCCCGGAGACGTCCATGTGCCCATGAGCATTGCAGTCTCCGTGAACGCTGGCACACCTACGGGCACTGCAATACCCACGGAGGTTTGCACCCCCGGGAGCGTTGCACCCCCAGCAGCTCTCCCACAGACCCGGCTCACCCCGAGCCCCTGCACCTCCCTACCCCTGTGCAAACCCTCCCTCTGCCCCCCCAGGTCCCCAGGGGGGGGTGCGGGGAGCCCCAGCGCCGCCGCAGCCCACGTGCCGGGGCCCTGGTGCGCGGCACCACGTGGCCACGAAATCTGGTTTGCCTCCATCCCTCCTCCCCTCCCGGGGAAGGGTTGTGCGCTCGGAGCTCGCCGGCTCCTGATTGACTGTCAGTGGCTTTGCCTTTTCCAAGGGCACCCTGCTGACTGGTGGCATGTCTTTTTTTTTTTTCGTCTTTTTTTTTTCTTAAATATATTTGTGTGTGTGTGTGTGTGGGAACGAGTATAAATCCATTGTCTCTCATCACCTTGTTATGATCTAATAGGGGTAGAGAGGCAGTGGCGTTCCCCTTTGCTGAGCACTTTAATTCATGATGATTTCTTCGACTTGATCTCCTCCGATATGTCGTCAGTGTTTGCGGTCCACTGTTTTGGCCGCGTACGGTTTGGGAAACAAAGAATGAGCCGTATGTTTGCAGGCTCAGATCCACACATGGTCGGCATTAGGAGCAAGAATGCGACTTCCCATCCGAAGCGACGAGCCCGAGCCACGGGCCACGCCGTAAATACTCCCCAAACACGGCTGAGCAAGGGAGGGGAGAGCATGGCAAAACCTGCCAGGAGGTCTCCAGTGGCCCTGGGGCTGCCAAGGGGGGCTCGGGGCTCAGCCTGGAGGATGCGCGTCTCTTCTCCTGGGTATGTCCGGGGTGGGAAGAAAATGTCACTGCGGGGGTGATGTGCATTAGGTGTGGATGCAGAGGGCTGAGCTCTGCCCCAGGACATCCCGTCACGCTTTCATTTTCCTTGGCTTTGGGGCTTCACCCCTGACGTGCTGGGGATGGAGCCAGCATGAAGGCTGGGGCTGAATCCGCGCTCCCGGTCCTTTCATCCCAGAGATCCCAGCAGCCTGTACCTTCAGTTCTTGTCCTTGCCCCGTCACTGCTATAACCAAAATGACCGCCGTGGGCTCTCTGCGGAGCCCGTGGTGAGCGTGGGCGAGGCGAGATCCCCGGTGCTGCTGGCCGACTCCTGCCGACACCGCTCCAGAACCGGGGCTGCCCGTCTGGCTGGAGGGGGAGTTGGTGTGCGCCGCTGCGGGGGAAGGTGGAGGGAGCAGACAGGCGAAGAAAGAGCTTCTTTTCGGGGTGGGGATGTGCCTTGTGTTATTAGGGGTGTTGGGGCGCACCGGGTTCGGTCCCCCCAGTTATATAGATGCTGTGCCAGTTATATAGATGCTGTGGACATTTGCTGGAGCTCGGGGAGCGTCCCTGGCATTAGTGCCGGCTGAAACTGCGGATGCGTCAGCCTCTTTGGTTGCAAACACAAATCCTCTTCCACCCTCCGGACCTGCTGCTGCTCCCTGCCTTGTCCGGTAAAATTTCTCTGTATTACCCCCCATTTCTGCCTCTTCCCTTTGCCACCCTGGCCTCACCGTGCCGGTGGCGGATGTGGTTTCCCGGCCGGCGGGGATGGCAAAGCCCTTCACAGAAGCATCCCTGGGGGAGCAGCTCCCTCCTGGGCACCCCTCGTTGGAGAACGGCGCGGGGGAATGGGGGAGAGGGAGCACCCACCTCCCCGGCAGGGCACCGGCATCCCGCCTCGGCCGCTTCTGAGAGGGCAGGATGTGGCCTCGGCGCACCGGGCGCTGTACGGACCGTCGTGACGCCGCGATGCACTGACAGCCTAAAGCAACACCCAAGCTGGCCACGACAGTGGTTCTGCGGGGTGCCAGGCGCAGCCTTTGACCGCAGCGTTATCCTCCTCCTCCTCAGCTCTTGCCTTTCTAAAAATGCTTTAATTTTTTTTTTCTTATTTAAATTTTTTTTTTTTTTTTCAAGAAAGTGGGACAGCCGACGCGTCTGCAATCTGGGGGTATTTTCCATAACATAAACATATTAAAAAGAAAAAGAAAAGGGAAAATAAAAAGAAACAATGATTTTCCATTCCCACTGGAAGCAGCGAGTGCGTTTGGAACATGAGGAATGTATTACTCAAGCTATTGTAAAATAAAATATAAAAACAACCAAAATAGGAGGAGAAGGGAGAGATTTAAAAAAAAAAAAAGGCCTCAGTTGGGAAGGGAGACGCTGAAAAATGGGCTTTTTTTCAACAATCTCTGTCGTGTAGAAGGGTCCTGTAGAGACCTGACCTTCGCCTCTGGCGTGGCCGGATCCTGGATGGAGGGGTAAGAGGCTCCTGGGTTTGTATTTCCACTTGGGGAGATGCAGCCCTCCCCATGATGGCTGGGAAGGGACCTCCTGCCACTCTGGATGGTCCCATCACCCCGGCAAGGAGTGTCCCTCAATAGGTTCATGTCCCCAAGGTGCCACCAGCTTTGTGACTGCGATTCGGGGCAGCGGTCAGCGAGGGATGTGCTAGCGGTACTCCAAATCACCGCCAGCACCGGCCACACATCCCCCCCAGCCCGACCCACTGGGGTCCGGGACACCCACCGCCCTCGCTGAGGTTTCCCCGGTGCTTTTGGCACCGTGGTGGGGTTTGACCTCGTAACCAGGAGCTGTCGGCACGGGGAAGCCACGGGGAGCCCAGCCGGGAGGAGGCACCTTCCAAGGGTCTTTTCTCCCGGTAACGATGGGATTTAGGGTTTCGGGGCTGCTTTGGGTTCTTTCGGTCGCTGTGTGTGTGTGTTTATGGCAGCTATATTGGGATGTGATTTCACAAGGCAGCATGGTTTTTGTTAAAATAGCTTCTAAAAAAAAATCCAAACAAAATGGCAGGAATGATGTTAACGGCACAACCCTGGACCAAAGTCTGCCCTGGCTTCTCGCACCCTCTGCGCCTCCTGGGCCCCGGCCAGGGCTCAGTCTGGCACGGGGACAGACAGACAGACAAAAGGTGTCGCAAACTCTCTGCCTGCCGATGGAGAGCACGCCGGTGCCCGTGATTGCGGGATGGGGTGAGCTGGTCCATAAAAGATGCTCATTATGTTAATGAACCTCAGTTGAGGCTTCGCTAGAGGTTTTCTGCCTTGCTCNCAGACAGACAGACAAAAGGTGTCGCAAACTCTCTGCCTGCCGATGGAGAGCACGCCGGTGCCCGTGATTGCAGAATGGGGTGAGCTGGTCGTTATAAGATGCTCATTATGTTAATGAACCTCAGTTGAGGCTTCGCTAGAGGTTTTCTGCCTTGCTCGGGATGCAGCACCGGCATCGCAGGACGGAGCCGGCAGCACGGGGTCTGTGTGTCCGTTAGATGGGTGCTGCTTAAACAGCGCTTCTCTTGCAGCTGGAGGTTCATGCATTGACATTGACTTTGCAACGACAGGGAGATTTTTTTGGAGGAAAAACGTCAGCAAGCGACTGGAGCGGTGGCTTTCTGATCTCTGGAGCGAGCACGTGGGCTATTCCCAGGAGCGGCACGTTCCCTAACCAGCAAGGCAGCCCGCGCACGCCTCCCGTCCAGCCGCTGCCGCTGGCGGGGCTGTTACAGGAATATCCGCAGCTGTAGCTCGATTTCTCTCCCAACGAGAAGCCAAAAAGCTGGGGAGGAAGCTACACTCAATTACAAATACTGAAAACTGCTGCTAAAAATGCCTACTTCCATGCCTGTTCGAATCGCTCACAAAATATTTAAAGGAATATTGCTCCCCGCATCCCATGCTCGGCGGCGGTGGGTGCGAGCGAGTGGGAAGATGCTGGAGCTGGGAGCGGGGCTGCGCATCCGTGGGGTGCGTGGAAAAGCCGGGGAGGCTCTTTCTTCACAGCCTGGCAGGCATTAAATGCCAGTCACGGGCTGCGCCGTTTCCCTTTAAACTGGAAGCATACGCATGGAGATAATTTAAGGACAGAGCACGGTGCCGTGATTTCGGTGACTTGAAGTCAGGAATAAACTACTTAGCGGGCATTTGCGACAGGCTGTGCCGTTTTCCCTCATTAGGAGAGAGAAAGTGCCGGCCAGAGAATGTAAAGAATAAATCAGATGTGCTGTTCCGAAGTTAAGCCCTTGTTCTGCAGCTCCTTTGCAACCACGCCGCATTTTACTGGCCGCTTTTGTGCCCGATTGCCTTGAACCCTGTAATTAAACACCTTTTTTTATTAGCCCTGGGTGGGTTTGGAAAATCTCGCCGAACGAGCGAGCCCACCGCTTTTTATTTTTTTTCCATAAAACTCAGCAAAGCTGCCAGGCTGGGAGGAGCGGTCCCAGCCCCGGCTCCTCGGCCCTCAGCAGGGTGGTGGGACACCCCCCGGTGTCTCGGCCCCGTCCCCCGCGGCCGTCCGATCCCATGAACGTGCTCTAAACCTCCCCTACCTCTGCTGCTACTAGGGACCTCTAAGCGGCAAAGCCTTTCAGACCCAAATTTCCACCACGTTAGTGCCGTGCATCTGCTTTTGCCCCTCACGCTGGGCACAGAGCTTCACTTCACTTGGATTTTTCCCCAAAATATGTCGTTTCTGCTCCCTGGTAGCTCTGCTTTCCCACCAAGCGTGGCAGCCCTGTGATTGCAAGCGGGGGCTTGACCCGCTCTTGGGCTGCCGAAATCCATCACCGTTTGCTTTCTCTGGTTGTTTTGGGGATTTTTGGTCAGTTGTAGGAAGGGTTGAGTTTGGGGTGGGATCACGGAGGCGTTTCGCGGTGGAGCTGGCGCTGGTGGCACCTCGGTGTGCGTCGGGGCGTTGCTGGGAGCCGCACCGGCGCGGCTCAGTCCTGAGCTGAGTTCATCCTGCAATTCTCCCCACTACCTTCCTCCCTCAGACAGAGGCCAGTGGGATAGTACCTGAAATGAGATAGTTCCTGATCAGTCCCCGCCTTGGTTAACTCTTTCGAACGCGGGCTGCTCTGGCTGGCACCACCAACACTCATGGTTCTCCTGTCGTTCGCAGAGGCTCATTCCTGCTGTGATGCCAGAGTTCATCTTCATTTACTCTGAGACAGCAGTATAGCATATTATTAAAATGCAAAAAAAATGCTCATATTTACTAGAAACATGTAACTATCCATCCTCCAGGGTTTGTTTTGTCCAGCTAGCCCCAGCCGGATGGGACATCGTCCTTGAGAAACGTGGCTGTACCTGCTGGGGTTGGATCTGGCCAGGCAGAAGACAAATGGGGTTGGGTAACGGTGATGAACGGAGCCCACAAAAAAAGTTGGATCTGTAATGGTGGGAGGGATTGGGACCCACAAAGTCGGAGCTTTGGGTCCATGGTGGGACAAGCAGGTCGCCTACGATGCCAGCTCCATCCTGGCTGTGGCGGGAGCAGGACACTCTTCGCAGTGGGGGGTTAAACAGGACCGGCAGTGCTGGGATTCCTCCTGCGCTGCCTGGAAAGTCAACACATGCTTTGGTGTAAGAGGTGGATTACCAGGCCCTTAAGTTGGCATCTTTTAGTTGTTTCCAGCCTCTTTCTACCTCAACAGCCAGCCGGCACCATTTAACCCAACGCTCCGCAGAATTCATTGCTCGGGTGGTTGGTCTGACCGTCCCACCCCGTGTCGGAGGAGATGAAATACCCTCACCGCGTCTGATGAGATCAGGGGCATTGCGATATGCTCCCACGATGGGGAATTCACGGCTTATCTCCCCAAACTTCCACCGCAGACATCCCACCTCCCATTCCCGCCCAGCTCCGCACTTCCACCGCCGCCGTCCAGCGGGCGAGCGAAGCCGACCCTCACCGCTGGGAGGTGAAAAGAGCCCGATCCTGCCAAAAGCCAACCCGCTGGAGTCCCGCTGACACCAGTGGAAGCGGGGAGTGCTCGCTGGCAGCAGGATGGGTTTGTCCCCGTTGTGCCTTGAAATGCCAGGACCGTGAGTGGGAGCCTGCTGGGGCTCGGGGGCTTTCCTCGGGTTAACATCATGTCGGGGGGGGGGATGGTTGAAATCGGGGGCTCCTCGGTGCCGGAGGTGGGATGCGCATGTGGTGCTGGGACCGTGTTGCGTGGCGGGGTCTGGTGCGGGGGGTTTGCCGTGGCCGAGGGGTGGGAGATGGGGGAACCTTGCCGGAGAGCCCCCACGTGTGGCAGGGGTCCTTGGGGAAGGCTGCGGCGGAGCTGCGGATTGAACCCCGCCGTCTTGCTTGCCTCGCCAATGCCTTCGCCTGGAGCCCGTGCTTCCTGCCAGCGAGGGTCCACTGCTCAGCTGGAGGAGAAAACATAAAAACATTCTCCAAACCCACCAGTTTTGGAGGGTCAGGCAGGTGCGGAGCGGCTCAGACCCCGGGACACGGCTGAGGTTGCGTTTCGCAGATAAGATCCCCTCTCTCCCCACAGAGCTGGCTGCTCGTGCGAGACCGAAAAGCCGCTACCGTTTTGTCTGGGCAAGTTCTCCATTTCTCTCGTCTCCAGCCCCAACCTGCTGCTGAACCGCTCCAACTTCCCGGGCTGCCGTCTGGGCTGGGGCGAGGAGCCCGCTCGTGGTGTCAGCCAGCTGACCCCGGCAGACAGGCACCTCCTGCTCGCAGACGGACTTTCAGAAGAAACTTCTGCAAAAAAAAAAAAAAAAAANAAAAAAAAAAAAAAAAAAAAAAAATTAAAAAAAAGCTCACGCCGATGAGCGCAGGGCCGGGGGTTTGATGGAGGCGAGCAGGCACGCTTCCCCTTCCAAGCTGCTGGAGATGGATGAGGGGCAAAGAGTGACTTAACGGCAGTTCCTAAATAACATCGCGTTTGATTTGTCTGCGTTCATAGCCAGAAACCAGAAAAGTACCTTCTGCGTCGTTTTTAGCCTGTGACTAATCCCTCCGAGTCGGGGGTTTGTTCTGTGCCTGAAGGGATGCGTAAGTGCCGGGTGAATTCGCAGGCTGAACCCTCTCGGGGGGTTGTTTTCTGGAGATACTCTTCAACCGCCAGACTTACTGGTCGGGGGTGTCGGGCAAACTCGCATCGATGAGAGTCTTTACGGAAGGGCAAAGATGACAGCAGACGTTTGCACCAGAAAAAAAATAATCCGAGGAAGGAGCAGAAGCAACACAACCCGGAGCCCATCTAGTCAGAGCGGCCCAACCGCAGCCCTGCCGCAAAATAGCAGCGCCCGGAGCTATTCGTAGAAGTGAAAGTAGTGAATAATTGCAAAAGGTAAACGAACCTGGAAAAAATGGTGCGGGCCTGCAGGACAATTCGCAACTGGAACCAGAGGTTGGTTTTCTCAGAATTACTTTGCTGTAGGAGAGTCGTTGACGGCAGAGCTTGAGGTTGCTCCATGTCGCCGCTGGAGGATCTTCACTGTTTCTCCTGCAGGTTGCCACGGAGTCTGGCGGAGATGGCAGAAATCAGGGACTGATCACGTAGGGACGATAAACACCACTCATGGCAAGAGCTGGTCCTTGCCCAGGACCTCATGTTTTGTGGAAAAGGGCCAATGTGTTGCATTGACAGAGACGTTTGGGGCGCGATCCCGGCACTGGCACTGCCAAAGGGCTGCCGGCCGGCCCGAACCTCACCTGTGTCTTCTGCCTTGAGCTATAAGGCAGAGTTAACGAGCTGTGCGCGCCAATGGTTTCATGGGCAACCTGCTTGAGGAGCAACCCGAGTAAGGTGGACCTGGGGTGACGACTGAGTGCAGAGGTGCAGGCCCTGCCCGCGGGGCTGAGCAGGGAGCTGCCTGCGGGCAAGCTGCGCGTCGCCCACCGTTTGCGCCTGCTCCAGGCCAAGCTGCATCGCAACGGGCTGGAGAAACGCACCGCCAGCCTGCTGTTCGCATTTCTCCAGCCGTACGCGATGCCGCTCGGTGCAGACCTCGCAGATTTGTTGGGCTCCATTGCTCCAGTCGGTCCCGTTCTTCCCATCCCTGACCCCTCCCTTTAAATACCAGTTTTGGGGGGCTTTGCCAAAGCGTCCTCTTGCCGGAGAACAGCTATCAGCCACCCTGCGCTGGCACTGCTCTGCAAAGCTCATCTGCCTGCAGACAGGTGGGGAAAACCCTCGCGTGGATGAAAGCTGCTGGATTAGGCACATTTATAAACCACGCATTTATAAAGCGCCTCCTGTGATCTGCCTCCCTCCCAACCCGCCGGCTCTGCCTCCGCCGGGGCTCAGCCCAGGCAAGAGACACGGGGTAACCACCTCGGGGGGAAGATGGGGAAAGCATCAGGGCTGAGGCAGGAGCGGAGGAGATGCCCGCGCCGGTGTCACCGCCGGCCACCACGGCGTGCTGGGGCTCTCGAATCAACGGGGTGCCCTCAGGGTGACCGGGCTGGGTTCCCTTTGCGATGCTGATTTCCCACAGGGAAATCAAACATTTACGGTGTATTCGCACTTGCCTGTAAAGCTGCTTTTGCTGAGACGTGACCCTAAGATGCTCTATCAGACCAAAAGGGAAATTGGAGTTCCCTGTCTGACGCCAGCGCCTGTCGCGGGTGGCTGCCAGCCCCCTCCTGCCCTCCCGGGGGGGGGAAAACACCCGTTTCTGCCCCCGCGTCCGAGGGGTATTTGCAGACACGGCCGCCGTGAGGCTGCTAAAGCTTTGGCTGAGGTTTGCCAACGGCCGGGTGCCCTTCGCAGGGAGGCAGGCGAGCGCGCAGGAACGTGAGCAGTTCCCAGCATTCACTTTCTCTCTCTTCACGTTTGACTTCCCCAAAGGGATCGCTCGGCAGCCGGAGCCCCGCGCAGCCCTGCTTCACCCCGCCAGGGCTCAGGCACGAGCGCCGGCCCCTGCTTCGGTGTGTGCATGCGAGACCCTTCCCCGGGGGTGCCTGCGGGCTCCCTGCTGCCCTGCAAACCTCGGCACAGCACGGGAGCACTGAGCACCTGCGTCATACCCAGCATCACCCCAACATTTTGGGCCAGGCTGTTGGGAACAGCAGGGAAAAATGCCCTTTAGGAAACCCCATCACACATTCACCAGCCGTACGGGGACAGGAGGTCGATTTTCCCACCCCAACAGGGATGGAGACGAGCGCTGGGGCAGTTTTGCCAATGCACGGCTATTTTCCGAGGCAAGAAATGACTTTCTGCAGCCTTTTCGTGTTGCAAGAGTGCTTTGCTCAGCACGTGCAGGAGGATTTCCCTGCGCCCCGGCGCTCTGCCTGGGAGCCCTTCCGTGAGAGCAGCTCCTCCGAGCGCCTCTCCTCGAAATTAGAAATCATATCGTGTTTTTCTGCATCCACCCCGCGTACTTTTCTCGTCATCATGTGCTTTTCAGTTCCTCTTTCCACCATCCAGACGTTTCCCCTTTTTCTTTCCTTTGGAATTTTTTTTTATTTCTCCCCCTGTCGCGTTTTGGGTTTTGAAGGGCTCGGCACCGCCCCGGGCTCCATGGGACGGGCACTGCCTGGGGACCCGGCGCTCAGTCCCTTCCCTCAGGGTTTTGGCTGTGCCGGGCTCCGGGGGCTCCGGGGAACGCCTGTCCAGAGGTCCCAGGTGTCCCGTGAAACGCTCAGCACGGCTTCATCCACCTGACTTCGTGGGGAACGGACACATTGGAGATGTCTCCCTGCAAGAAGAGTCCTCATTCCCCAGAGGGTCTGGCACGAGACATCGCGCCCCTCGAAACCTCCTCCGAAACCCCCAAAGAGAGAGAAACTCCCATGAACTTGAATAGTTCTGAACAAAGCCCAATGTTTCCAGTTGTGTTATCCACCTTTGGGCATTTTTGGAGGAGATGGGATGTCCTTAGGTGCTCCATAACCTTTGCATGAATAGTTCTTTTTCTCTGCATAAGCACATTCTTAAAGGAGCATTGGGCTTTCATTCTCCACTTACTTCAACCGTCGTACTTCTCTGTTCACTTGTTTAAATCAAGCATAAAGCTCTAACTGTTCTTTGAATATTTATGACTAGTTTTTATCTCATGCCATGCATACAAAACATACTTGATTTCTTTCCTAAAAGTTTTTTCAAGTGCAAAGTTTTAAAAACATGTGGCTTTTATTGCAGGCAGGAATGAATAACAGCATTCCACCCGTAACCACATTAAATGGAACAGTAATATTCATATGCGTAAGGGCAAAAGCTGCCTTGTTTCCTATTTGCAGTTGAACTCTGAAATTAATTAAGAACTAAAAGGATCTGACAGTCATTAGGATCTTTTAAAAAGGAGTGGAAGTGGCAGATGGGACCCACGCTCCAAAAAGCTCGGCGGTGCTATCAATAGCACAGAGGATGTGAGCCCTGAACATGCTCCTCATTGTCGGGCCGTTGTGGGGAGAGGAGAATCGCGGTCCCGAACAATGAAGAATGGCACTTTCGTGACTTCAGAACCGCAGGATTCACGTCAATCGCACTCGTGCTCCTAAGTCACTTCGCAGCTTTTGAAAACCCCATCTCATCCCGTCGGCGCTCGAGTATCTGCGCTACGCCCGGAGCGCCGGGTGCCCGCCAAGCGCTGGTGCCGGGGGAGCGGTGGGTCCTGGCTCCCCTCGTGCGCTCTTTAGAGAAGCGAGAAATGCCCCGACAGCAGCAGCATCCCTCCTCATTCACCCCGGTGCGTGCGCTTGGGGCTCACCCCTCTGGTCCCCGAGTGGCCGAGGACGCGCGTGTGGGTGCACACGCGTGTGGGGTGTCTCCCTGGGGATGCTGATTGAAATGAGGATTGGTAATAAAATGCACTGGTATTAAATGGGGAGAACTGGGAGGACAGGCAAGCCCCAAAGCTGTAAGGAGACTCAATGACCACTTCTCCGGCCGTGGCCTTCTCTGGTCATCCAAATGCTGGTGAATGACACCTGCCCCAGGTAACCAGGTGGGAATCCCATATTGATTTTCCCTGGTGAGGGCATTTCACGCCAGGATCTGAAACTCTTGCTAAAGTCTTCCTCCTCCTCCTCTGGCTGCCCCAAGCAAGGATCCCAGGTGCCGGGCGCCGGGGCGGCATACGCAGACAGCGAGGTGAATTTGGGCAGCCGTGGCTGCCATGGGGTTAACGGACGTCCCGGCTCAGGAGTTGGTGTCAAGCTGCAGCCCTGGCCCTGGAAGCGGGTGCTGAGCAGGGTTTCCCCCTCTGCGGGTATCGCCCAACCCTGGGGCGCAGCGGCCGCCGAGCGGAGCCCGGTGCAGCACTGCTGGAGTCGTCAACAGGCCGATCTCGCAGCTGGTCCCTCGCCCAAGCGCAGCCTTCCCCCTGATTTATGGTGGGGGCAGCCACTGCCTTTTCTCCCCCCCTCCTCCTCCCCAGTTTCCCCTTATTTCTTCCCCCAAGCCCCGCGGCTTCCTCCCGCAGGAACCTCTGCCTGCAGCGCCCGCAATTGCCCCGGGGGAGCCCGTTTTAGCGGTGACACTCAGGGGTTAAAAATTGTCACCATCGTGCACCCCATTGGACCCAGCATCTGTTGTTTGATTTATGAATGAATAGCACGCTCCCTCCCTGCATGCTGCTCTCAGATCCCCTTCCCTTAACTACAAAATAGATCCAGACGCCCGCATGGCCCTACTGAGCGCCGTGCTCCTGAGAGGTCTGAGGCAGAGTTTGCGATGAATTTTTAATAGAAAGCTTCCTATAAGCCTCTGCGCTCGCTTCCTTGCCGTCGAAACGAGCGGCTCGGCTGCTAAATAGCAGCTCAAATGAATTACAAACTGCAGAGGAGCCTGTAAGGGAAGTAATCCCAGCGAGTAATGATTTAAAGAGCCGCTGACCTCCCCGCGATGCGAACAGTAGCTTTTAAGTATTTGAAAAGAGGCCCATGCAAATCCTGGGTCTTATACACTATTAACCTCCTCGGGAGTGCAGGGAGGGTGGCGGAGGAATAATCCCCACGTGTGGATGTCTCCTGGTTTGTGGAGGACACGAGCAGTGTGAGGTTTGCTCCCTGTTCGAGACTCTGAATCCTGCTGGGCTGAAAAGGATAATTTAAATGAAAGACAATTCCCGCGAGGGCACGGTGCCGCAGGTCCCCGTAGCCCTGGGGTGGCTTTGGTCGCTTATACACCTCTCTGCAGAAGCAGCCACTGGGCTGCTTTGCCGGGCTCTGCGCCGCCGGGGGTCACCAGCCAGTTTGGGGTCCGGGGGAGCCCGGTTTGTCACTGCCCTGTGTTTTCGGTCTCATTTTATACTGCTGCAAGTGGGTGACTGGCTTTGCACCTACGCGGCGGAGAAGCGCAGGGCCACGCGATGGGTCACGGGGACGAGTCTGCATCCCCTCGCCCTGAAGTCACAAACAAGTCAGGGCGCAGAGAGTGCCGGAGAGAGCGGCTTTTGGGGAGGGAGCAGGACGTGGTACCCCGTGCACCTGGGAGTACGTCCGTGACCGACTCAGGGTACTTTGGGGAGACGCTGAGGACACAGAGGTGCTGTAATTAGGTGCCCTTTCCAACAGTATAAAAAGGGCTTAGAGAAATTTGTGGATGGCAGGGCGGTGAGGGGACACTGGACGGATAAAGCAACCAAACTGGGAAAGGCTGGGAATATAAAGCTGGAACCAAGCGCCGTGCTGCANCTCACCCGCCCTGCACGGCTCCGGGGGCACAGCTCCCGGGGGAACCGGGGGGTGACGGGGTGACACCCCCGGGGCTGCGCAGGCAGGCGGCTGGGGCAAAGGCGGGGGGTGACCCCGGGAGGGGGGGGGCGGTTCGGCAGCGGGAGTAGGCAGGAGCCGCACCGCCTCGCAGCGGGCCGGGGCAGGCGGCGGGCGGGGAGGGAGGGGGGGGTCAGCGGGCCGGGCCGCCCCGTCGCGCCCGCCCCGTCGCGGAGCCGCCACGGCGGAGCCTCGGCGCCAACTACCGGCCGCGCCGCCGCACTGCAGCGCATGCGCGCGGTGACCCCCCCC
>RSEF01000023.1:3575816-3587077 GCA_003993805.1 Himantopus leucocephalus
CCCCCCCAACTTCTCTGCAGCTCTGTATTTAGCAAGAGCCCGACTGCCCCGAGCTGCAGCCCTGGTGCAAAGCCCTCTCGTATCCCCGGCTGCTCGCAAAATAATCCACAAGAGGCAGAACGTGGAGAAATGGATAGCTGGAAGCTGTACAGGGATGTTTAGTCCGTTCCTGGGCAAACGGGAGCATCTCCAGGGCCTCCCCCATCCCACCCACCTGCTGGCTGCCCTCCCCTTCCCCGTCCCTTCCCATCGCTCTCCCCTCCTCTCTGCTGGCACTTCTGCTCTCCTCCTCCTCCCAGCTCCCCCAGCAGCACCAGCTCCTTCTTGCCCATCTCCTGGGAGCTCTTGTGTAAAGTCTTTTTTTTTTTTTTCCATTAAATGCCTTTTTTCCCTCCCTTTTGACTTTTTCTAGCTGCCATTCAGTCTTCCTTAACCTTTATAAATCCCCTTTGCCCTTAACCCCTTCTTTCTCATTTCCACCCCATCCCTGCTGTCCTGGCCACCGTGTGGAGGAGGAAAGGGGGACCAAGAGGACTTGATCACCCGCCATAACCCTTGTAGGGAAGCACATCTGTACCCAGCTGTGCTTGCCCGGGGTTAAAACCATCCCTCTGGCCGTGAGCGCGCCCAGAGCCCCGTGTGCCGCTGCTGGGGAGGTGGGAGTGTAGGCGGAGGTGCCGGTGATGGTTGTTGGTGTCTCCCACCCTGCTCGTTTTGGGTGCGTGCATCAGAGATTCAGTGCTTTCGGTCATGTCCCCGTTTGGTGTGACCACAGTAAGTGGCGGGAGCGTGACCCCACGCTGCAGCGTCTGCTGGGCTTGGGCTGGGAGGAGGAGGGGGCAAGAACATTTCGTATCCCCTCTCCATCTCATCCCTGCAGGGGTTTTTTGGCTGGGCCCCATCCTGCACAGGCACAAATGCCCTCCCTGGTCATTCTTCCTCCCCAAAAGTCTCCTCCTCGCCGTGTCCCTGGGGAGGGAGCAATGGGGCTGTGCCGGGAGCGGTGCCACCCCGGAGGGGACAGCCCGGTGTCCACCGATCCGGCTCCCCCCTCGCGCGGCACGTAGCCGGCGGGTGGAAAGGCTTCTCACCTCCCACGGCTCTGAGTCGTTTCCAAGAACCGCCGCTTTCTGCTTTCGTATTTTCGAGAGCCTCAGCTGGGTGAGGGTTTCCCTCCCCGCCTGCCCCCCGCGCCCGACGTCAGCCCGAGCCGCGGCCCGGCCCCCCGCTCTCGGCTGGGAAACGAAGAGTTTGGGATCTGCGGAGGGTGGAAACCCCCTTGTCCCTGTCTGTGCAAGGTCTTAGTGGCATCTGTGTCCCCGAGGTGCTGGCGGTCAGTGGGCGCAAGGCTGCGGTTTGGGTGCTGGCTGCCCTCGAGCACCCCGTGCACCGGGGGCTCTCGGCTTCAAGTATGGGGTAAAAAAAGCCAAAAAAACCCCCCCAAAACCTGGGAGAAAGATTGACTGTAAAGGGGAAAACCCTGTCTGTAAATCCAGCCTGAAGAGAGCTTTGCTGCTGTTAGTATTGGGGCGGCTGCGGGAGGAGGGTGCCCCCGGCCCCGCTGAAAGGACATTTCTCCCAGCAGCGCTGGCGCTGCCCGGGTGGCAACCGGGGAGGAGAAAGGGTTGTATCAGCACTTACCGGGGATGACACGTACCTCGCTGCGGCTTCTCTATCCATCTCGAAGCCGTGCCGATAAAAGCAGCGCCCTGAACCACCCCGTCCAGCCCGGACACACCTCGGCCCCGCTGCCCACACGCCCCTATCTCACCTCCATCTCCGTTCCCATCCCACGCCCAGCGCCGCCCCGGCTCCCCGAACCCCGGCGTGTCCGCAAACCACCCTGAAAAAGCCTTTCTCGCTTTTGTTTTGTTTTGGTTTGGTTTTTTTAAATTTATTTAAGGTGCATCTGAATCTGTTTTTCTTGAGTTCGGAGAAGTCTGTGCTGTGGGTTGTTGGGTTTTTTTTCCTTTTCCTTTTATTCCTGGTGGATGCTCCAGTTTGAGGCGAGAGAGAAAAAAAGGACGCGCAGGACTGTGCTAGCGAGGCAAGCCATCCCCCCGCTCCTTTCCTCATCCCTCGTGGCTGCCGATGAGTCTGAGATTTACTGCCAGAAATGGCAAAACTCACAACCCGTTTTATTCGGGGAAGAGAGAAGAGGTGCCACATTCCACCCCATGAATCAGAATAAGCTCTGTAGAGACCCCAGTATGATGCTAACAACTGGGAACCGCCAGGCATCCCCTACAAGCTGGTGCTGCCCTAATTCGAGCCTCCCATCCCGCCCGATTAGGTGGGATGCTGAGCATGTGGGATTTGCATTCACCGTGGGCTGCGTTGGGAAGCTGCGGTGCTTTAATTGGGACGGTGACACGCGTGGAGTCGGTCCGTGCGTGTCCCCGCAGCAATGTCCCTCCCCGCCACCCTCTCGGCTCGGCACCGGGCTCAGCCCCCAAACCAGCTCTGTGCCCCCGAGCATTTATTTGAAGGCAGCGCCCAGGGCCGAGGCTGAAGAGCTGAGTCAGCCCCTCGCACTCGCTGGCGTCGGGGCTCGGTTTTGGGGGGTTTCGGCGGCGGGGGCTTCCCCGTGGCACGACCTTCCAGGCTCCCGTTTGGTTTTCCTGGTGTACAGCAGCCCCGTGCAAACTGGGTGCCTTCGGCAGTGCCGTATTTTCATGCCTTAATGGCCGAAATGCCATCAAAAGCACAAAACGATGTGTTTAATAGATTGCAGAGTTGGTTATTTCCTTGCTAGCTTTTGGGTTGTAATGTCTTTAAAAGCGTTGATGGTTTCTAGTGAGATTTCCGACTCCTCGGTAATGGCTTGTAACGAAGAGCATCTCTTTAGGGCTTCCCTCGTTTGCAGCAGTTTGGGGGGGAATAAGAGAGAGAGACAAAGCAGGAACGTTCCCCTTACCTTGGAGAAAAGTGGCTGATCCATGAATTCACCCGTCACATCCCGGCCCCGCCGAACACTCCGCTTCATGGAAGGGAAATTGCCGGCACCTTTGGGAAAGGCAGAGCCGCTCCTGGGGAGCGGGACCGATGCCGGGAACCCCACGGCAACGCTGCCGTTTGCCCCCCCCGCCCAGCGGGGATTTTGGCCGGCCGGTCTCGGGATGCTTTGTCGCATGGACCTGTGCTGCAGGGGGCTGGGGGGGCGGATTTGTATAAATCCACACCGTGCTCCCTCCGCACGTGGGGAAAAAAGGTTGTCTCGCAGTTTTGTTATGATTCAAAGCAATTTTGAGAGGAGACGGGGAACTGGAGGAGCTCTGCGGGGCTCGGACGCGCTGTGGGGCGGCTCAGGGGGATGTGTCGTGGCCCTCCGGCGTGGCAGCTCCACGATGCTGGATGGTGAAATACAATCTGTAGCTCTCCCATTCCTGGCCCGTGGGGAAATCGGGATCTACCGAGTAGCAGACATGGATGCAGGTCAGCAAGGGACAGCCTAAAATAGGCGAGGATGAGGAAGAGGGGCAGTTGGATGGGGTTAGGGGATGGGAGCCAAAGAGGAGCACCGGCAAAACGACCCCCTCTTGCCATATTCCTACGGGCAGTTTCGGGACCCCACAGTCTGCAGTGTGCCCGGGGCGGTGCCACCCCGTGTTTGCTGCGCCTTTTACCCTCGGAGATTTGATAGGGCTTTGGCAAGCGCCGGGCGAAGAGATAATGACTTATTAGAGGGTCTTGCGCTTCTCAGAAGCTCGAACGGAGAGCCGGGACGGGGGCTGCGTCGTGCCAGTATTGTACGACTTCAGATCTTTATCTTGGCAAAAAGGCTCCCTCGTGGGGATGCCTAAAACTTGAACTTGAGATGTTTCTGTAATTAAAAGCAGGCTCAGTGCTGAAGCGCTCCCGTGGGGTGATAGTTTTGGGTATTATTAGGGTCTTTTGTTTTATTCCCCTGCTTGTCCTTAGCTAGATATAAATACACAGACGTTTCCCAGTTTGTCCGGGAATTAGGAAGAAAAAAAAAAGGGGGGGAAAAATAAGGAAAAAAAAACAAACCCATGCAACTAAATCAATCAAACCAGCAAGATCATTTAAATAAATAAAAGACCTCACCACTTCCTGGACAATCATTTGTCAATGTAAAATTGCTATAATTTGTTCTAGTTTAAAACGCGGTGCTTAAATTAATGTTGATTTCCCACTTCTCGAGACCTGTCCCCTTCCCTGGGGAGGAAGAGGAGGAAATCCGGAGTGACACTTTCTCGCTTCCCTATTAACTCTCTGCTCTGGACGCGCTGCAGCCGCTTGAGATGGATGTTTAAAGAAACCCCACGGGCTCCGTACGACCGCCCGGGAGCTTCGGCATCGCTCTCGCTGGTGGGGGACCTACCGTGGGGCTTCCTCGCGGTGGCCCTTGGGCATGGGGGGCTGATGGTGCACGGGGACATCAGGCTCATCCCGGCCACGCTCCAGCCTCCGGTTTGGCCGGTCGGAGCCTGTGCAGAGCTCGTGGGTCTCTGCTTCTCCCCGCGCTGATCCAGCCCTGCGGAGGGTCCTGCCTGGAGGCGCGAAAGGGCTTTGGATGGGGTGTAGGCTTTTTGGGGTGTCCTGAAACAAGGCAGGCATGGGAAATCCTCAGTGGGAACGTGAGGTATTTTAATGTTTTAGTTTTATTGGCGTTTTCTCTGCTGTCCCTCCAGCTGCCGTCGGGGTTGTTGGTTCCTGGGATGGGGCGCTCGCGTCGATGGTGCTGGAAAGCCTCGGCCACCCCAACCGTCCAGCTCCATCCCACCCTTCCCTGTCCCATTTGCTTTTTGGATGGAGAGAAATGAAAAGCGAACGCCGTCTGGGGTGAGGAACTGGGAGCCATCGGTGCCATCGCTGCACGCCCCACCAGGCAGCTGGAGCAGGGCACGACGTACCGCCCGCTCTCACCCTCCATCCACCAGATCCCTTAAAAACCTCCCGAACGCCCCGTTAACCGGGGCTTTTGCAGCGAGCGGCCGGGCGGGAGGCAAAGGAGGAGGCTGAACCCGCATCCCTGGGAGCACGGAGGAGGCCCGCGGGCGGTGGGGCAGCCGCCGGCCCCGGGGTGGGGAGGGCTGAGGAGACGCCGGCGCGAGGCTCGGGGCTCCCGAGTTCACGCAGGAGCCCTTGCAAATCGGTACTTGCTGCGAAGGAGGGTTTCTCTGTTTGTATTCCCATCGCTAATGTGTTTTGATCCCAGCGGGGAAATTTGCACCCTTTGGTATCTGCCGAGACCGTCCAGGGCATTGTTTTCTTGCAGAGGCAGTTCGGGACTGCTGTTGATACATGCATCGCAAGCAATTATGTTAAACTACCTCCTCCTCTAATTTCTTATAGGCGCTGCTATCCAGTTAACCCCTTCGGGGTCCAATCCTGCAAAGATGAGGCGAGGGGGAGTCGGGGCTCAGCTCTTGGCGGGGGGTGGGTGGATATGAATCCCTTGGGGAGAAAAGCAGCCCGGCACTGGGGTTCTGCGGGTCGGGCTGTGCGAGACCCCCCCAGCCCCACGCGGGACCCGCTCACCCCTCGGCAGGGCACGGGGACACCCCAGGGGACACCCGGTGCCGGGGGCTTGGAGAGTGTTCCCTGGGAGAGAGGAGAGGGGGGACAAA
Source organism: Himantopus leucocephalus (assembly GCA_003993805.1). NCBI lineage: Eukaryota > Metazoa > Chordata > Aves > Charadriiformes > Recurvirostridae > Himantopus > Himantopus leucocephalus. The sequence continues at coordinate 3,581,411 of RSEF01000023.1, forward strand.
GGTTGCCCCGACCGCACTCAAAGCCATGGGTTTGCATCGCCTGGGCGGTAATCCCGGCCTCGAAAGAAGTGTTATTAATAGAGCAACCAAAATTACATGGGCTCCAGTAAATTCACTCTTCTAACTGTTTTATTTGCCACATACAGTGAATTCTCCTTTTATAATCACCTGGCGCATCATAACTTCAAAAATCATTTCACTTAAAAATGACCAATATTTTCTAAGCGATGCGGCATTGGGAGTCAGAACGGGGAAATTATTTTTGCTTGCGTTGTACAAAGAAATCTTTGTTGAAATTTGTTGCAACACCTCCTGCTTTTGAAAGCTTCGGGGAAAACCCCAGGGCACGATTCTCAGCTGGGGTGGAAGAGGCATATCTGCTCCTGCTCTGGCTTTCAAAATAAAGCAGGATCAGAGAAGTGGGCATCGAGAGTGGCTTTGGATGAGATGAAACTGGAGCAAAAGGATCCTCTGGTGGATGGGGGATGTTTGGAGAATTAAGTTTTGTTGAAGGCTTATTCCAGAAGGATGTCGGCGGTGTTTCGATGCCGGGTGCGGGGACGAGCTGTGCCGGGTGCTGTACGAATAAATAGCAAAAGAAGTTCCTGTGGGGTCCAGCGGCGCGGCCCGAAGGCAGCTGTGCAAAGGGACGAGCGGGCTGGCACGGGATGCAGGTGACGGGACGTGCCGGCACTCAGAAGGAGCATTTGGGAGCATTGCGGGAAGGACGTTGGTGAGCTTCGCTCCTTCGCAAAGGGGCAGTGTTTTGCCCCGTGCCTCAGTTTACCCATTCGTGAAGTGGGTAAACCTGCAGGGCTGCAGGTGACGCGGGAGCGTTGCACGTATGCGGAGGCTGTCGTCGGTGAGGAGTTACCGTGCCGTAGCTGGGGCTGCGTGTCGGAGGGTTACGAACGCGACGCGGCCCCGCGGGGTTTGCAGGCTCAGGAGGACAGTGCGAAGGGCCACAGATTGGAAAAGAGACGGGGGGGAGGGGGCAAGTCAGTGCTAAAAGGCAAGTTTCATTTCAAGGAAGACAACAGCTGAAGGACCAGAACTATCAAACAAAACCACAAGATCACATCAGATGTCAGGGCAGGACACATCTCGTCTCTCCCCCTCGAAAGGGCTTATCAGCGCAACCAATCACTTTAATGATGTGGCGGAGGGAGGAAGAGGATTTGACTCAGAGCGAGATGAAATTTAGTTCCTAAGACCCTTCTCTTCCGCTGCCGGAGACCAGTCACCTGTTCTGCAGTCAGCCAGAGATAAATCATATCCTGCAGCGGAAGGTGCTTAGACATGATTTTGCATTATTTTATCTTGCTCTTTCCAGTGAATCTTCGCACTGTAGTGGGAGAGGGGGAGAGAGGGGAGGGAAGAAGAGGGGACCCAGCAAGCAGAGAGCATCCCCGGTGCCTGTCCCAGCCTCCGAGCCCTCGCACCGAGGACGAGGGCAGTGGGAAGGTGCCGAGCAGCCGAGCCCTGTGCCACCGTGCTGCCCCGCACGGAGGTTCCCGGCCGAGCGCATCCCATCCCCACGCTGCCCGCGGCCACGGAGCCCAGCGCAGCCCCTCTGCCTGCGGTTCGCCCGTGCACGGCTCTGCTTTTTTGGCTTTGGAGGAGCAGCGTTGCAGAGAGGATTAAGGGTGCCGTGCAGGTAGCGTTGCTGTGGGGCTCTTGCTTATAGCGTTGCGTTGTTGTGTGCTGGCAAAGCTCGGCGGGAGCTGTAATTATCCGACATACCAGCCAGTCTCCGGAGATGGAGCTTGGAGCTCAATCCTGGGATCAGGGGATATTAACATTCAAATGTCAGGGCTCGGCTCCAGCTCTGTCCTGGGGCAAAGGGGAAACCCAGCGCTCAGCATCCTCAAACCTTGGGAAAGTTTTGGGTCTGATCCGGGTTGCGCTGCGTTACTGAGAGCGCAGGACCGGCTGGCGAAACGCTGCGATGGCCAGTGGGCTGCCGCATGTCCCCGCGGCGTCAGAGACATCCCATATCCATTAGCTGTACCACGGCGCATTCCTTGCGCAGGTCCGGACCCAGCAGATGGTCCTCCCCATCCTGGGCAGAGTATCCTTAACCAGTGTCACCCAAAGGAATTTGATGTGCTTGCCCTAATGGAACAGGTTATTAACTGGGAAAAACCAGCTGTACTGGTACCACGCAGGTCCCATTTCGGGTTGTTAGATAGCAGGCGTTAACTCGCTGTAAATTGGCATCACTCCACTGATCTGCGTAGCGACAGCTCGTATATGCAGTCGAAAATCTGATGTCAGACGTGACTGAGGCGATACCAGCTGGAGGTACTCGAGATCCGCCTGCTCCCTCCCAAGCACCCAGCTTTGAAATCTTCGAATCGGGGGTTTTGCCTAATTCCATGAGAATTGGATCACAGCCCATAAATGAATTTTGCCTTCCTGGAAACGGGAGCAACTGCAGAGAAGTCAGCGAGGCCGGTGGTTTTTGCACCCTGTTATGAAAGCCGCTGTATTTCCCGCAGATGTGCGCCGATCTGCTGCTTTGTGACACACGGGGTGAAATTTTCAGATCCGGAAATCAAAACTTTTAAAAACCGCCCAATTCACTCTGCAGTCTCAGAGTTGGACGCTCAGAGGTCTTTAAGGATGGAAAGATGCAGGAAAGCGTTTGCAGGGCTTTTCGGCAAAGCGCGAGCGGGCTAAATGCTCAAACCTGGTGAATTTACCCAGTCTGCTGCTGAGAACGCCCCCAGCTTCACCTGTGCTCTAAAGCGCTTTAAATACTTCTGCAAACCCCGAAAGACTCAGTCTCCCTGCCGAAACCCTGGGAATGGGGAGCCCCTGTCCTTCAGGGATTTGCGCTGAACTTGCATAGAAATTTGGGTGTGATGTTCCTTTTGATTTGAACAGGGGCCACGGCTCTCGCGTCCCAGGCGGTTTTGGAAATGCTACCCGGAATTTCTGTTTAAATAATCTGAATTTATGCCCTGCTTTGTTTTCCTTCCAGAGGGCTCGGGTTTGGGGTCTCCCAGCGTGACAAAAGGCCAGCGCAGGGTTTATCAGAAGCCGCCCTGCGTGCAGGGTCTCCCGTCGCAGGGCGGGCAGGGAGAGAGGCAGAGGCAAAGCCAAAGGACTAACCCACAAGTGAGAGGAGACCAGGGGCTCGCAAAGCCGGCTAATCGATACCAGCCTGCCTAGAACGAACATCTCTCCCGCTGCTGGAGCTTCAGACAGTAAAAAAACCCTACTGTAAATGCAGCATATCTCTGTGCTTCCTGCCAGCTGGCCGGGAGCCAGCCTATTTCCTTCAAAAAGAGGGATATTTATTTTCATCCTTTTAGAGGCAGCCAATTCATCTCGGACCACCACCAGCTAAAAAAGCTTTATAAATTAGCAGCTTTTTTTTTTTTTTTTTTNTTTTTTTTCCCCCCCCCCAAATTCTCTCCCCCACCCCCTTAAATATTATTTTCCTTTCGTTGTTCAAGTCGGTGTAAATCCTCTGCCAGGACATGCGAGCCGAGGCGCATTGCGACACACTCCCCTTTCTCTCCAAGGCGGAGAAAGACAGTAGCGGTAGTGTCTCACGAAAGCCAGAGGAAACCAAAGCAAAGCCTCGCCGTGACTGATTCTCTTTCCAAATGGCGTAAGCAGGCCAACTTCAAACATGTGAATAATGAGTTATCTGTGCTTGACTTTGTTCGGCAGCAGAAGGGACGATTCCTTCTAACGTTTTCCTCCTGCTCCCTCTTGTGAATTTCTGGGCTTCAGCTTTTCGAAGCAGGCTGAAGTAGCGTTGGCACTTGCCGGCCGCTGCCGCTCACCGGAGCTCGGTGGAGATCTTCATCATCCTCCACGGAGATGTCATGTTTGAGTCCCTTCCAGCTGCCCGGCAGCCCGGTTCCCATCTCCACGCTGTCCTCCCCTCCCTCTTTTCACTGGTTGCGGGGCTCCACCAAATTCTTCTTGGCCGGGAATTCCCCATGGCGAGTCTCGAGCCGGAGGTGGGTTTCCAGGGAAAACCTGAGGGCTGTTCACGTCTTGTGTTATAGGTGTGCAAAGATGAAACCACCCCAACATCTGCTGTGAGGGACAGGCCTGCTGTTCCCATAACACAGGCGTTTCACATGTGGCTTGTTTCTGGAGCACATGCTGGGACTTGATAGTCTAGCCGAGACTCAGACTGGGAAAAAATTCAACCCTCTGTAGAGGATTGGCGTGTCTCTCTGAAGTACCTATTTTGAGGGCTACAAGAGGGATTTGAAAGGTGTTTTGCGCATGGAGACGGAGATGTATCCACTGCTGATTGCTTTCTTGTGGTCCGTTCTCACGGACGTGTAGAGACTAAGCCACCGGGTTGTGCGCGGCACGGCTGCACGGGCCGCTCCTGCTGAGCTCCTTCTCGGCTGAGCCGCGGAGTTTGGCTGTTCGTATTTGAGCAGAGCCTTGGGTGGAGGATGGCGGGAGCTTGCCGGTGGGATTGCCCAGCGAGGTGGTGGAGTCTCCCACTCTGGAGACATTCCAAACTCTCCTGGATGCCATCCTGTGCAACCTGCTCTGGGTGACCCTGCTCTGGCAGGGGGTGGACTGCATGAGCTCCAGAGGTCCCTTCCAACCCCGACCATTCTGGGATTCTGTGATCCTTGGAGTCTTGCTTGAAGGTTGGACGAGTGGGGGCCTCTGTGGCCGCTGATGGCTCAGCTTGAGCTGCCACCCCAGCCTACGCTACCGTCTCCTGGTTCTTGTCTCCTTCTCAGCGGAGCTAAGGAAATGATCTGCAAATGTGCGTGTGTTAATGAACATCCCCCCCCGAGCTGAAACGCTCCGCGTTTCCTTCGCTCCAGCTTGCCGCCAGCGTTTCGCAGCAAGACGTCTGGGGAGGGCCAAGCCACTTCCCACCATCTGCTCTCCCGTCCTTTGGTAGCACAGAGCTACGGCGGGGGACGGGGACGAACGTGACACCCGAATCCGAACCCACTGACGGCAGAGAGCAGGCTGCGCCGCTCCTTGTCTCTCCCGACTGTAACCCCATCTATATATAAACACAGATGAATGACCACAACCCTCAGGCACCCCAGAGGGTTTTTTTTTTTTCAAATCAAACCTGCCAGCTCTGAGCTTTTGGTATCACTCAAGCCACGGAGATCCTGGAGCCCCTTTCTGCCTCTGCTCAGCTTTATATTCTGCATCTCCGTAATTTGGGGCAATAAGCCCCTTTTGGTGAACGCCGTGGACAGCCCCCCCATTGCCTGGAAACCCCATCCGGGTCCCAGCGTCGGAAGGCACGTCAGGTTGCACGCTCCTAGAAGGAAGAGCAGGATCTGTTTGGTCTTTGAGATGTTTTAATGCAGAAAGCATGTCTTTAAATCATCGCTTTGAGGGCCTGAGCTGCAGCGCGGCGCACACTGTTTCGCTGTCTGCATTCCAAGGAAACACCCAAAACTTCCAGTATGCTTCTTATTACTGGCCTAAAGTGTCAAATTCACATCGGCTCTTCCAGCTGGGAAGCGTTCAATGGGATCGTTTGTTTGATATGCTGATACAGATCTTGTTATTACATCAGGATCGTAGGTGATCTGTCAGTGTTTACATCATGTCATATTCGATATCGGAGTTAACTGATTCGGAAATCCAATCCAGCGTTAAAACCCTTGCGCTGTTGACAAGAAGTGCCTAAGGTCAGTAGCTGCC
>RSEF01000023.1:3587087-3602803 GCA_003993805.1 Himantopus leucocephalus
TGGCAGCCAAGAGGGCAACCTGCATCCTGGGGTACATCAAACACAGCATAACCAGCTGAACCAAAGAGGTGATTATCTAGCTCTGTTCAGTGTTGTTGAGGCCTCACCTTGAGTACTGTGTGCCGTTCTGGGCCCCACAATTCAAGAAGGATGTGAAGGTACTCATATGTGTCCAGAGGAGAGCAACAAAGCTGGTGAAAGGGCTGGAAGGAATGTCCTATGAGAAGCAGCTAAGGACTTTGGGCTTGTCTGGTTTGGAGAAAAGGAGGCTGAGGGGCAGCCTCATTGCTCTCTCCAGCTTCCTGAGGAGGGAAATTGAGAGGGAGGTGCTGGTCTCTTCTCCCTGGTATCCAGTGATGGGACGTGTGGGAATGGTTCAAAGCTGCACCAGGGGAGGTTTAGACTGGACATTAGGAAGCATTTCTTTACCAAGAGGGTGACCAAACACTGGAACAGGCTTCCTAGAGAGGTGGTCAATACCGCAAGCCTGTGAGTAGGAGATATTTGGACAACGCCCTTAACAACATGCTTCAGCTTCTGGTTAGCCCTGAATTGGTCAGGCAGTTGGACTAGATTATTCTTGTAGGTCCCTTTCAACTGAAATAGTCTATTCAGTACACATTTAATTTTTAGGAAACCTTGTTCCAAGTGACAAAAGGGCAACTAAACTCAGCTAAGGACTGTGAGCAATTTATAAAATCCTGTTGTGACAGCCGAAGGAAACAAAGGATGTACCCATAGAATGTGTGTGTTGGCTGACATACTACAGCAATATCCTTTTGGGAAGTTATGAGAAAAACTAAAAAAAACCCAAAAAATGAAATAAATGGTATTTGTGTATTGCCTCACTTACAATATACACCAAAATGTACACAAAGGGCTGGCAGATTTGACAAGGGACTTTTAAGAATCATAGAATCATAGAATCATTTAGGTTGGAAAAGACCCTTAAGGTCATAGAGTCCAACCGTTAACCTAACACTACCAAGTCCACCACTAAACCATGTCCCTAAGCACTATGTCTATACGTCTTTTAAATATCTTCAGGGATGGTGATTCCACCACTTCCCTGGGCAGCCTGTTCCAGTGCTTGACAACCCGTTCGGTGAAGAAATTTTTCCTTAAATCCAATCTAAACCTCTCATGGTGCAACTTGAGGCCATTTCCTCTCATCTTATCTCTTGCTACTTGGAAGAGAACAACACCCACCTTGCTACAACCTCCTTTCATGTAGTTGTAAAGAACGATAAGGTCTCCCCTGAGCCTCCTTTTCTCCAGACTAAACAATTCCAGTTCCCTCAGTCACTCCTCATAAAACTTGTTCTCTAGACCCTTCACTAGTTTCATAGCTCTTCTTTGGACACACTCCAGCACTTAAGTGTCTCAAGAAATCCATGTGCTTCATGAATAAGAACTAGAGGCCGGGTAGATTACACTAGGTATAACAAAACCTCCTGGAGACGTGTATTTATTGAACTAGATCACATCCTTACTCAATGGACTTGATTTGTTTGTCTACATATAAATTTCAACTGCTATTTGTTATTCACAGAGTCATACAAGACTGAAGAGATCCTCTCACAGTTGGCAGATGCAACACAGATGATAGGTCTGATACCTCTTTGGAGAGATTGCTGGAGCTGAGTGCAGTACTGAAGGTAATGGTACTACATGTCTATGGAAAAGCAGGTCAGTCAAACCCAGTGGAGTCTGGCGACAGATTCAGACGAAAGGCCATTGACAGCCTTTTCCAAGACTACTAAAACCTTGGCCCAAGGGAACACCCATGCCAAAGAGCTTGGCAGCCACATTACATGTTGTGTGGAGAATTACGTGAATGTTTACACATTTAATGCCATGGAAAGTTCTCTTTGCATTCTGTCCTGAAAATTGGAAAGATAATTTCTTTCTCCAACACGCTATCATAATTATATTATTATTAGGACTTTGTATGTTCTACCTATTCTAATGCAAACAATCCTAAACTTTTCATTCTCTCCACACTAGAAAGTCTTCCATATCATTGTACATTACTTCCTTCCTTGAGCCACCTTTAATCCTACATAATCTTTCTTGAAATCATCTGTAGAATATCTCTCTAAATCATTCTGTACTATTGATAAAGGCAGATATACTGTTTGTTTCAACAATTTTCTCAGTACCGCATTCTTTTGTTTGTCATTCAACTACAGAAATCATTACATGCAGGTTCTCACTGACCTGACCACAATAATACCAGGATCCTTTGTATACACCTATATAGTTTATGATTTAAAGATGGGATTACTTCTACCTGATTTATTCTGCCCAAGTATTACGTGCATAGTTTTATATAGCTGTCTATTCCATCTGCAACCAAAACAGAAATAGTCATATATAAAGGACAGCTTATCTCACCAAACCATGTTTAAAGAAACAAAACTGAGATACAAGAGAAGTTCCTTATAATCAGTTAAAGGGCATGAAACAGAGGATAGGAGCACATGGTGAGTCCTTTCAGGGGACTTCCTCAGAAACCATTGCTAAGACCTGTGTTTTTAACACATATAAGTAGGACTAGGAAAGCATTGAACAGGGAAAAGAAGATTTTTCTAGTAATATTAAATTAATCAGTATATTTAAGTTGAGAACCAGTTGTGGAGAACAGCAGAAGGATCTTATGAAGCTCACCAACTGGGCAATAACATGGCAGATGAAATTTAAGAGAGATAAATATAGAAATACATATGGGACAAAAATCAAACAAACCTAATTTCCTGTGCAAAATGCTATGCTCTGAAAAAAATACTAGGTAGGATAGACTCATGAAAAATCAGCCCGATGCTCAGTAAAAAGTAATTGATATGAATTATTTGAAAAGTTAGAACAATACAGAACTTCAATATATCAGTGTTTGATCCAGGGCTGTCTACACATTTAATATTGTGGGCAGATATGGCTGCCTAACCCCTAAAAAGATTAAGTATAATTGGGAAAAGTTCAGAAAAGAGTAGCTAGGGTCATCAAAGGTACAGAATGTCTTCTATTTAGGAAATGAATACTTAAGACAGGACTCTCCAGCCTGGAAAAGGGACAACTGAATGGTTTAATATCTTTGTAAGTGATCTGGATGATGGGATCAAGTGTACCCTGACAAAGTTTGCTGATGATAACAAACTGAGTGGGGAAGCGGACACTTTGGAAGGGAGAGTCACCCTGCAGCAATATCTGGATGGGCTGGAAGAATGGGCTAACAAGAACCTTATGAAGTTCAACAGGGACAAGTGTAAGGTCTTGCACCTCAGAAAACATGATCCAAGAGTGCAGCACAGGCTGGGATAGACCTGGCTGGGGAGCAGCTCTGCGGAATGGGACCTGGGGGTGCTGGTGGACAACAAGCTCAGTATGAGTGAACAGTGGGCTGCTGCGGCAAAGAAAGGCAACAGGATGCTGGGCTGCATCAACAAGGGCATCACCAGCAGAGACAAAGAAGTCATCATCCTGCTTTATTCAGCTCTTAGCAGGCCACACCTGGAATACCGTGTTCAGTTTTAGTCCCCACTATATAAAAATGATGTGGACAGGCTGGAGAGGGTCCAGAGAAGGGCCACAAAGATGACCAAAGGACTGGGAAGCCTGCCATATAAGAAAAGGCTGAGAGAACTGGGTTTGTTCAGCCTTGAGAAAAGAAGGCTTAGGGGAGCCCTTATTACCATGTTCCAGTATTTAAAGGGTGGCTACGAAGCAGATGGAGACTCCTTTTTACAAGCAGTCACATGGAAAAGAGGAGGGGTAATGGGTACAAGTTACTCCTGGGGAGATTCCAATTGAACACAAGAGGAAAATTTTTCACAACAAGAACAATCAGCCATTGGCATAATCTCCCCAGGGAAGTGGTGGATTCGCCATCACTGGACACTTTTAGGATTCAGCTGGACAGGGTGCTGGGCCATCTTGTCGAGATCATGCTTTTGCCAAGAAAGGTTGGACCAGATGATCCTCGAGGTCCCTTCCAACCTGGTATTCTATGACTCTATGACTATTACACACATACTTGCTACAAAATTAATGTGCATTCTACGTAATTAAATATTTTAAAGCAAGGAGCAATGATTTTAAAACATTTTGCTTTCAATTGCTCTCTACTAAAATAGACTCATAGTACATAACTGGTTGTTCTCAGGTATTCTAGCTTTTTCAGTTATGCAGAATTTTTAGGAACTGTATTAAAAATAATTAACTCTGCAAAAGGCAGTGGCAAGGAAGGATACACTGGTAAGTCAGTGAAGTCAGAAAACATTTAATATAGTTCTATGCTTTTCACAGACTGCCTGCCTCATTTGAAAAGCTATTCTGCTTCCGCTTTTTAGTTAGTCAGCTTTATCTGTTTGAGTTACGAGCTCTAGCTTTTCCTTACGTTGTGCACTCCTCAGCACAATGGGCTTGAAACACAGATGGGTATTCTCTGTGTAAATGTGACAATAATATTATAAAAATAATGACATTAAAAAACTGCAAATGAATATTTGCTTGTTTGTTTTCCCCACTGCCTAGGTGCAGAGACGATACAGACTTTCCAAGAAGAAAGCAAGCTAAACAGGGGTGTAAACATAAATAAGAAAGTTGTATCATCAAGATCTGGTCTCTTTTTCAATGTTGTTAATTTGTTTTATCCAACAACCCCTTAATCCAAATTGCGTAACCACCAACAGAAAACCCACCTCAACCTGCCGTAAACTTCCAGGGAGAATCTGCATCACCAAACAGTGCCGCAGGTGCCTGCTCCCCCTTTGTCCAGCAAACCTTGCCTACCTTCGTACATGCCGGCACAGCATCAACAACAGGACTGGAAAATATTGTATGCTGCTTAGTCAGTGAGGGCTCCCATAAGGAGGTAGATGTATCATTAGCCCATGTTATATTGAAGAAATGAGGGAGCTCAAATGTCCTTCCTCCTGTGCAACCACCTCCACATCTCTGGTGTAGTTTGGCTGGCTGATTAATGGAAGTGGCTTCTGATGCCATCTGATGTTGTAGGTAACATATCTACTAGAATGGGAAGGTTCAGCTGAAGTTTTCCTGGTTTGTACTTCTCATTTGTCAATAGATAAGAGACAAGAAATGAGAGACTTCACTTGGCAGCATTACTGCCTGATAATGGGATTGCAAGGATATGAGTAACTTCATCAGCAAAACACGAATTATCTTCAGATTCTTAGGAGTATAGCCTGCTGGCAGCTTGTTGTGGGTCATTCTGCCACATTTGGAGAATACGGCTCTAATTTCTAATTGTAACTATACCTCTATGAGCAAAGGAAAAAAATAAAAATCCCTTCTCTTCCACCAGAGTATCCTTTGAAGAGATTTGCAGTTTTTCAACACTAGTCTCCAGCAACACTAATCCATATCGTGTATTTTTTCAGGACTGATATATTGGTAAGAATTTTGATTCTATCATCTGTATGTCCCTAGATACCTTCTTAACAGTGGTTTCCTTATGTAAAACTTTGTAACCCTTTTTATGGCATCTATGACCACCTACTGTGGTAGTTTAAAGCAGAGGAAAGAGACAAAAAAAATGTGAGAAATAAAGGATTAATCAAATCAGGAAAGAAAGGGGACAAAAAAGAGCACCATAGAAAGCTGAAGAGACAAAAATGAATAGAAAATACTGGAGAGACAGAAGTTGTGCAACAGTAGGTTACAAAGGGAAGAGACAGGAAGAAGAAAGCTCATGGAAAAATTTGAAGTGAAAATTTAATTTTATTCCTTCTTTTCCATCCCACACTTCTGCTGTTAATTCTGAAGGAAGAAATTATCAGCTTTGGGCAAGCAGCTCAGGATTTGGCCTATTAACTCTAGCATGTATGTAAATGGGATGTTGCATGTTTTGAGCTACTAAGGGTTGTAGGTAAAGCTTCCATCACTTGCACAGTTTGTGACTCAGAAGTATGCATAATTTCAACAAAATAGAAAGGCAAGTCAGATCTCATTCAAATTGCATGATCTTGAATTCACCCATTGGGATCCAAATATAAATTTGGGGTTGAAATATATTTTATGAGAAAGGCATACCAGAGGGAAGAAGTGGGTATTGAGTGACAATGGGAAGAAAGAACTCAAATTAATTTTGCTTCTCAATACAGGGACAGATGAAAAAAAGGATAAAACAAATAAGTAAATGGCTAAGTGAAACACAACATTTAGTTACTCTTGAAGCTGAATTGAACCAACTCTAATTTGCTACTGAAGACTAGTGTGGGTAAGGCTGGAGGTTAACATTGATGATCAGATCCTATTAACTGAGCAGCCTCAGTTGTAAAGTTTAGGTACATCCCTGTTTTCCTGTTGATGTTATCATCAAAACTGCCAGCTAGACCTGTTTTCAAGTGGCCTGACCATTTCAGTAAGAGATTATGAGTAGGAAAAAAGTTCAAAAAATTTCTTAGAAGTAAAGAAGTATATTTGCAGGTAAATATAATTACATTAATTTTAGCTGATCAACAGACTATATGAAGATGAGTTTTCTAATTTATGTATATAGATGGCATTACGGGACACACAAAAAAAAGAGAAAAAAAAGTATGTGGAATGTAACAGATTTCTAAAATCCAGCTCACCCTCTACTGAGTCCTTCATAGAGCTCTACAGGAGTTCATGTGACATTTCCTTAAGTGATGAATCATTCAAATTTATTCTATACAATATAAATTCAGTCCTTGACTATTCAAAAACTAAAAATGCAAAGGACATTAATTATTTTTGCTGTGCCAAGATATATTTACATTTCAGAGGGTCTTCTTTCTGAAGGGTGTTCCTAGGAGGTCAACAAAGGTACACTGGGAAATTTCCACATTTCTAAATATAGAGGCTCCTTACTTGACAAAGCTCACACACTTTCCTAGGTTATAAGACATTGCACTTGGGACTACTTTGCTTTGTTTTGTTTTTATTTTTGTTCTGTTTATATTTTATTTTGACTTATTTTTAACTAACTGCTATTTTTATGAGACTTCCACAATTAAGTTAGTTTTCTATGCTTTCAAATTTTACCAGAACAAAGTTATTGGCTGACATATTCCCATGTCTGGGAAACTGGGGTTTTCTGAGTTCAGCAAAACTAGAAAAAAAGTTTGGGGGGTTTGCAAATCTTTTTTTGCTTTGTTTCCCCAACATACAACAGGTTCATCAGGTGACCTACTAGACCACCTCTTTGTGCAAGCCTTCCCTCTCCTGTATTCTTTGTCTATCACAGTTACAATGCAACTATTGCAAGACAAGTAATACTTTGTCTAATAGTATCAGAATATCATAATAGTCTTCCTCAGGCAGCAACTGTCTTGACCTCAATGGCAATAACACAAATGAGCATTGCCAAGGTCAATACTTCAAAAGATCATTGCCTTTTCTTCAGAAGCTAACTATGATCCAGTATAGCGCTCTAGGCACTTCTTGAACAGCTGTTCTAGAGGAAAAAGAGGAAGAGCAGCTATGTAATGATTTGTAGGAATCCCCATGCTTACTGATACTCAAAACTCAGTTTCACAATTCCCTGGGAAACCTGATTTAACTTTAAAGCTTGGTCTAACTGCAAATTTGGTGCTGCTCTCATCAGAGACTTGGACTGGATAACCTTTAAAGGTCTTTTCCAAATTGAGTTTTTCTTTGATAATAAATATCAGCTGGATCCTTTCTGTTCTATTTCTTCATTTTAACATGGAAAACTAAATAAAAAAAAAAAGCAGATATCATTGTCTACATTTACTCTTCATAACAATACAGTCAAAACTCACTTTTCTAACATTATCTAACCAGTTATCACCCACTTCTGGAGACTTGTTTTCCTGTATCTCCATTTTAACGTTTTCCTAATAAAATATTGAACAAAGGAGATCTGAAGTGTCAGATATATGTAAGAAAGACCAAATATGACTTAAGTCTGGGAGAAGAGGAATAAAAACAAGACTTCTAAGGTTTCTTAGTTTCCAGCATACATTTAAAAAATAGTTCCAACCTGTTTCAACCCATTTCAAGTTGACACTGCTTGCCTCTCTACAGCTTAACTTTCTCAGCTCGTCACACCAGAACCAAAATAATTACATCCAAATTACTTTGTGGCGATGGTTCATGGCCCATGCTACCCTCATCTGTCCCCACGGGCTTGAACCATGCCTGGCAGAGGTTAAAATCACATCAAGAACCATGCTGACAATCTTATAGCTCAGATGACGTCTACAAATGCTCAAACCTGTGCACGTGCCCTGTTTAATTTACTAACATAGATATAGTTTAGAAGTCCTGGTTATGATACTTAAAGCATTATTAGCCAAAAGCAAAAACAGGAGGATTGCATCTGAAAATATAACAACAGATAATCTCTGCTCATTGATTCCTCTGAGCCCATGTTTTCTGCCTCCATTTCTAAAACTTGAGAATAGAGCCAAGAGGGCAGGCTGGACATGAACCCCTCCTGCCTTTCACCACTTCCAAGCTGAGGAGCTAATGCCTGCATTTCTAATCAGCCAATTAGGGCACAAATGAGCAGTCTGAAGGGATTAGTCTTGCATTCAAAGAAAATCAACTATCCTTGTTAATAACTTAGTTTATCTATATAAACTGACCGGGAAAACTATAAAATTTTATATAAGGAGCAAGGGCAGTATTTTTTCTGTGCTTTTGCTTTCCTTCCCTCCTCTTCAAGGGCCTTCTGAACTTCACTAATACACATTTTTCTATTACAATCCTGTCACATATGTTTTTCTTGTATTCAGGCTTAAAAGAAGCAAGGCTTCCAAAATTCCTTCATCCCTGAACTTAAAGAAAAAGCATAAAAAAAATTAAAGTACTTTATTTTTAAGTGATTAAAAGCACCTAAAGGAAAAATTCCTCCTCCATTTGCTTAAAGAAAAAGAAAAAACAGCAGTTATGTCCCAAAAATGACCTACTTCCAGATCTACCTTACCTATTCACTGTAGAGGTTTGCAGATTAATACGTGTATCCGATTAAGTTTCAGAAATGCCTTTGGTAAGGTTATCTAAACTGGCACATTAAGTTCTCTCACTTTGCATAAAAAGCTGTTTAAAGGGCAAGTAACACACTGTACACTGTCTATAATGACAATAACATTCCAGTGTTGTTGTAGTCATGACTTCTCACATTTCCACTAGGTTTTCTGCTTTGTCTGGGAACTCTGTTGTACTTCAGAACTCAGAACCTGTAAACAAGTGAAAATTTCCGTCACTTAAAGTATATCTTTGATTTCAAAAATGCCTGTGTAAAACTGGCACCTGTATACTTGGACAAACTTCAGAGCGCATGGAGGCTAGCATTGCTACATCCCAGAATCCCTGTGAAAAAAAACTCGTTACTCAAATACTCTTAGTAAAATTCATTTATAGAAAAAAAGAATCTTGGCATTTTAATTTATGAGAAATTCTTAAGAAAGCCTTTTGTCAGTTAAGGCAAATGTGTCCAGGAGTGATAAAATCTAGCCCAACTGCTGAACTATTTAATTTGCATTCTTTAGCACCTTGCCCTGCAAGGCGTCCTGGTGGCAGTGACGATGAACTGAAACTTGCATTCTACATTAGGGATCCTTTCAGTATAATATGAAAATGTAGCATCTTTGGAGCTCATTTTCTTAGTTCAAATGAAGAGGCAAAGATGTGCATAACCATAATGAAATACCTACTTAGTGGAGCACACTCCATATTGCTGTAGTAGTTCTGTTTACCTAATGAAACACAGAACAACACAAATCATTAGAACAGTCTGCTGATTTAGCTAGTGAAGCTAAATCACCCAAACAGGTGATAATCACAGCTTGACTTAGCTACAGGAAGCAGAGCAACCTGAATACCTACAGTGAATCCACTTAAATGTTTCATCTCTAAATCTTATTGTTATCATACATTATTAGTTTGTTGTTCTTATTTGCCCTCTTCACTTAATAATGCAGACTCGCTACACTGACTAAACACAGATGGGAAGGTTTCACCCAAACAAAATAGCAATTTCTGAATAATACTTTAGCCCAGAAAAATGAACTACCTAACATGAAGACAGATTTCTCAAAGTAAACAAGAAGCTATTAAATGTGCTGTCCCTGTAAAGCCTCACATTTATGCACAGATGAAATACTAAACAATAAGGCAAAAAGTAAAGGTGAAGTTGTCACTTTCTTAAAACTGAAATAAAAATGAAGAATTTTAACTTCTGCTCCATGACTTCTGATCTTCATTTTGGTTGTTGTTCTTTTTTTGGAATTAGGTAAAAAAGGTTTGGCTGGACCTCAGAAAACACCCAGGATGTATTGCTAGATTAGAAGCTTATATCATGTTATTCTGTGACATTTTGTTCATCTATTTTTCCATTGGATGGCCCTTTCTAAAAAAAGAAAAACCAACAACAAAAAACCCCCAAATCCAAACAAGCAAGTTGTAAATGCTGTCAGATACTGCCAATGCTGATAGACATTAAAAAACAGTTCCTTTCTTTTCTTGCAAGATTTTAATTTTTTATCAAGGTAATTTTGCATTTGCTTTAACTCAGGCACAAATCTAATCATGGTTTTCCATAACTGGGAGATTCAGTATTCAATACAAACATTGTAGTTCACCTCTACAGCAGAAAACCTCTAGACCTAAGATCGTTGGTGAAATTTACACCACGGAATAAACCTTACTTTTACAAAATTTCTCCATTTAGACCACTTGAGGAGTCTGTGCTGATAACAAGAATCTCTTGCTAATGTGTGACATAACAGGCATAAAGCTCATGATCAGCAAAAATAGTATACTTTTTTAAAGATTATCTAATGACCTAATCAACAACATTGTATACATGCACGCGTTCTCCTCATTGTTTCTCCAGAAAACACAGAACTAGAAAACTAAGATAACTTCACAACTTTGTCTAGTGATTTTTGATATAAGAACCCATGCTGGGTTTAAATTTCATGAGCATCACTTGTTCGGCTAATTAGTTAACTTTTCTCAAGCTCTTATCAAATCTGCACTGTGCTTTTCACATTGATATCCCCTACTTGCTGAGTCTTCAAGCAAACTTCCCCATGTTTTTCAGTCTAGTCCTCATGTTCAGGTGGAACTTCTAACTCACCATAGAAACAATACACATATTCCCTGAACGCTTCTTCTTTCTTATACTTTCAAAAAGCTTGACTGCGATAAGACCGCAAGTAAATTAGGTCACCCTTTTTCAGGCTAATGATATTAGTTTGTTTCCTTATGATCTCTTACTTGTAATTTGTCATCACCTGCCTTGTTTTATATATTCAGATCAAGTCTGCAATGCAATATGATGACAACAGAATTTGCTCTCTGTCACCTCAGATTTGCATGCATTCATAAGCCTATTTGTTCCTCAGCAACAAACCCCAGATTTTCTATTACTAAAATAAAGCCACTTTCTTGAATAGCAGAAGCACCCAGCCATCATATTTCTCCCAGCATCTATGCTGTTTTATTTGTCCTTACAGAAAAAATTCTCCAACAAGTCTCCAAATGTTGTTTTGTCTTTGATATTGACAGATCGTCCACAATTGAGTCCCACTTCACACCGTCACAGTTGTCAGACATTCTCTTCTCTTAAGCACCTAGCACATTTTGGTCAACATGTACTACCATCCCCATATTTGGGCTGTCAAGCATGACTTAACAAAAATTAACCTAAAACTAGAATTCCCATAGTTGCGTGAATTAGGATGAAGTCCTATAACTTTTTGGTCTGCACAGAGCATCAATTTTTACAATCCAGTCACGAGGTAACAAAAGCTCAAATCATATGGAGAAACCAATTGAAGACAACTGAATCATTCTTCTCACCTTTACTGAAATACACTATACTCACCATTTAGAAATCATATAGCACTAATCCTGAGGTGAGAGATTTCTTACAAACTCTGTTTGATTTCAAGTACCATGGGCTGGTACTTCCAGTTACTTTGTCTTTGAGACAGAAATTATCTTCTCAAACTGTATTTTAATAAGGCTAATGTAATGGTAGTCTTGTTTGCAACATAGGCTACTAGACAATGTCAGTATATAAACCTAATTAAAAAAGGATGTGGGTTTTGGCGGGCCCAACACCAGAACGCATTGGTTTAATAAATGAATGAATGAACAACAATTTTTATGCTAATTAAAATGGTATGTAAAATACTGATTAGCTCAAATTTAATAGGATAAATGCCATATAAAATCAGGGAAGGGAGTTTATGCACCTGAATTTCAATTCATAATAAGCAGTTCATCATCAGCACCTAAAAGTGTTTTGTAGCAGAAATGTCAGTACATTTGTAACCATAAATGTACCATGGTTAATCACATTTGGCCTCCAAGATTAAACCTGTATGTCTCGTAGGACTGTTTTAAATACATGGCAAGATAGGAATGAGACTGCTGTTACTGCTTTTTGATATCCAGAAATTCAGCTCAGCTCCCTGCTGAGCTGGACGTCTTTAGAATTCATAAGTGCTGGAATTCAAACCAGTTTTATTCATCTGCCTTTAAAATGGTGAAAACTTTTGATGTGGAATAGCTTATTTGAAGTGACTTTGCTGAACCTTTCTGTCTACTATCGGGAACACAGAGAAAGGAGGAGTCATTTCTATTGTACTGGGGGGAAATCTCCATTTTTTTATTTGATTCTTCCAAAAATTCCATCAAACCACTTATACCCTGGAATTTCCCAACTGAGAAACTAATGGAGGTTGACCTAATTAGACAGGGTCTTCCTTTTACCATACAATCTATTTTTCTGAATACGTAAGACCTTCATTAACATCTACAAGCTTGAGAATAATGCAATAAAGTAAAACCAGATGGAATCTCTCACTCAAAAAACTGTAAACAAACATAATTATTAGCAACAAAATATCAGTTTGTAGTTCTGCAGTGGCAGTAATAGCAGCAATTTGAGTATGATAGCTCAGAAGAATCTCCAGTCTATGAACAAAGACAGTGCTGGGCATTTAACAATGCCCCTTTCCACATATATTCTATCACTATTCACTCTGAACCCCAGCTATTAAAAGATCCCAAAGCAGCTTAAAAATAAAATAAACAATGAATTGCAGAAAAGTTATGATACATCTGTATTCTGGAGCCCTCAACAATAATTATCAATGTCTTGAGTTCTTACTTCTGAACCAAAATCTGGTGCTACATGAGAAATCTCTCTGAGACTGGCCACAGAACTTAAAATGATTCCATGCAGAATAAACCTCACTATAGTCTATTTTAAGTGAAATCATGCAATTCCAAATAACCCAGCCCATAATAAAGCAACTTTTTTTTGTGTTTCTAAAAGTCATAGTTGAAGAAGGGAATCAGAAGAATAAAAGTGTATGAAAAAAGGCCAGTTCAACTCTTTTAGAATTAATAGAGAGTGGCCAGATACTATGGTAACTGTAACAACTTAAGAACCAAACAAAGAAAAACAGGGAAAGAAGAATGCCAGTAGTAGAAAATATCATTATTATAAAAATGCTTTGAGTTACTTGCAGGGTATGGCTAGGAAAAAGGTTAATATCCAAATAGCTGCCTTATTATTAGGAGTTTTCACACTCATCCCAAAGAACTTCGTATTTTTTTTAGCCTAAATCTGTCACTTGTGAAGAACTTGCAAAGCCCTTTGGCACATCTTCAAATAGCTTTCAATAACATTTTCACTATCTGTCAGAAGCCATGAAAAAAAATAGTAATTTTGGAGGTTATTGTGGGCATTAAGAAGTCAGTCATTTGGGTTAAGTACTGTGCCATAGCAGTCAGTTTTCCAGCTTTATCAGCTACTGGACAAAATAGGATGGAGGCAATTCTCTGGTCCTGAGACTTGCTAGCATGGCTTATGCAGGACAGTCAGCATCAAGGACACAAGGGGCTGTGTCCTGGGAAGGGGCCTGTGCCTGGACTAAGTCCTCTTAGATCATCATTGCCCATGTTCTTTTCTCACTATTCCTAAAGTCTTCTTTAAGGTCCTTGGAGTTAGAGAAGTGTTTCTTTAGGACTGTATTTTATAGGTTTTTACATGAAGCTGTTACAACATACAGAAGTTCACAGTGTGCAATAACTATGGGTTATTACACAGAAGACGACTGACCACTTTCTGACTGATTTCTAAACACCACATGGTACTAAAATTAAAACAAATTACACTGGTACACTCAAAAGAAGAATAAAGTAATTCACTTCTTTGAAAAGGTGAGGAAGCAGTCAAAGTTAAATTTGCATTTCATTCCATAACTGTAAACAATGATCACCAATAAGAAGAGTGAAAAAAGCTTTCTTAAATATTCAGTTGACTTCCATTTTTTTGTTAATTCAGAAGATGATTTTGAAATGGTATGAGATGTTTGAATACTGATTTTCTACAAGTGAATAAGACAGTTGTGAGCAAAATGGCTCCTTCACCTTTTTTTAGAAAGGATAAAAAAAAGAGCTAGAAAAGACCATAAAAGGTCTTAGATTAAAACGCTTGTAATATCATGGGTAAGAATAAGAGACTGAGGCAGCAAAGGGAACCCTGTAGTTCGTGCCTACTACAGGTCATCCGATCAGGGGGAGCCTATTGACAAAGCCTTCTTAATCCAGCTAAAGGAGGCATCATGCTTGCAGGCTCTCGTCCTGCTGGGGGACTTCAACCACTCAGACATCTCCTGGAAAAGTAGCACGGTGAGCTGTAGGCAATCCAGGAGACTCACAGAATGCATTGAAGATAACTTCTTAAGCCAGGTAATAGGCAGACCCACCAGAGGGGATGCGATACTGGAACTGATGGTCACCAATGCAAGTGAGCTAATTGGTGACGTCAAGATTAGAGGCAGACTGAGTTGTAGTAATCATGCACTGCTGGGGTACACAGTCCAGAGGGATCTGGGTCAGGCAAAGAGTAAAGTCAGGACCCTGAACTTTAGGAAAGCAAAATTCCAGCTCTTCAAGGAGATGGTCAATAGGATCCCCTGGGAAACTGCCCTCAGGGACAAGGGAGAAGAACAGAGCTGGCAGATCTCTGAAGATGCTTTCCATAGGGTGCAAGAGCTCTCGATCCCCAGGTGTAAGAAATCAGGAAAGGAGGGGAAGAGATTGGCATGGCTGAGTTCGGACCTGCTGGTCAAATTAAAGGGCAAGAAAGAGATACACAGGCAGTGGAAGCAGGGACAGGTATCCTGGGAAGAGTATAGGGATGCTGCCTGGTTGTGTAGGGATGGGGTCAGGAAGACCAAGACGCAGCTGGAGCTGAACTTGGCAAGGGACGCAAAGAATAATAAGAAGGGTTTCTACAGGTATGTCAGCCAGAAAAGGAAGGTCAAAGAAAGTGTTCTCCTTTTAATGATAAAGGCTGGCAAACTATTAACAACGGACAAGGGGAAGGCTGAGGTACTCAACAACTTCTTTGCCTCAGTCTTCACCGGCAACCTCTCTTCCCACACCTCTCAAGTGGATGGACCACAAGGAAGTGATTGTCCCTCCCCCTGTAAGAGAAGATCAGGTTCGTGACCACCTGAGGAACCTGAACATACAGAAGTCTATGGGACCGGATGAGATGCATCCCAGACTCCTGAGGGAATTGGCTGATGTAGTTGCCAAACCACCCTCCATGATATTTGAAAAGTCCTGGCAGCCAGGTGAAGTTCCTGGTGACTGCAAAAGAGGAAACATTGCACCTATTTTTAAAAAGGGTAGAAAGGAGGACACTGGGAACTATGACCTGTCAGCCT
>RSEF01000023.1:3603803-3624223 GCA_003993805.1 Himantopus leucocephalus
GGACGGTGAGGGCTGACTGAGGGGGGACACGGCCGTGAGGGGAGGGCGGCGCGGGGGCTCCTCACCTCTTTAATCTTCATCCTGCGGGCGCGGGTCTCGGGGTCCTCGCCGGGCCGCCTGCCCCGCACCGGGTGTCGGAGGCTCCGGCGGAACCGCTGGTAATCGAAGCGGAACGGAACTCGCGTCTCCCGGGCCGGGGGAGCCCCGGTGGCGGGCTCGGCTCGCCGTTCGCCGCCCTGCACCTGCTGCCGGGAGCCCGGCGCGGTGTGGGCCGGCGGGCCGGCCATGCGGGCGGCGGTGCGGAGCTTCTCCCGGAGGCGGCGGGGGGCGGCGGGACTGGCGTGGCGGGGCTCGGCGGCGGCGGGGGGGCTGCGGGGCAGGTCGGTGTCGCGGGTGGAGGAGGAGGAGGAGGCGGCGGAGGAGGAGGAGGCGGAGGAAGAAGAGGAGGAGGAGGCGGAGGCGGTGGCCCGGCGGGGTAAGAAGAGGCGCTTGAAGCGGGAGGAATCGGGCAGGAGGAAAAGGGCCCCGAAGCAGAGGGTGAGCAGGCCCGAGAGGAAGAGCAGGAACAGGAACTTCTGCGGCAGCCGCAGCCCCAGCGCCGCCGGCCAGCCCGGCATGCCCGGCAGCTTCCGCAGCACCACCATGGGGCACCGGATCGCGGCGGCCGGGCGGGCTCCGCCGCCGCCGCCGCCACCACCCCCGGGGAGCACCGCCTGGTTTCTGCGGCGAAAGGCTCAGGGGTGCCCCCCCACCCCCTCCACCCACCCCGCACCACCGGCTGGAGCGGCGGCGCCTTCAGCGGGGACCGCCGGTGGGTGACACGTGGATGGCTCCGCACCGGGCTGAGCCGCGGGGCCCCGCCGCTGCGCGGGGTCCTCGCCCGAGAGTCTCGCAGGGCGCGGAGCGGCGGTTCAGAGTCCCCCCTTCAGGCATGAAGGCGGCGGCGAGCGCATCCCGCCGGAGCGGCGGGGCTGGGCTGCTCCCGGCGTCGGTCCCCCCGTGCGGGCTCCCCGCCGGACGGCTGCTGCGGGGCTGGCTCAGGCAGCGGTGCCGAGGAGGTGCGATCCCTTCTCTCTAGGCGGTGGGTTCATGCTGCAGCATTTCTGCGAGGGAGGGGGCGGGGGGAGAGAAGAGCGCGTTCATTCAACACCAAGAGGGATGCAGCCGGCGTTATAAGCCTTTGTCCCGGAGGATCTGCCGCCTCCCCAGCCGTTCCTTCCCCCCCCCCCCCCCCCCCCCCCCCCCCCCCCTTTTCCCCCNCCCTCTCTCCGGACTTGCCATCAACTCTGCATCGAGCTCCCAGCTCGACACCATCCCCTACAGCTCCGGGCTCTGCTGGCGGGGCAGCCCCGGGGCCAAGAGGAGGATCCGCGCCCAGACGGGGAGCGAGGAGCACCCCGGGAGGGGCAGGGTGCCCGGGGACACGGACAGACCGACAGGGACGGGGCGGCTCCGCTCCTCCCCGGGCTGCCAGGGGCTGCCTTCGCCCGCAGAGGGCTGGAGACGATGGGGCCGCAAAGAAGCCATGCGGAAAGCTCGGATGGGGCTAAGTTTCTTGGAAGAAAAAAAAAAAATCTACAGATTTTGTTTTTGCTAAATGGATGGCGGCAAATTCCCCCTTTCTCCTAAATCTCTGCTTCGCTCTTAGAGTTATTTATTCCCCCCGCACCTTATGTGCGCTGGAAGAGACAGAGCTCAACTTTCAGACCGCGAAAGCAAGCGGGTCCACTTTCAAAAAAGCACGACACGTTTTAAAGACCTCCCTACAAGCCCCAAATCACCCCCTCTCCCACGGGCAGGAACGGCTGTCCCCCAAACACGCCGCCAAACCCACCTGGCGGACGCCTTCCTACCCCCACCCCCGTTTACTCACCCCTCTGACAAATCCAAGCCACTCTGTGAGCAAAAATCTTCTCAGTGCTGCCTGCGCATCTCAAAAGCGGGAACCCCTCGCTGCTGTCAGCGCTCGCAAAGTCCCCGTTAAATTAAGAGGAGCGAGAGCCTGGCTGCCTGCCGGGCTCTCCAGGGAGCAGCTCCTCTCTCCTGCCCATCCAAGCATCCAGGAGGGAAGCACCTAACTGCATCAAGCTACTCAGAGGCCTCTGCTTTTCACCTCCTCCTCCTCCTCCCCGCCCCGCCTTCCTCCCCGCCGGAGGGGACCCGCCGGGCTGCGCTGCCCGCCGCCCGCACTCCCTGCCCGCCCGCCTCCGCCGCCGCCGCTCACTGCGACAGCGCCGGCAGCCCCGCCCCTCGCCCCGCCCCTCGCCCCGCCCCTCCTCCTGCCAACCGTCACTCGGGGGAGGAGGCGGGGGCCTCGCCAGCCAATCAGCAAACCCGGTCCTGCCCGCCGTGACGCCTGCCCCGCGGGGCCGCGCTCCGCCCTCGCTCGCTATTGGCTGGCTGGTGGAGCCTGCCCTCGCCCGTTGGCTCTTCCAAACGCCAGGAAAACCGGGAGACCCGCCCGCTTGTTTACCACAGATAACCCGTCTCGAGCTAGGGGAGCGCCTCGCCCCGCCCCTTTCCTCCAGCCAGCCTTCCATTGGCTGCCAGGAATGCCCTGTCCCCGCTGCGATTGGCGGACGCGCGGCCCAGCTCCTTTAAATAGGGGCTGCGGGCGCTGTGAGGGGTCGGCGGCGCGGGTCTCAGATCACCTCAGCCGCTGTGGGGGCTCTTGAGGGGTTGTGTTTACCCGCACAGCCCCCGTAGCCTGCTCCCCGAGCTCTGGCGTGTGCCGCAGGGTCAAAGCCCGCGGGAGGGACCGCGTCCCACGGGCCTGGCGTGGCAGCTCATCCCAGACCAGGAGCTGAGGCCTCAGAGAGGGGCCGGAGATGGTTTGGGAACCGCCTTCCTGCACACAAAACCATCCTTCCTGGGTTTTATGAGCCCAAAGTCAACTGCTGTGAAGCACATTTTAATCCCAAATACTTAAACCTTCATCACACACTTTAACCTTCAATGTACCGTACAAGAAGTAACCAAACCTTACAGTCACCCTGTGAGGCGGTGCTGTATCAGAGGTGCACTGAAGTGTTTCTGCTCGTAAATGTTAATAACCCCCCCAAAAACCCTCCAGAATTAGCAACGAAAGATAAATAAAGGGCACCACCCAAAACTGAAGGCATCCGAAACCACTCAGGAGCGGAGCGGGATGGGTGGAGGTCATCACCAGAGCTGGTTTTTGGGTGCTGTGAGCGTGAGAGAGAGGAGCCGCGGCAGGAGGAGGCTTTTACAGGAAAGGGTGAACTGCAGCCGCCGGAGTATTGATGTGACTAAACTTGGAAGAGCTAAAAGAACATTTTGTAGGCTGGAAAGGAGCTGGAGCTGCGAGGAAAGGAATCGTCTGCTGTTTGCGTCTTCCTGTGCTCAGTGTGCTCCTTCGTCGTAAATAACTGACGCCAGGGGAAAGAAATACCTGCTCTGATTGCTGGGTCTAGCAGGGGCACGTCGCAGGGCCCCGCGTTTTGAACTGTTCAGCTGAGAATCGGTCACGTTGTCATTTTCCTATGAAAAGCGCTGGAAGTGACACAAAGCGGGTGGCAGAGCAGCTCTAGGAGCAGGACTGGGGAGCCGCCATCGAGCCGGCGGTGCCTGGGGCTGGCGATCATCCTGCCTTACCCTTCCCTTCCAACGGCTGCCGGTTTTCATCGAGTCAAAAATAAAACCAAAAAGTAAGCCTTGTGCTTTTACCTGTCTGGTGGCTGCCCGGTGGACCTTGAAGGCAACCACCCTCAGAGGCAAATTTGCATCTTGGTTATTTGGTTTTGAAATGTGCCCTCTGAACCGTCCCCTGTGGTTTTGCCGGCAGGACCAGTTCAGCCCGAGCAAGGGGGAGATGCGGGCACCGTCTCCCAGCCGCCGCGTAGGGTTTGGTTTCCTCCGGAGCAGCTGCTCGAGGAGCGCCGAGCCCTCCGCACGGCTGCTCTCCCTTCCCAGCCCCGGAACTGCACCACGAGGGAGAGCGGAGTAGATTTGGCTGCTCCGTTTTGGCAGGTCGCACCGGAGCCTCGCTGAGCGCGGCAGATGCTCCGCAAGCTTCTTGGAGCCCAGGGGAGCTCCTTGCAAAGGATGATTTGGTTTTGCTGCTTTGCACGCCTTCTCAGGGCAGCTCAGGAGAAGGGGGAGAAACCTGAAAGCCAGCTGCCGGCTCCGTTATTTGGAGCATCGATGCGGTTGGGAAGGCTTTTACTGCTGCCCTGCCTCATGCATTTATCAGTGGTCTCACAGGGACCGGCACCAGCAGGAGCCCATTGCGCCATGGACTTCCATCATCCCTTCTCCCAGCACCTACCACCCTGCCTTGGCCTCAGACCGAAGGGAAATAATCCTTCGCCCCCCTCCGATCTCCTCGTCCCTGGGGACACCTCAAGCAGCCAGCTGCATTTTGTCTCAGCCTTATAAAAAAAACCCCCAAAACACAACAAACCAACCAACCAACCACCCACCAACCCAAAACCCTCCGCTATTGCAGTGGTGGTCCCTTGATCTGCTTATAGACGGCCGCAGGACCGAAAAGGTTAGATAGCTCTGCTCTCTAAGAGGATTTGGGGGCATCGGGCGGGATAATAAAATCGACAGCTGAGAACAAACCAAAGGGATAATAAAACAGACAGTTCTGAACAAACCGAAAGGCTATGCCTAGCTCTTCATTTTATACAGCAGTGATAGCAAAGTTGAAGGCTTATCTTTTAATTAAGTTAAATTAAGAAATCTTTTTGTTTTGCTTTGTGTTTAGCATAACATTGTCTGGAAGGTAAATGCTTAGAAATTAAAGGTTTTCTAAATTAGGTTAAATTAAGATATCATTCTTCTTAAAGAAGACAAAGCATTGTCTTCAAGGTAAATGTTTAATTACATTTTTAAAGCCATTTAGTCTGTGTAATAATAAGACAGAGAGCTCAGTCTCTGCATATGACTGCAGTTCCAGACATAAGCCAAATAAATTGAGAAATTGGTGTTGAAGGAGTTAGGAGGCAGAGTGTAATTACTGGAAAGATGGGGGTCCTGCTGCATTATGATTCTTGTTTTTAGCAGGACTGGAAGAAATAATTTGGAGAAAATTACTTTTTTTTATGGCCATAAGAAAAATAGAATTTAATATCTACCTTTCTGTGAGGAAGAAAACTACAGAGTGATAGATAATACTCGAGGCAAAAGAGTTTGGCAAGATAATTACGCTCAAGCCTCCAGCCTGTCTTTTAGAGTAAGCTTGATTTCCCCCCTCCCAGTGTAGAAAATGCTCCCGTTCTGGCTGCAGGAGTGGCTGGGATGTCTCTCGTGCTGGAATAGCACTCCAGTTCTTAGCCAGAAAGCCCTCTCTGACTCTCAGAACCACTCAAACCTGTGATTTTTAGGCATCACAGCAATGAAAGGATCGAGCAGGCAGATGGAAGAAAGGCTCTGTGTTGCTGGCAGACGGTTTCAGAGTTAACATAGTCAGTTTTGGGGAAAAAAAAAGAAAAGCAACCCAACAACCCAGCCTTGTTTCATTGAAGTGGAAAGGGATAGTACATTTAAATGCATCCTTAAAACAGGGCAGCCTCAGCATGTAAACCAGATGCCTAAACTTTGTTGATAGCTACTACAAAGTGTAGATGGTGACAACAAAACCTGGTGAAATTGCCAGCTCTAAAAAGGAAGGAATCCTTTACCTCTAAGAGAACAAGCACGGCGGTTGACAGAACAAGGTGCCATCTTGCGACGCGTAGTTAAAAGATTTCTGACACTTTACCGTGGCATGGAGCCTAATTTGTTGCTCGGCTTTCTGAAGCCTGATCTTATGAGCTGCTGAGCCGCCCGCCGGGAGCGGAGGGCTCACGCTGTGTGGGATGGCTGCTGGCTGCTCCCACCCCGGGGCTCTTACTCACGCGTAGCCCAGCGGGGAATGTTTTTGGGAGGACAAAGCTTCTGAGGCATCTTCTGTCTCCGTGCAGCCCCAAGGCTGCTTTTCCTCACCTGCAAGCAGCAAGGTCTAACGTCTATTTAAAGGCTTAGATGTGTGTAGGCTGCCGGGCCCCGTTGCAGCTACCGTCATTTTATCTGGTTGTGATCAGATAAGGGGAAATCCATACATTTAAAGTGGCTGACACCCGATGCAAACATCAGCCCTAAACTTTCTCGAAGCAGGGCTCATCTACACGCAGCGAGAATGAGCGAAACAATCCCTGATGGCCTGTAATGACTCAGGACAGAAGAAATCTGTCTGATATTGATTATTTTAAGGTTTTAGAAATACAAGCAGAGGACATGAGGCTCCTGAGAAGCCTAGATAATTAGGAACTTTGTTATCTGCTATATGAAAGTGGATTGCAGTTTCCCAGTGTACGTAGTAGCTTGCTTTTAACCTAGGAGAGTGTGCTGTTGCCTTGCGCTACTTAAGGAACGAAGAGTGAAAAGCGTGATTGCTTGTTAGATTAAACCATGTGCTGATGGATTACTGGGATTGGTAGGAGGTATTCTAATAAGACACTTGAAAGGCTAAATTATAATAATAATGCAACCGTGGCAATGTCACCTAGACAGGGTGGATATAATAGCCCAGATGACTTCAGCCAACAGAGCAAGTTCCCTCCAGCCACAGCCTGGAGTACCAACCGTATATAGGTGCGAGAAAATTAATGTATAAAGGAAATGATAAAGGTGTCGAAAGACATATTTAAGGCATGGCTCTCTGGAGCAGCCTTCCTCCTCCTCCAGATGATCCCATCAGCATCTATTGACCACCTTGTGCTGCCATTGAAGAGGTTTGCAGAAGTAACAAGAACAGATAAACTAGTAGCGGATTTTGCCCTGATTTCATTTAGTTGGTGTTGTGCAGGCGTTCAATTTTCATCTGATAGTTTTCAAGTGCTAAACCTGCAAAGTGAGGGTCTGTTAAGCCCCCTCGTCTCTTTACCCGTCAAGAGCGAATGGCTGATGCAGAGAAGGCGGCTACCTCGCCCTGCCTATGAAGCTATTGAAATGGCAGTAGCAGCTACAGCCAAATTGAAAACACAGAAAACAGCATATTTAGCCCCCAAACCTCTGAACTGAGAAGCATCATCACGCACCGATCTGCAGGTTTGACTGATTTTCTTTTAACTCCACATTCATACATACAAGATATTAATTATCTGAATTAAGACTCACATTCAGGGACGCATGGAAGCCTCGCTGAGAATTCAAATGGTGGTTCTCTGCTAGCAGGAGAGAGAGACATTTGCACAATGGAAAACCTATCACCATCTCAGCCAGAATTGTCAGTTTTCTAAGAAAAAGGGAAAAAGCTATTCTGAGATAACAATGCGTTCTGTGTCTCTTAAACCAGAATTGGGTAGGAACGAACTTTCACAAGGGGAGGAATCTTGCTTAATTATGGTAAAGGTCTGTGTCTCAACAATCTTACCTCCTCTGTGCCAGGGAAAACATAAAACAAGATGAAAAATAGTGCAAAAGCAGAAACATAGCATAAGGTACATGGAGGAAAGAGCGGAAACAGTTCTAGTTTATTACTTTCTTGTAACACCGGGTGACTAACGTAGCAGGCTGCACAAGTTTTTTTTCATTAAAATCGGCATCATCAGAATGACTGTATTCCATTTTCCCCTACTTAAGTGAGATAAGGGCCACAAGAATGCAATGAATTTGCTCTTGTGACTGTGGAGCAACATCCTATTTTAGATGGCTTCAGAAATAAGATCCTAAGTGGAAAATGTCTAAGAATAATTTTCAGAAAAAGAGTTGACTCGTCAGAAAATGCAGTTCAGGCTAACCAGAACTGCAGACAAATCGGTGATGAACTCGGTGAGTAGTTTTGTCTAAGAAAAGCGAAACAAAAACAATTTTCAACAAACAGAAGCGTTAAGAAAACTCAACAGTCTTAAACCAAACTTCGTTTTTTGACCCAAGCCAAATATTTATCTGGAGTCAATCCAAAAAGCAGTTTGCATAAGATGTGGTGGTCCCGACAGCACCCTGGGGAATGAATTATCCTCTGTCTATAGCTAAAATAGTTTTTCATCTCAAGTTATTTGGAGCAGGAAGATCCGCCCTCCTTTTCAGGTAAAATCTCATTATTCCTAACAAGTCTGCAGTCGTCTCAACTATTTGGAAAGAAACCAGGAGGCGACTGTCTCATCTGACGCTGGTGGGGACCAAGCACAGCTCAAAAATGTGCCAGGGGACCCTATTTGACAAATCACGGGAATTTTCCAGCCATAGAAGGAGCCAGCCAGAATGATGCCTTTGGAAACTGCCAGGCTTCTGGGTAGTCAGTAAAGACAGGTTCAGTCGTTAAAGGAAAATAATCTCCCAAAGGGTGAATTTCCATTTATTTGACAGCCATCTGTGCAGTCCATTGTCGATCCCAAATCCAGAGACATCCTCGTACATCTGCGGCAGTCGCCGCTTTCCCCCAGATGTGATAATCTCTGCTCTCCTTGAAGGGCTGGACGAGGTTTGCTCTGAGAATGTTGAAACCAATGCATATTTCACAAAAATCTTCTTTCATCGTATAAATATATCCTGCTGCTTTTTAAGAGTGGATTTCAAGGCAAAGCCAGGAAATAATGACCAACATCTTCAAATGCTGGGAAGATTAATCATCCTGTGGGAGCACGGGAGGAAAAGCCTTTCTGTTCATCCTATTCATTGTCCACAGACTAGAAGGAAAAAAAAAAAAAAGTTCTTTTGGTTCTGCTCTGTGCTTTGGCCAAAGATGAAACACAGTCATACATTTTCATTACCTGCCTCAGAACTCTTACGGTTTGTGTCAGCCCCACGAGCAACGGTCTGCTTCGGACCCGCTGCCGGAACTGTCACTTCTGCTAATAATTATGCCGTGGGGTTAACGATTTCAGCAAGGCTTTGGCAGTTTTCAGCTCTGGTGCTGAGCCTGAAGAGGATCGTGCCCAAAGGGGATAGTTTTAGATCAGGATTAGTATGTGAAGTCCTCTGGGCTAATAGATAAGTAACAGTGATCTCCAACTTGTGGTTGGCAGACTCCCGGGGTTAATACACTGCTCTGTAGCAATCTGTTAAAAAACAATGAAAAAAAACCCCTGAGTTCATATAAGCCATATGGAAATCTACACAGAGGATGTTTGTTTTTTTTTTTTTTTTTTAAGGAGACCACAAGTCAAAGACTAAGACTCACCAGTTTCTAGAGGCAAAGAAACTTCTCAAAATAGCTGTTACAGGACAAGCAGTCGTGTTTTTTTCAGCGAGAGAGAATAGTATAAGAGGCCTTTGGGTCGGCTTATTAACTAGAGTTATTAGACTTAATGGCAAGTGATAACTCCACGAGCCATGGAGGTCCTCTGGCCATTTGTCTACAGACGGGATAAGTTACTGTCCACCAGTGCTGTCTTTAGATTGGATTCTCTCTGACACTGTGACATCGTTGATAAACTCATTGGATCAAACCTTCGACCCCTCTCAATTATTTCCCTGCGCTACTAAAGTGATGGAGAGAGACCCCGAACCTGCCGCAGAGACGCTCCCCTGCACACGGTAAAGGAGAAGCCTGCGCCATTACGGAACAAGCGCTTTCCTGAGGCAAACAGCTCCATCTGACAGAGGAAAAAATATTTTCCGCCTTCCCTTGGTGCCAAGCTCATTTCCCTTAAACTTTGACGCTTTTGAACTGGGCCATTATGAGCCAGGCCAAGAGAAATAAAGACACCTTAGAGCATTTGAATGGGATAACGTAAATATTTCCATTATAGGGAAAAAGAAGCATTTCCTTAGAGTTAAAAGTCATTTAAACTATGTGCTGCAATGAAAATTCCAGCTTATAGCGCTATATATCGGCCATCCTCAGGTGACCACTAAGACTCTGTTAAAATCATTTGTCAACCGTACGGTACCGTACACTGGAGGGTAAAGCAGGTCAGTGGATGCCCTTCGGGCGATTATATTGAGATTAATACACGGGTTCCGGGGTATTTTATTGGCACTACTCAAGTGTTACCAGCCTCCTTCTGTAGCGATCTGAAGCTGCCAGGTTCTCGATTGGGATAAACGCCTCGCGTGTTTTGCATGGATGCTGGCACCTGGCAGGTGAAGTCCCTCCCCAGGGACTTTCGAGGTGAGCAGAATTTAAACCTCTTTCAAAGAGGTCAATAGTGTGTCAGGAAAAGAAAAAAAAAGAAAAGAAAAGATAAGGTTAATGGGGCAGATGTTCCAGCAGCTAAATGTATTTCTATTCCCTGTAGAGAGGAGTAAAAGTTGTTGAAGCGCTTTGCTATGCATTGCTTTGCCAAATTATAGAATTACCCTTTTCCCTATCCAGACATTAACCAATACAGAAAAACAGAGATACTGTGGAGTTCACATTTCCAGAGTGGGAGCTCCTGTGTCAGATGATTAGTATCCAGACAAGAAATATGAGTTACGATTTTAAATGATCACGGCAAGCCATGAGCTGAAGCCATAAACGAAGAAGAATCTGCACTTTGCGGACACGCTGCTGTCGCAGTCCTATTTTGCAGGTTATTTTTCCCCCTGCAAGGCGGGATTATTGCTCTTTTTTAAAAAAAACAAAATCAGCTTTTCCCCTGAGTGCCAACATGGCCCCGTAAGGCCAAATGCACCGCACCATGCTTCCCGGTAAACACTGAAAGACGGAGAGGGCTCAGCGTAGCCCAGAATAACTTTTAAGTCACCTTCAGGCTGAAGTTCATCTGTCCCAACCTGAGAAACGGGTCACTCCTGCCATCACCCAGATGAATCACTCTCCGCACTATATTTATACGGGAACCTGAGGAGGTCTACGCCGAGCTGTCGACATTTTGCCAGCGTGAGTCTGGGGAATAGCGACGTCCCGTCTCACTCGTGGCGTACGTGAGCGAAACACGTCCTCTGACACAGCTTGTAGGTGCCTCACCGTCCTGGCACCGGCACTGGAGGGGCGGTTGCACTCCACTGACAAAGGAGCTCCCTTTACCAGTATCAGCTGCTTCCTGACTAGGGGGCTTTACTGGTGCGAGCGTGCCGGCAAAGGCTGCGCCGTGGGAAGGACCCCGCTGCCTGCGGGTGGGAGAGACGGGGTTTGATCCTCCGGTTTGCTGCCGACTTCCGAAGCATCCTCCTCGGTTGCCTTTCAGTTTTTCCTGGGTCTGTACGAAATAAAACAATTTTAGCTGCTAAAGCCCTATGAAACAGGAAAATGCCCGTCCTTACCTGGTGTCTCCGGGTGGTACCAGCCCGGACTCGCTGTCCCATCATTCTCCATCAGTTATCCCATGGAACAACAAGTGTCCTGCTTGGATCCACAGATTCAATTACATTTCAGGGGATGTTCATCTCTCCTTTTCCTACCTTAAGCTTGTACATAGGGCAATGCCTAATCCGCACAAAAGAAGAAGAAAAATCTTCCTCGGATCCTCGTCCAGGCTGAACAGATCATTTCAAGGACCTGAACAAACCTTGGCTAGGTTGGTGCTTTCTCCCTCTCCCAACACCTGTGTCTGTGCCAGCACGCGCGCTCACACTGCAGCCGGACGAAAGAGCCGGGGGGAAAGCATTTGTATTCCTGTGCCTCGAGCTGCTGGATATTAGCACGCATTTTTAAACACAGGTCTCCCATGGGCTGCGCCAGCCACGCACGCTGCATGCTGATTAAAAAGGCTCTGACCAGGCGGCCAGGCTGCAAAACAGAAAATGAGAACCGGAGTAAATAACAAATATGGGATTATAAAAATACCTGCCGGGTATCGGATGTGCAGGGGAGGGGGGGAAATCAAGTCGTTATGGGGGAAGGGAGAGGTAAGGAAATTAATGTTTCAGGGCAGCGTCCCCCCGTCCCTGCTTCAGAAAGGAAACAAACCCCAAAGACTTCTCGGCCAAGAGGTGAAACGCGTGACCTGAGGGGACGCGGTGTCCCCTGGCCTGGCTGAGGGGTTTCTGGTGGGGAGCTGCAACAGCAACGGTGTTCCCGCTGCCGATGCTCTCCCAGGCTTTGCAGCTCCTTGAAGCCAGAGACACTCAGGACAGGCTGAGCTTCCTCGGGGCGCGAGCCCACGGTCCGTAAATGCTGTGTGGGGTATGGCGTTAATCAGCGTAGCCGGTGCTGAGGCCACGGACTTTCGAGTACCTTTGTGGGAGTTAGCTGGCACCGGGGGGAGGTTGTAATTGCTCATTTTCTAGCTGGTTGGTAGGGGAAAAGCAATGTCACCTATGCTGATCTTGGAAGGTCGTTGCTTTGTGTCTGCTTCAATTCGCCAGGTGGTTTTTCCAGCCACGGCTCTGACACAAGCCACCGAGTCCCCGGTGGCCCTCGAGGGCGGCCCGTGGGCTGTGCGGCGCGGAGGAGGGCAGACGTACGCGTGCACCCCGTGCGCTGGGACTCCTCGCCTGCGGGATCGGAGGAGCAGCATCGTCCAGCGGTGTCTCAAATCAGGGCTGGGAAGGAGCCTGCAGAAACGGGGGAAGCCTTCGTGCGCTTGCCAAAGGCAAATTCAGCTCAGCCTTTAATGCTTTGTTAATGAGCAGCTTCCAAAGCCTTTCCCTCAACTTGCTCAGGGCTCTTTCCATTTCAGCCTAGAAAATCCTCCCGGCGCTGGCGTCAGAAGCTCCAAGAGATAAAAGAGGAGGAACTTCAGCCCTCAAATAGCCATTGCTGAGAGCCGTCCTGGCGACAAGAGGAAAAAAAAT
The DNA here is from genome assembly GCA_003993805.1 of Himantopus leucocephalus. Classification (NCBI taxonomy): domain Eukaryota; kingdom Metazoa; phylum Chordata; class Aves; order Charadriiformes; family Recurvirostridae; genus Himantopus; species Himantopus leucocephalus. The sequence continues at coordinate 3,616,434 of RSEF01000023.1, forward strand.
CCAGGGCCAGATGATCAAATGGTGGACTGCAGAATGCCGCTTTACATGGAAGGGGCTCTTCTCTTGAGCTAGTTGTCCACATTCTTGCTCTTTGAAAGGACTTGTGCACCTGGTGGATCAAACTTTTGAGGAGAGGGAATACAGTATTGTATAAGGGCTGGAAAGGTCTTTCAGATATAGGAAATCCTTGTTTGTTTGTTTTTTTGAAAAAGTTTGAAGACTGTGTGTGGTTTTAAAGAGATGTGGTAAGTCACATGGAAGTTTGGAGTTCAGCACAGATGTCGGAAAGTGATATCTTTAAGCCACGTGTATAAAATCAGACTAGATACCGATAATGGTGTCCCCTGGCTTTACAATCTATTGCACTTACTCGCACCGCACAGCCAGAAACCACCTTTCCAGATATTGCGCTATCACCTCAGCGCCTTCCTGAAATGGCCTTCGCAGGTCCCAAACCAGATAAAGCCCGAGCTCACCAGGGTAGCCAGCGTTTACGGGAGGCTTTATCACCCTCTGCGTCGAACTTTGCAGCCACAGCAAGAGGCACGAGGCAGGTTAGGGTTAGGCTCACCTTGCTCCAGACTGAACGCTTCCCAGATTCTGGCCACACGTCTTGTCCCCCGGCTCAGCCTGTGGTTCATACCGAGGGTTTGAGAGCGAGTTAACCACTCCGAAGAGGCTGATTCGATGACATTTAACCAAAGCTGGCAGGAGCAGCACGAGGGGAGAAGTGTTGACAGCACATGGACAGGACCACACCTGCACTCCCTCCGAGTTAAATGAGGAGATCAGCTTGCAGCCATCGGACCTGATCACGGACCAGAGAGGGGATGACAAGTGGGGTCCTGTTGTCAGCGGGGATGCAGAGGCGCCCTGGGGACACAGGCTAGGAAGGACCTCCGGGGCTGCAGAGTCCGTTCCCTGCTCCCAGAGGAGTCACGGCGCAGACTCCCCTCCGTTATCACAAAGGGACCAGCCGCTCCACAGGCATCCCATAAATCACAGCTTGTTGCAAAACACACGGGTGGGCGCCCTGGGAAGCTCTGCGGTGCTCTGGGCCAGCCCGGAGCCGATCTCACGTGGCCGCGGCAGTCGCAGGCGTCGGGCAGGAGCACCCGGAGCTCCCCGCGGGCTTTCGGTTAGCCAGATGAAACCCAGACGTCTCATCTCCTGAATTTCGCTCTGAGGAAGCAATACTTCTAAACTTGTTTGCAGCTGTCTCTCTCATCTGCTGCTGCTGTGTCAGGTAGGAAATAAAGAGATGTAATTCTGAGCTCAGCAGTACTGCACCTCCTTATGCAATCTGGTTAACGAGACGAGGGAACACTTGTAATTTAAAGAGATCTGCTCCAGCCTGTGCCGGCTCTGCCTTACCCCGGCCTCGAGAGACCGCGCTCTCATTTTGAGGAGATAAAAAGCAGAACTGGAAAGGCACAGAGCATCAAGGGCAGGGGGAAGCACCGAGGAAATACAACCAGCGCGTTAGCCAAGTTTCTCCCACCATAGCTGTAAAATGACTTGTGTGGCCGTACCTGTCTGAAGTCCTTAAATAACTTCACCAGAAGCTTTTCTCGTTCTCCCGTCCCGTTCCACAGACTTGAGTCAGATCAGCTCAATGTATAAATGGGAGACCACGGCAGAACATGTAACCCACATTCTGACTGTCTTCCCCCAGAATTTAGGCTTGACGCACACAATACCAGCCATCCACTGGATCACAACATTTTAACCAACGTGAGAAAACACGACCCGCCCTCTTCTCACCCTTAAAAGCAAAGGTCTCGCCCTCCCAGCACTGACTCTTCTCAGCTGTGTACAATCACAGTTTGATTAGCTCTGACCCCCTGCCCGGCCCCAAAACACTTATGGATGCACCAAAGCCTCAAACAGAAACCTTGAGGATCAAATCTGACCCAATTTAAGACGCAAACCCCAGGCGGAGCGGCACAGACCCGCCTCCATGCCCACGGACATACCGATGGATGACAAACGCTCCCAACAACCTGGGGCCGTGGCTTCTGGGATTTATTTAATTACTCCGGGAGGCGAGGAGGTGGGTTCAGGGAAGCTGTGAGTCAACAACCTCCACCTGTGGATTAGGGCGACCTTCCTGCTAGACCTGATGCCCTACAGCCGGGAGGGAGGTGAGGCCGGGAACGACGGCGTGACCTGGTGTTCGTGGTCAGTGCTCGGTGTTTCTCTATCACCTCGTGTGCTCGACATCAAGTAGATATTTCTGACTCCAGCTGGGCCCGTGGCTTTAATAAAGCTATATGAGAGTGAAGTGGATTGTCTCCTGGCTCATGCATCAACCACAAAATTACAGGTTCCTGTTATAGACTCTTTATTAAAAGGTGATTTCACGGGAGCCATAAAGAGGGCGATTTTCAGATGTGAGCCGGATCTGCAGGTCCGACAGATTTTTCTGCATCATTCTCAGTGCTGTTTATCCACCCACCTTCTCTCACTCTGAATTTTTTTTTTAACTCCTATGCAAAACCGAGTTGATCTGAAAGTCCCTGACAGACGATACACCCGGTTCCTGTAACAGCGTTTGCCGGCATCACCCCGATGGCAACCGTGTTCACAGCCTGCGAGCTCTCTCCTTGGAGCACCCTCTTTTTCCACGGATGTGGAGCTCCCCCGACCCTTCCTTACAAATAAGTCAAACCAGCCAAAGAACTCCCACGCCTTTTCTTGGGTTTTAACCCTCTTGCTTTGGGCTGGCCTCGGTGCGCCACCACCGCTTATCGGCACATCAGCTCTTATTCTGCAAAGGTGAAGGGATAAGGAATATTTTATATTTTTAAGGACTGCCTCGTTCCTCTGTAATTTGCATGTTCCGCTCTGCGAATATTTCCTCCTTGAATTGCAGCCACCTCTGGGGGAAAACGCAGGAAACGATGACCCAGGAACGTACCACGTGGCAGTGGGAGAGAAAGGACATAAAAAGCAAATCTCTGCTGTTACTGAACCCGATAAGATCTGAGATACATAGAGCCTTGGTTTAAGATCTTGTTACTATGTACAGGTACATTTATTAAGCCTTTGTTCTTAACCTGAGCTTTCCAAGAGAGCCTGTAAACATGGTTTACTACCATAATTTCAGTTATAACATAATAATACATGAGCTTAGAGGTAGGCTATCAGCTGCTGCTTTTTTATATATAAAATCTTTCTGGCTGAGCAATTTTGACCTACTATTGATCCAGATGATGCATATGATTCCTATAATTGAGACTGGAGGGGAAAAAAAAAAAAAAAGAGTCTTTCTATTTCTTCCAGCGCGTTTGTTTCTTACATTTGACAGCTCTGCCGGTGTATCCGTAGAGCTTTTTTCATGGCACAGTGAAGGAATTTTCCAAGAGTGGAACACTATAACTGCTTCGGACCAAAAGTCACCGAGGAGGCTCAGATGGAGGGATGGCGGCGGAAAAATATCCGGAGGTTTTCCCACCGATCGCCTTTTAAACGTCAAGCAGCTGCTGAAGTTGTTTTCTGGGGGTGAAAACCAGGAATTTTGAAAGAATAAAATACAAATAAGACTGACTCCAGCTTGTAATCGAATGAGCAAGTTCCCGATGCTGCAGGGTCAGCAGTCTTCTCCTTCCCCTTCCCGTCCTCCTCCTACTTTCCCCTGACTCAAGACAGAATTTACATCAGCTGAACTCGACGGAAATTCTCCAGTTTCACACAGGATAACGAGGAGGCACCGACTCGGATGAGAAGCCTCGTGCGAAGGAAGGATTGCACGAGCAAGCCTGAAACCCTCCCTCTCTGGGTAACGAAGAGCGCTGGCAGTTACTCAGTTTAGATCTTTCTGTAGGCAGCATATTGATGGGGAAAGTGCTGTGTATACAGTTGTTTATTTGCAAAAAAAGGTTAAAAAAAAAAAAAAAAAAGAATTCTATTAAAATCCTGCACCTCTGGGACTGTCTTTGAAAGGCGTGTGATGTGACTCCAGGAGAGAAGTGATCAGCCTGTAATAATTTAGATGTTCCTGTTGCTATGGATACTTTCTTTTTTTTTTTTAAGTGAAGCATACCATTGTAATTTAAATTTCCAGTACCAAAAAAAGGTAGCATATTAAAAGTAATAAAAAATGCCAGAGACATAACCGCTTTATTCTTTACTGTCAGTTTTACTTGTGCTGTGACAGTATATGGAAGTGATAAAATTGCCGCGTCTGAGGAGATTTAGTACTTTTACACATTTTATTACATTAATTAGACCTGGGGCGCATACGTACGGGCGTGTGACACAGGCAATAGCCAAGTGACAGGCCCGCTGCTGGGATGTCACATTAAAATCCGTGCCGCCGAGCAGGGGGAGGGAGGAGGGCTGTAACTAAAACAAGACCTGACAAGCAGCGAGTTCGGGGGCCGTTACGGCAAGATTCGGGTCGGGAGATGGAAACACAAAGGTACAAGCCAAATAACTCCCTGCAAAGTATCCTCATCAAAGCTGTTAAGCAAAAAACTTTGCCTGGAGTGGTGTTACCATCCATGGGATTATTAACAGCCGAGACAGAAACTGCCGCTGTGGTTTGCAGCGAGAGCGTCGGGAAAACTCGGCCCTGGGCCGGTTTCCCTCTTGCACGGAGGCTGGAGCTCTCGCTGGGGAAGAAATCGCTGATGGCGATGGCTGGAAAGGTGAAAAAAAAGCCCTTAGAGGCAGAAAGTGAGTGATCTGGACCCGAATTTGCAGAGCGGCTGGTTTGAAAGGAGGGGAAGAAGAATCCCCTGAGCATCGCCCCCTCTGCCCGGAGGGACGACGGCGCGGTGATGCCCCGGGCGCACGTTTGCTGCTGCTTGCCCGAAACGGAAACTGGGATGGCAAAAGTTTGGGGAAACCAAGGTGCCTGGGGAATAAATTGAAAGGCAAAGGAAGGCAGCAGGAGTTTTGGTATGGAAATACTGTTTTTCTCCCATCATGGTTCGAAAGAGGTGTGTCAGGGAGGAGAAGGCGGCAGCGTTACCCTCTCGTATTGCCGCGTGAAGTGGAGGGCTGTTCTATTTCAGTAGTGTTGTTCCTGCCCTGTTACCTCGGCCAGGACAGGAGTCTTGGCCTCAGTCTGTGGGCTTTAAAGCCAAGCTTTTAAAATCCATATTTTTTCCCCCCTCGCTTATCTTTTCCAAGCTGCAAGTAGCAGCTGGGTGAGTGATAAATCGCAGGAGTCAGGAGGGATTTTGGAGCCAGAACTTGGCGGGGTTGATGCTTCACACCCTGCCTCTCCCGATATTTTCTTTTGGAGAGAGAGGAGCGACCCCGTGGCCCTGACGTGGGAACAGTGACGTCGGTGACAGTCACGCCTGGCTCCTGGAAGGGAAAGCGAAGAGGAGGGCTGGAAGGGGGCACCGTCCCTGCCTGCGAGCGCAGCTGGCACCGCTTTTCCCGGCGCTCCCACGCTGGGTTTGCTGGCACGACCCGGCTCCTGCGACTCCTGCGACTCCCGCGACTCCCGATGGCTTCCAAGATTGCGCCGTGGGGAATAAAGAAGGAGCACTCAATTGCAGAGACGCGTTTCTGCGCTCACAGCCGGGGCCGACAGCTTTCCAGCGGGTTTAATGCCCCGGGAGATGTTTGATGCTGCCAAAGGTGAGCGGCGCCAGCCGGGTGCTGGCGGGGATGGAGAGCCCCGGGCTCCGGCTCCCTGCGGCTGGCCGCAGGCCAGCACCGGCTGACGGCGACGCGTGGCCCCGATAGCCGAGTGCTAATCCGCTTTCCGGGCAGAGCGGAGGGTCCCTTTGGCTCTGCCGGCCCAGAGCGCCGCCGCGCCGGGAGCTGCTCCAGAGCCAGGAGCGAGAAGCAATCGCTGCTGACGAAGATCAGAGCCCCAGCGGAGCAGGGACTAAGCGCGTGTGCAGCGTGAGAGGCCGGTGACACTAAATTAACCAGCACTTGGTCACTAATTACCTTCTACCTGCACACTGACTGGGCGACGGTCTTCCTGCGCTTCCTACATCTGCTTTCTGGCTCCAGCTCTCTGGCCCCGTTTCCACTCCTATCTCAGAAGGTTTCCTCTTCCTGCAGCTCTTAATGACTTGACATCCCTTCTTTTTGCAAAGCCAATATTTCTTCTCTGAGCCAGGAACCAGCTGGAGATGTTTGCTTTTAGCAGGGAAGAAAAATAACAACCAACCCCCAGCAACCCACAACGCTGTTTCCCATTATCCTTCCCCTGGGCTTTAGCGGAGAGGTGCTAAATAAATGAAGTAATGCAATATTAAGACTCCCTCTGTCATAAGCAGTATCCACTCTCTGCTGATAAATTGCTCGCAGTCAGATGCCGGCTTGCTGCTAAAAGGGCTTCCGAGCCGAGGGCTGGAAGCTGAGGCTCTGCTCGCTCGTCTCTCATTTGCGCCGGGTAATTTCATCAGCTTCTGGCCCTGCGGCCGGTGGTGGGAGCTCCCGGGTCCCTCCACGCTGCGGACGGGGAAACTTCTGGGTCCTCCCGAGCCCACGTTGCATCTTGCTGGGCTCCAAGTGCCCCACGGGGCTTGTGCTGCCTCCGCAGAAGGAGCCGCTCCGGGAGATGTTATTTAGTGCAACAGAGCCGGGGCAGGACACGGGCACCATTAACCCCGCGTTACCACCGACCTGATGAGTCGAGGCCCCAGGTTTCAGGGCACAGCAGGCAGCAGGATTTTGCCTGAAGGGGGGGCATAAAAAAGTTAACTTTTTGACAAGTTTATGGATTTTTGGCATTGAACTGGCAGCTTTTTCAGGAGGAGATGATACTTTCACGCGCAGGAGGGCTTTGGCAGAACGGCCCCGTGGTTTGTGCGGATGGAGGGCGGCCGCCTACGGCGTGCAGCTCCGCAGCTCCCTGCGATGGACAATTCGACAAAAGCCATTTGCTAACGCTGCATCACTGCGCCGGCCTCCCGCTGCGGTATCGCCTCCTGCCATTAAGTGCTGCAAACCCTGGAAGAAGTTCAGAAGCAGAGGCAGAGACGCGCTTGCAAAGTACCCCTTCGGCGCCGCTTGCTGACCCGCGGCGAGCCCCTCTCGCCAGGTCCCAGCGAGGCTGGCAGCAACGCTTCCAGCAAACATCGCCTTTGCCCGGCCTTTTTCCTGGTTCAGCTCCGCTCAGCTTCGGCAGGGACGGCTCTCCCGGGGGTCTGGCAGTTCGCCGCTGCCGACAGCCGTCACGCAAGGCTGACACGTCAGAGCGGGGGAGAGCAGCGCTCAACCAACGCGCCCCCCCCCCCCCCCCCCCCCCNTGAGCCAAAATGCGTTTGCGCTTCTCCATCAGGATGATTATTTCTTCTTGCTTCAGAGCACAGAAGGCCGTGCAGAGCAGCCCGCGGCTCCCGGCACCCCGCGGCCGCCGATAAAACAGCATTCAGGTGCTCAGATGAAATGTTGCTCTTTTTATTTGTGCTTTAAAAAAAGAATGATCTGGGTAACGACAGCCCGACGGCTCTCGCTCAGGCTCGGCACCAATTTACAAACTGCCCCCCGTGCTCCGAGGAGAGAAGTTGAGAGCTCAGCGCTCTCCGGGCTCAGCCCCTTTCAGCCTCAGAGCTGGATTTGGCCTTGAGTCTCGTAACACCACCGACCATCGCTCCAGAGCGTGGGCTGAACAGAGAGGAACCGGCAACGCTTCGTAAACTTAATGTCTGCCTGTAAACCCAGCCTGTACCTCGGCAGCAAGGGGCTGGGTTGGGCATTGCAGTTTTGGGGGATGCATTACATGGGTTTAACGAGTTACAGCACCAGCAGGTGAAGAAATTCACTCCGAAGCACGTGTGTCGTGGTTTCGGCTGAATTGGCTACTGGGGACG
>RSEF01000023.1:3635584-3649093 GCA_003993805.1 Himantopus leucocephalus
ACAAAATAGCGGTGAGAAAGGAAAGAGCGTGCCAGGGGCCCTCTCCGCACCTCTTTCCAGTAAGCGAGACGTGGCAAGCGCAGGGGGGGCGACGGGCCCTTCTGAGAAGCCCGTGGTGCCGGGGGAGGCGGAGGGGGGCACCCGGGGGCTGGAGGGTTTCTGTGAAAGCAGCCGCCGCGGTGGGGAAATCAAGTGATGGGAGGTGGGGGCGGCTGTGCCCCCTCTTGCATGCGAGCATCCCCCCCCCCGTCCTGCTTCTTCTTGCGAAGCACTTTGGGCATGAAAGGTAAAACTTGCATGTGCCCTCAGCGCCATCCCCCAGTGGGATCCGGGGACCCCCCGCCCTCCCTGGAGACCCCCAGCCCCCCCCGGGCACCTCACAGGGCCCTTTGCCCCACGCGCCATGGGGCGGATGCGAAACCCCGATTCTCTCGGGGAAGGGCTGGGGGGGTCTCGGGGTGTTATCACCTGCACTCACATTTTGGGATGCTGCAGTTTAAGTGCTAAACCTTCCCCACGCCGACTACGGTGAGATGCCAATCATCATCATCATCATCATCACCATCATCATCATCACAATTTAGGCCAAAAATTCCTTTATTTGCATCTACAGGGGATGATATTTTGCAGAATTTGGCAGACGGTGGCAAAGTGTCCCCATCCTGCTGCACACAGATCTCCGCTCCCGGCATCGCCGCGTCCTGGCTGCTCCCTGGCAGGGACGCTCCTCGCTCCGGGCACGTCCCTGGGGGCTGGCAGGAGCCGGCCCAAATCCCACCGTCCCGGCGCCTGCCAGGGGCTGTGCCCACTGCAGCTCCCCACCGCCGGGGCTTTGGCGTCCCCCGGGCAGCCAGGCTTGCTCCTCCATTATTTTTTTTCTTGCAGTTGAAGGATGCTCCTCGGGTTTGGGTCGCCTCTCGCCTGCGTCGGTGGGTCTCCATCGCCTTCAGCAGGATTAGTGCTGCTTCGCGGCAGGGTGAGGGAACGGCAGGTTTGACTGTTGTTTCCCGGTGCCGAGCGAAGGAGCCTCTGCAGAAGCCGCCCATCAGACAGCACCCGGGAACCCCCTGCCCACCGCTGCCTGCTCACACCTGCCCGCGGCCGGGTCACCGGCCCAAAGTGCCGCATTCAAACTGAAACCTGCCCGAGGTGACATGCTGTTAACCTCGAAGCGGTGGGACGTGGGGCCACCCCGTGTTTCCCTGGCCAGGAGGGCTGGGGAGCAGCGTGGGTCACCCCGGCGATGCCTTCCCCGTGCAGCGGTAGCTCTCCGTCCTCTTCGAAACATCACCTCCCGTCTCGCGCAGAGTCGGCGAATCGGTTTGGTTGGAAGAGACCTTTAAGATCATCCAGTCCAACCGTTAACCCAGCGCTGGTTACCACTAAACCGTGGGGTGAAGCGATGCGGTGGAACCTCCTGCCGACCTGCTTTTGGCACAGCCCGGCTCTGCAGCAAAGCGCCGGAGGGCTCTGACCTCCACGGGTGGGATAAAGGAAAATAAAATGAAAGCAGTGAGTCACAATCTCAAGCTGCATCTCTCTGCGCTTGCAACCACGGCCCCGGGGCTGCCCGAGGCAGGTGGAGCTGGATCCTGCGGCTCTGCAGATTCGGAGTCCCGGCGGGATGGGGTGGGGGGACAGGGTCCTGGAGCAGGGATCGTTCCCGAGACCTCACCCCGGCCGGAGCCTCCTGCTCCCATTCCAGCCCTTCCCTCCTTCCCTGCCGCATCCCGGGCGCTGGGATCAGCCCTTCCATTTTTCCACCCTCTTCTGCGCTGTCAGTGGGGGATTAAGTGCAGATTTGCTACAGATGTGATCAAGAGAAACAGCTGCCTATGAGGGGGGGAAAAAAAAAAGACAAGAAAAGGGAAAAAAGTCAGAAACAGAGGCAGTGTTATTTTGTTTAGCAAAAGGGGTGTTGCATGAATGGGAACAGAACACCACGGGTTGAATCCTTTCAAATTCATCCCTGGTCTTTAAGCCATTAGCTCTTCTGGTTTGAATCTCTTCTCTCTGGAGGAAAGCAAGTAACTCGGTAGTAATCCTAATAAAGATTTTTGTCTCTGAAATAAAACATAGTGCTCGCAATATGGATGGCAGGAGAGAATTGGTGACCAGCTGGTAATAAATTATGTGTATTACTGGCATTACAGGAGCTTTTACCCCCACCCAGGAGGGATCAGGGTCCTTTCCTACACTCGGCAGAGCCGGTTGCTGTGCTGGCGGCTCGTGTTGGGATTTCGGAGCTGGTCATGGTCAAACCCTCCCGGGACTCAGGGCTTTGACCCCGTCCCGGTCCCCATCCGACGTTGCTCTTGGGGGTGCTTTCTGCAGGGTGGGTTTGAAGAGGATCTTGTTTCTGAGAGCAGATGCCCGAGGTCCCGGCTAGGCTGGGTGTCAGACCCCCGTTTCTTGAATCCCAACCCACCACCTTAGTAAAAGTTCACCCCGGTTTGCTGCACCACTGGTCCTTTTGAAGCCAGACAGGGGAAAACCTCCAAAACCCTCAGGTTTAACCCTAAAGCGGAGAGCACCGGCGCAGGGCAGCTGCACGGACATGCCTTGCACCAGCTCTTTGCACCAGCCATGGTGGGGGACCATGCATGGTCCCTTGACGTCGCTGGGTTGAGAGGTGTTTTGGAAGGCAAAATAACAGCAGTATCTGGTTAACAGCACCTTTGGCGAGCAGGATGTGCAAGCGGGTGCCTAAACAATCAGGGGGGCTTAGCCCAGGCAGCTCTCCCAGCACACCTGTGGCCAGTGCTGGTTTTACTGGCCTTAGAAGAGAAACCCTGAGACAAGTTAAACTAAGGTGATCCATCACGTCGGGCATCTCGGAGGGCTACAAGCCCCCTTTGGGGTGGATGTTCTCCCCGCGGTGGTGTACTAGTACTTGTGGTGTGCCTGGACCGAGGGTGGAGAACCAGCCTGGAGATGTTGCTTGGTGAGGTGAAGAGCCAGAGTCTGGTTTTTCCGATGCCTTCTGCACCTTCCCACCCAAGGAGGCATCTTCCAATGGCCAACATCTTCTCCTGGCTGTGCCTCTTCCATGCAAATAAGGCAAAATAATGGCAATAATGTGAAGAGGGGAGATTTAGGTTAGATGTTAGGAAGAAATTCTTTGCTGTGCGGGTGGTGAGCCCCTGGCGCAGGTTGCCCCGAGAAGCTGTGGCTGCCCCATCCCTGGAGGTGTTCAAGGCCAGGTTGGACGGGGCTTGGAGCAACCTGGGCTGGTGGGAGGTGTCCCTGCCCAGGGCAGGGGGTGAGAACTAGACGGTCTTTAAGGTCCCTTCCAACCTAAACCGTTCAGTGATCCTGTGATTCTGTGATGTGCAAGCAGGTGCCAAAACAATCAGGGTGGCTTAGCCCAGTGGAGAGCGACGGACAACAACGGACAACATCTTCTCCTGGCTGTGCCTCTTCCATGCACTCAGATGTTTCTGCTCCCAGGTCGTTCCCATCACAAAAAAATGCTCAGGAGAAATTTTTTTGTCTGAAAACTGGGGGGCTCACGCAGGCGCCTGGGGGAAGGAGAGATTTCCCCGAGCAGCTGCAGGGAGAGGGCTCTGCCCTCCCCTCCAACGCACCTTGTCCCTGGGCAGGTGTAGTTGTTGGGTTTCCTTAAATGGTCAGATTTGTATCTGTCCCCCCCCTCCCCGGCTCTGTGGGGGCTCTGCAACGCCTCCGGCTTGGGCAGCGGTTGCAAATGGAGAAGGCAGCGGCTGCCGGGCTGGGGGACAGCGGCCGCAGCCGGCGGGGGTCTCCTCCTTTGGGGGGGACTTTGTTTTTTTAATGACTCGAGCCATAGCTAATTGGCTTTCTTAAACAGACCAACCGAAATAACTTCATTTTTCAGTTTAAAAACAAAGGTGAAACTTTCTACTCAAAAGCGAAAGAAATGGGGGGGGGGAAATGAGGTTTTTGTGGAAAAAAACCANGTTTTTGGGTTTTTTGTTTTTTTTTTTTTTTTTTTTTTTCAAATGAGCCATTTTCAGCTGAAAGTTTTTAATGAAAAAAAGATGTGATTCTTATTGATGGAGACACCTTCCTTGTGAAACGCTCTATAAATGGCAGGTAATCATTCTAATCGCATCGCTTACAAATTCTGTGGAAATTCAAACATACAGACAGATAGAGAGATGGATGGATGGATGGATAGATAGGTGGATAGATAAATAGAGAGATAGATAGATAGATATAGAGAGAGATGGATGGATGGATGGATGGATGGATGGATGGATGGATGGATGCGTGCCTGTGGGTATATATATGCACTATAAGAAGGGGCTGGGTGACTCCTCGAGGTCTCTCTCCCACAATTCCACCACTGTATTCGTATACCAGTATTTTCTACTATCTTGCGACCGTACCTCAAAAAAATTTCCAGCACATCTTTGCCTTTTGATTTGGTTGTGGATTTTAAAATTGGAAAGAACAACAAACCCGGTAGCTCAGATCCTTAAAGCGGGAGCTGGGGGCGACTGGGATGAACACATATATATACGTATGTATGTTTAAGGGTCCCCCCTCCACTGTCTCCTTGATTTACTGAGTGTTCAAGGGTTGAAAATTCCACCTTTCCTCTGAAGTCCAGACTCATTATTTTGGTATTTTACACGAGTCCTCCTCTCTCCAAGCAGCGCGGGGCGTGCGGGAGGGTTTCCATCACCCGTGGATGGATGCTCGGTACCCACCGAGGCCGCGCCAGCCCAACAGCTCTGCTGAGCTCCTCCGTGGGTGGTGTCATCTCCGCGCCTTGGTTTGCTTTTTCTTTCCTTTTTTGTTTCTTCAAGGTGGAAAACGTCTCCAAACCCACCTCTGCCCACAGGCTGTGGGGATAATACTCATTTTTCTAACCACTTCAAAAGCTCCCCGATAACGAGCTGCAGCCCACGCGTGCTCTCGCAGAGCGAAGCAGCGGCCGGCTGCCAAACGCGAACCCGGCGCGTCCTACCGAGGGCCGCAGGGGCAAAGCCGGGATCCTGACCCTCCTCTTCATCGCCGCCCCAAAAAGCGCCCTGGCTGAGCCCCAGCCTCCCTTGAAACATGCTTCCCGGGTGCTCCTTGAAATGTGAATCATTGCTTCTGTTTAATAAATTATATCCAACCCTGTCTCCTGGGGAGGGAAACAAGAGAGCTGGAGGGTGACGGCAGTTTCTCCCAAGCTCTCCAGGTGATGGGTTTTCTTTATTAATGCCCAATCTTGCAAAACAAGCTCTTAAAAAGAAATGCCTAAAGCCGCCCTCCATGGCCCCTGCTGCAGGAGCCGCCAGCTCTCAGTGCAAGTTGTGGTGGGACCATAGCACTGGGCATGGTGGGGAGTGGACCTCCTGATCTCCTCCGTGCTGATCAACCGGGATTGTCTTCTGGCATGGTCATCCCTGATGGGAGACGTCAAGTGAGAACCCACCAGCGACCATTTTGGCTTCCTTGGCTTCTGCAGGAAACTCTTCTTGGAGAACGTACGCTCCGAGACCACAGACCAGACACAAAAATTCATGTTCTTTGCCATAAATTGTTGTTCGTTTTTGCGTCGCCGTTTGCGAGAGCGGCTGTTAAAATGGGTGGGTGATGGCTGTGTGATCCCCTGGGTATTCCAGAACGGGCAGATGTATTTAAACCCAAAAAGGAAAGAGAATTTCCTCGTGCTCTGTGGATGAACTGAGGTTTGGGGGATTTTTAGACTTTCTCTCTGCAGGGCTGGATGCGAAGTGGCTTCAGCCCCGTGGGGTCCTGCTGCCCCCACCACTTTGTCCACTGGAAAATGCAACAAACCCCCTTAGTGCCGGTGACAGCGGGAGCGGTGCTCGCCAGGATGGGGCTTACGGTGGGATGGGGCTGTCACCCCACATCCCCAGTAGCCGATTTGGCCTAAACCATGACACCCAGGACGCCACCAGCGCTCGCCGGTGCCTGCCTGTGACCCCCAGGGTCAGGCGAAGGGCGCTGGCGCGACCGCGCTCTGCCGGCGTGTGACTGCGGCGTGACCCGGCGATGGCGCAACCCCGTCCCGTGCGGGGTTCTCCCTTCGGCTGCGGCCCTGCTCGCCGCTGAAATGTCTCTGCTCGGCTGTTACGTCCGGGGGCCCGCGTGTCCCTCGCCCCATCAAACGCCCCAGGACCCCCTGGGGTGCCCGCAGTGCGGTGGCAGAGTGTCGCCAAGGGCTCAGCTGGCGCACGGTGCGGATGGGGATTGCGAACCGCTCCAAGGAGCTGCTCATTGTCCCGCGGCTCTGCTGGCATTGCACCCCCTCCCTGGCAGCCTCGGGGTCCCACGGGAGCGGGGAGGAGCACGGCCAGCCTGTCCCATCCCTCTCACCCTGCCGACACCTCTTCCCCCAAAGACCCTCCAGGCTCTGGAGATGTCCCAACAGGTGCCAGGTCTGTGTCCAACGGCACCACCGAGTTGCCTCAGATGCTTGGTCTTTTCCTAAATTCGCTTTATTTATTTTTCTTTTTTTTTTTCCACCTCATCCCAGGGCCGTGGTCACCTCTGCGGACAATCCTGCTGCAACATCCCTCTGCCTGTTCCCCTCTGGCTGCTCCTGCCGGCACTGGACGGCAGCTCCACCAGACCGGCGGCTCCACCGTGCTGGCTTCAACCGCTCCCTGGCTCCGGCACCGCCAGCAGCTCGGCACTGTGGCCCTGGATCACCACGGCTCCCAGGCTCGGGTGCTTTGCCTCGCACCCCCTGGGATGGTCATTAGGGACAAGGAGGCAGCTGACACGGGAGAGATCCCGTGGCCTGTCCCTGCTCCGAGGTCAGGAGGCATCGCTCCGGCCGGCGTTGGGGTTACAACGCCGGCATTGTGCCGCTCACCGCACACACGTGCCCGCGGCTCTGTGCGACTGGGTGCTGAGCACCGGCCATGGGCATTCCCGGAGCGCCGTGGCGCCGGTGAGGAAGGGCTGGGGCGAAGCTCAGACACAACCGTGGGTTGTTCCCGGGTCAGGACAGTTTTTGTGGAGCCGATCACATGCCTCCTTTCCCATGGTTTCGGGCAGAGCCAGCACGGGGCTGGGTGCCGGGATTGGCGGTGGAGCAGGGATGTGCCGTCATGGCCTCATGGCTCAGGCAAGCGTGTCCTGCCCCGGCCGGGCTTGGCTGGGCACCGCCGTCAGCCCGGGCTGTTGGAGAGGGTCACGAGCGGCCCCTCTGTTTTGGGATGGCCGGGTGAGATGCTGGCGCCTGGGTTGGCTAAAATGCAGCGTGCCGAAATGATACGGCGCATCGCAGACGTGCCGGGCCGTACGCTGTTTAGGGCAAGACTTCCCTGCTTTCGGTCATCTCCCCAAACGAACTGATATTTCAGTCCCCATCGCCCCGTGCCTCAGTTTCCCATCTCCATAGTGAAAGCCCCATCCCGCCTTGCACACGCTGATGCTGTTTGGGAAGCACGGCGCACGGAGCAGACCCGCGGGTGCGAAAGCCCTTAATTCCTGCATTTCCCCTGTGTGAGGGTGCCGGCGCTTGGGCTGCATGGGGAGGGGGGTGTGTGTGTGTATGTATGTGTGTGTGTGTATGTGTGTGTGTACGGCACTGCCAGACCCGCTGCCTGCACCTTCGGGAGCCGACTTTGGCCGCCCCGTTCCCGGAGGCGAGAGCTGGTGGCACGGGGCGAGGCGGGAGGCTGCGTCCGGCCGCGGTTTTGGCCGAGCCGTGGAGGAAGGAGCTGAGCTGCGAAGCCCCTCTGCCACGCCAGCCCACGGCGCCGGCTGCACGTACAGCCACCCGCTCGCCGCAGGGACCGTCACAGCTTTCTTAGAAGCTGGGGTTGGCGGGGGGGGGGGCGGCGGGGGAGCTGCTGGGTTCGCTAAACCAGAAACGCCTGGGTGGGTGTGCGGCTCGCGGGCGGCGAGGGTGCAGGCGCTGGCTGCCGTACCTGCGCTGCGGTCGGGAGCGTGCAGCTGCAGCCGGGCTGGCTCCAGCCTGGGACGGCGTTTGCAGGGGGACCATTAAGGCTCGGTGGCTTTTTTTGGGTTTGCGATGGCCGCAAAGCCAATCCAGAGCTGTGGGGTGGTGAGAGCAAGGGGGAAGGTTTGGGGCCGGAGTGGCTGATATCTTTTTTTCTATCAATTGTATTATTAGCAGGAAATATTCATCCTCTGCGACGTGCCCGCTTGCCTCTAGCCAGCACGGAGCTCTCCCCGGTCACGCAGGGACCAAACCCACCCGAAAGCCGACCCCACACTGCGGTGGCGGGGGAGAGCTGCGCACCGGGCTCCGAACAGGGGGGACCATCCCAGAGGTGGATAAATTGCATGAGAGCTGTTAAGCAGTTATATTTAAACCATTCCCATTCCCGAGCCACGCTTTGCAAGTACAAATAGAACAGCGGCTTTAATCCCAGAAACTCCCTCGGTCAGTTTATATTCCCTTCTGCTTTCTACGGGGTGGGCGCTTCACCTCATCCTGGCTCCACTTCGCAGCTCCCGTGGTAACACCGCTAATGAAAAAGAGCCCGTTTTTGTAAACGGATGTAAAAGGGCAAGAATTTAACGTGGGTTTGGTCCTCAAATCACTCTGCAGCCTCGCGGGGCTTTGGGGTCTCCATGAGTACCGGTGAACACTAAACCATTGGGGATGTCCGTGGCTCTCACCTAAATGCAAATAAATGTGTGTAATTAAGTGCGTTGCCCGGGCTGGTCGTTAACCTCCCCGACGCACACTGCCAGCACCGCGTAGGTACCGCGCCAAGACACCGTACGGAATACCCCACCGGCTGGAGCCCCATAACGCAGGAGCAATTGAGATAATTTTGATTTAAAGCCCCACATGAGGGAAAAAACATGATTTGAAGAGGGAGGAGGAGACCTTTTCTGATAAAGGTTAATTCTGTGGATCACCTGAGGATGATGAAGAGGAGCAGAAGCCCTGGCTGTGCCGAAGGGGCTCAGGACCACGTCCCTGGGATGGTACAGCCATGATTTAGGGAAGAGGGGATGGTGGGAGGGTGATGGAGAAGAAAAACCCCATCCGGAGCCATGAGTGCTGCTGAAAGACGTTTGGTCAGCGTGTAAATCAGCACAGCTGAATCAGAGCTCCCATCTGGTACCTAACGATGTGGGCAGTGGGAAGATACCTTAAAAGCACCTTCCCCTTCTCTTCCTCCTCCTCTTCATCCTGGTTTCTCTCCCCCTCGACCCCAGAGGAACCCAAGCCGGGTGGGGGCTGAGACTCCCACTGCCATCCTGCAGGGAAGGAGCCGCAAAACCCAAAAACAGCCCAAAAAATTCTGAACGTTGCCCAAGTGGACGCACATGCGAGCCAAGAGGCTTGTAAGGCTGAAGCAGACAGGGCTGGCAAGTGGGGTGCTGCCGGGCTGAGCCGCCCCGCTCCCCGCGGGGGCCGGGGGACTGCATCCCCCCGCCGGAGGGGAGCGATGCCACCGCTCCGGCAGGAATGGCTTCGCTGCCCGTAGCCTCACATCCTGGGGCTGGAGCTGTGGTTGCGGTGGGTGTCTGGCAGGCGAGACAAGGCGATGCTGTTCAGTGCCACAGACCCCGCTCTGTGCAGCAGCGGGTGTTTTCCAGGCTGGGTTGCTTTTCCCTTTCCTTTTGTGCCAGTGTTAGCACAACCTCTGCCCCTTTCACCGCTCTGAAACCACTTTTTCCCCCTCCGCTTCGCTTAAAAGCAGCAAACAAGCAGTTTTCAGCTGCAGTAAATATGAGTAGCTCTTTTTCTCTCTCTCTTTTTTTTTTTTTTTTAATTCCTTAGCCTCTAATAATGCTGCAGGAATCTGTAACATCTCAGCTGATAACATCTGGATATGTCCGACCGTGAACATCCGATGGCTGAAAAACTCAGCGGAGAATGACTGGGGTGAGCAGCAAGGTGTGATGAACACCAAACTCTCCAAATACCTTGAAACCGTACTTGTGTGCCCTGACGGCCAGTGTCTTCTGCCGTGGGTCCTATTTGCCTGCGGATTTCGGTCACTCAGGCTTAGTTTGCACTTGTTTTACTCCATCGGAGAGCTCCTTTTGCTTTTTCTGATGAGGAGAAAAAAGGGAAGGACAAATATCATCTCATGTTTCAACTCAACATTTCTTCCCATTTAGGGAAAATTCCTCTCCGAGGGTGATAATGGCAATTTTCTATGAGAAAACCCGTCAGCCGCAGGCGAGGCAGTGTCTGACGGCGGCTCCTGTTCCAGGCGTGAGCACCCGTTGGGTGCTGGCCTGTCTGCGGTCCAGCAGAAATGGCATCTTTAGGTGCTCCTGGAAACTTGCTGTGCCTGTATTCACTTTATTACTTTAAAAAAAACCCTCCAAAAATTATCTGCTGTTATTCGGGCAAAGCAGGAGGTCAGCCATCCCTGCTGCCTTCCTCCTCCTCCTCCTCGCCAGCCCTCTCCACCTTCCCCGGTCCCCCCTTCGCAACCAGCGCTGTTTATTCTGCCGCATGTGCTTCATATTTTTGCTTAATACTAATTCACATAAAATCCCTGTGAAGAAGAACCACCCATCTACACATATGGAAACAGTCTCGGCACGCAGTCCCCATACCCAGCTGGGAGTCGGAAAGCCGTGTACAGCTCAAAATTAGGATACAGACAAGTGGTGAATGTGGGAGAAAAGGCAGTTAAAAGGAGAAAACCACGGCATGTAAATGGGTTATTACTTCAATCACCCAATTAGGAATCTACGGGCTCTCTTCTTCGTCTCTTCTAAGGCAACAATATAATTAATTAAAGAGCAATGTCTCCTCCGCTCCCGTCTGTCACTCAGCCGCGAGTCCGAGTGAGCCTCCCATGAGCCACCAACTACAAACCGTAAAGTTATTAGTAAAAAAAATATAGGGGGGGGGGNNNGGGGGGGGGGGGGGGGGGGAACCCACCCAACCCCAGCACCCCAACGCCGCAGCGATATCGCCGGCCCGTTGACGCCACGGATCAGGTGACGCCGCTCTCCCACCCAGCGGATGCTGAGCCGGCGGCTCTGCCGTGCCGACCACAGAACCACCAGCCAGCCGGGGCTACCTGGGCTGCCGGCGGGGTTTTCCTCTTCCTCCCCCTCGCTGCCACCTCTCCCATCCCTCCTCTTCCTCCTCCAGGGGAGTCGGGACACGGGACGAGGGGGATGGCTTCCAACAGCATCTTCGACTCCTTCGCCACCTACTCCTCCGCTTTCCTGCGCGGTGAGTACAGCCCGGGCTCTTTCGTTCCTCGGTGGCAGGAAACGTCGTCGGGCTTTATATTTATTTTATTCATTTTTTTTTGCAAGGAAGCAAAGCGGCAGTGGGTTCTGATGCGGATTTGCTGGCACCTCGCTCCTCGCCGCTGCCCGCCGGGGTTTTTCTGCGACGCTCCGTGCCGCCGCGGGTGTTTGGGTTTGGTGGGTGGTTTGCTGCCGTTTATTTTGGCGGTATATTTTGGTTGCGGCGCTGGGAAAGGGTCGGGGCTGAGCGGTGCTGGGGTCGATTTGATGTGTTTGTCCGAGCCGTTAGCCGGGTGCTGGGCGGGTGCAGCCCGAGGTGCTGTGCGGTGGGGGGGAGCAAAAATCTGCAGAAATGGAAATTGCTTCTAAAAAGAAACCAGTTTGCAAGGGGAGAAGAGCTGGGGGAGGTTAGGGCTGCATTCAAGCTTACAATTTTATATGTTTACTTATATGTAATAGTCTAAATGTGAAAACGGCAACTGTGTATAGTGCTTTGCTGAATCTAAAACTCCGTTGGGTGATGCATTTGTTCACCCCGCTCTTCCCGGCCTCTCCGCACGCGCCGGGACACGATGCTCTGGTCCCTCCCGCCCACCTTGGGACGGGCACACTGCTCGCGAGACGGGGTGGCTTCTCCCCAGATTTCTCCTCCGCTCGGTCCCAGCTCCCAGCAGGGTCTCAGGTCCCCAAAACTGAACCCACCTTCATTTCACAACTGCCGTCCTCTCGTTGTGACTCCTCTGCTGCTGGGGGTGAACCGGGCTGGAGCTGCCGGGACCGCGGCTCCCGGGCGTGTGCCGAGATCTTTTTGGGGAGAAGCTGGGGACTTGCTAACGCATCGGGCAGAGCTCTGCAGACCCTTGCTTTTGCCCTTCCCTAGTTTGTCGCCGCGGTTCAGGAGCAAAAGCTTGAGCTGATCCTGGCTGCAAGGGCCCAGGTCCTGAGCGGTGGCTCGGCACGTCGCACCGAGCCCCAGCAGATCAGGGGAGGGTGATTACAAATCCCTGCCCAGCCAGCAAAATGCAGCAGGTCATCCAGAAACGCGTCACTGCAGACCCGATTTTGGCCTATTTTTGCGGACGCAAAATGTTACGTGTCCTTTTGAGGCGGATCGGTGGTGTCAACCTGCACCACCACATCTCCGTGGCTTCGAGTCGTCTTCTGAGCAGAGGGTGTTGCAGCAGAAGGGGGCAGAGGTGGGGATGGGGATGGGGATGCAGGTAGGGATGGGGGGTGAATTCGCAGCAGCTTCCCCGGCCCCGTCGTGGGTACACCATGCCGGAGCACAGGGAGAACAGGCAAAATAGCCACGTTCATCTTAACGCCCTCCGCTCGGAGATGGTGGCATTATAAATGTGTCCTTTGTACTCCGTGCAGCTAATTAAAGGCAGTCCCATGGCAAGGAAATAAGAGAAGTTTATAAAAAACATTTGCATGGTTCTTTTTAATCTATACTTCTCCCTCCGCAAGCCAGATGAAGAAATGCCGGGGTTTAACTGGGCTTGCTCATTTAAAAATAAAAAGAGAGCGAGAAACAGAAATATCACGTCTTGTATGCAATTTCCATACAAATAGGAACTCATAAAAGCAATAAACATCTTTGTTTCAGACATAATTTTTTATTAAATGGGGGAGAATTAAATGATTGCACCAAGGATGGAAAATGGCCAAATGGTGAAACATTTGGTTAGTATTAGGACAAGAAATCCTTGTTTTCTTTAAGGAGCTCACTGTGTCTTCTCCTGCCTGGCGAGATTTGGGTGAGTACTGCAAAACATTCACGAACATTCATTTAAATTCCTCATGGCTTTGGGGGATTCGACCGCATTCATAGTTTTTGTTTGCTTTTCTGGGCACATCCATGAAAATGGGTGTTTGTTTGCGCAAATATTTAAGGAATGAAACGAAAAATCCCAAAGGTATTCACTAGTTAGTCTGGAAATGTTTTTTTTTTTATAGAAAGGAGATTTTTCCGTTTTCCAATGGGGCGGGCGAAGGAGCCCCACGTGGGAGAGTGGCACCAATCCCCGCTCGCACGCGCCGGATTCACAACCGAGTAAAATATCTGGCGGGGACTGAAATAAATTTGCCTCCAGTTGATGGTTTTGGGGATATAAACCCCATTTTTGGCAGCCAGCGCCGGCTTGGCCTGGGGGCTGCCTTTGCATCCCCTCACTTCTCCTGGAGACCAGCCAGAAGTTGTAAGACAAACTGGGCTGAACTGGGGGGACTCTTTCCTGCTGCTCCCACCGGCCGAACCCCGCGGTGGGTGCCAGCCCGGGCTCCCGGCGCAGCACATGGGACCTGAACGAGACACGGCCACGCTCCTCCACGGGGCTGCCAAACACT